>CM071931.1:58445074-58828240 GCA_016081115.2 Rehmannia glutinosa | reverse complement strand
CCTCGGTGTGCTTCGTTCGAGTTACATTGCTCGACTCTTGTACACATACACCATATATTAGTCATCTTGTGTATAATTATATCATTAATTCAAACATTATACACATCATCTTATACACCAATTCTTTATTACTATTTTCCCCAACTTATTCCCACTTAACAAACATTCTTCTTATTCCTCTCAAATTCAAATTGACCCACACTTTGACTTGCATTTTTGTTCCATGCAAGAGACAAATTACAAGACACAATTTGATCAAAATCATCTCCCCCTCTCTCTTGAAGTGGACGGCCATATGGCCATTTCCTACAAAATTTCTCTTCATTTCACCAACTCATGTTCTAAGTCTTGCAAAAATCCTCCTCCTTTCTCTCTAAAAACTCCCAACATCTCTCTACTCTTCTTCTTACTTTCTTCTTCCATACTTAGAAAAAATTCAACATTTTCCTCCTCATACATCATAAAATCGAACCACTATACTAAAAGGTAAGAAATTTTAGCTTCAATCCATTTTGGATATCACATTGTTCATCTCTTCCACCTTCTTAACTTAAGTTTAAATTTGGTTTTGGGTACATTTAGAAGACTTTGAAGGTTAGAGCTTGACAATATCTTGAAGAAGGACCTCAAGCTTGAAGAAGAAAATAAATAAAATTTGACTAAGGTAAGAATCGTGTACTAGACCCCTTCTTTCCTACTCTTCCTATTTTTTTCAAATTTTAACACCCCTTTTCATTTTTGAGAAATAGGGGCTGACCTTAGGAGATTTTGGAGTTGAACCAAATTTCCAATTTTGAGCTTCAACTAGTCTCCAAACATCTACTACACAAGCGAAATATGAATCCTTTTCATTTCCTTATTTCCTTCTTTTCTCCTTAATTTTTCTCACATTTTTCTAACTCCAAATTTTGATATTTTCTTGACTTAGGGGCTGACCTAAGAAGCCTCATCAAAAAAAAAAAATTGTGAAATTATCTTTTTATTTCACAATTTCCAAAATTAAGGTGGGTGGAAAATTATTTTTCCAACTTTTAGGTGTTTTATTAAAATGCATGTAGAAAATTTGATCATGAGCCTTGAGATATATATAAATCTATGTATTGCATGTCAATTTTATATATCAAATCATGAAAATTCTCAAGAGTTGCTCAAAATTACTATTTATTGAATTTTAGGTGCATGCATGTACACTTTAATGCTTTAATTGATGAATTCTTGTATGTATTGACATGCATGTGTATGATCTTTAAAATCTATGTTTTGGATGACTTATAACCTGGAAAAGTCGAGCATAATTGATTAAATTTCAATTTTGGACTTAAAATGCAAAAATGGAAAGTTGGTGGACTAAATTGCAAGAAAATAAAAGTTAAAGGACCCTCTGCAAATTTCGAAATTTGGGACTGTACTCAGGTTCAAAATGACTTTTGGACATTTTAATAATGTTTTAATAGTTTTAAGATAAATAAAATCAACCTTTAAAAGCCCAAGGACTAGATTGTAAGATTTTGAAAGTTTAAGGGCTACTTTGCAATTTTAAAACTGTACCAGACCTAAACTTTATAAATTGAAATTTTTACTTTTATGTTACTGGGAATCCCATATTTTAAAAGTATTCCAAAAATCCAAGTGGTTAGGGCTTGGAAAACAATTTTACTAAAAATGAGGGACTAATGTGAAAAAATTAAACTTGAGGACCCAAATGAAATTTCCAGGACTTATGCAGCCCATGAACCTGGAAATACTAACTTAACTATAACTTAATTATATTTTGGACCCAAGGTTCAAATTTCATAACAATTGGACTCCCTAAAAGCCTTAAAGGCAATTATTTTAAAATGGGACAAAAATGATATTTTCTAAAGTTGAAGGACCTACACATATTGCTTTTAAAAACTGCTTTTGTCCCAATATCCTACCAACCTTAGTGACATTTTCTAACTGGAATCACATTAAAAGCCCTTCCGGTTTGTGAGTTCCTAATTTTAAAACTTAAGGTCCGAATTGACAATTTTACAAATTTGGGGCCAATATGAGATTTTTATAAAACTCGACCATAAAACTTTAAAACCTGAATCTCTGGACAATTTGGAGAATTTAGGAACTGACCTCATAATTTTTCAAGGTCGGGATATTTAATTATTCAATTTTTAACCCCAAAGTGTTGGTTTTTACAAAACGGGGCTAAATTACAATTTTTCTTTTATAAAGGACCTAACTCAAATTATTTTCTCTTTTACTAAAATAGCCCTGGACTCTCTGAAATTGAGATTAATTTAAATATTTTACCTTCCCAAAACTCCCTAACTTATCGGATCAATTTGACCGATTAATACCCGATCGCGAGCGACTTTCCTCGCCTTGCTAATCGATTCTATAACGGACTTATGTTCCACCCAATCTTTCAAGATATCGAAGGTTGCTTATCCTTCCGATAATCATCTTCATCCAAAAAATCCACCAACGCCATAATTGCCACTCGCTTTTCCAAAAAATTTTCCTAAACTGCTTCCCAAATCAATAATACTTTCGATCCTGGTTGACTACCTCGTAATTGTAATTACTTTCCGCCCGAGTAACTTGGTGTGTCGAGCTCAAGGCAAATGGATACGTGGGGATGGAACCGGGCAGCTCACCGCTATTCCACTCTTCCCGCCCCATCGCCCTAATCCCGCAAACCGAGGGACTTGAGTTTGTCCAAGGGAAGCGGGTCGTAGATCGAGGTATAATCATGATTATGACAGATCCGAGCCTCGCCCGATCTCCATCGATTTTGTCTTTGCCTACGGAGCGATAAGGTGCCGGTCTTGGACCATACTTGACTGGGAGTTACAAGGTAGAACGGCGAATCGCTGTCCGATCCACACGATCTGAGTTATCGTCCGTTTTTTGGCGCGTTCCCGCATTAACCGCTACTGTTTTGCATTGGTCGGCGCTCATGCTCCGTCACGCAACCATTAATTGCTTCGCATGATTGGCGTTACACTTCCAGCGCAAATCCTACCTGCCTTGTATCAGATTACATAGTGCCCAGGTGACCATGAACTCGTTTTAAATCGTATAATTATATTACTTAAATAATTTATCATGACGCTTTAGAATCGTGGTGTGTGAAACCATGCATCATACTCACGCGTTTTCAGTAATCGCTTTCTCACATTAACTATATTACCACACTACGCATTACCCCACCCCATCCATCGAGATTTTTGTCTCATCCTCACTGCTTTTCTAACCTTAGATGAGGATTTCATTTTGGGATCTCGAACTCGGCTCGATTGAGACCTTGTACTACGCTTTGTTGATTTCTCGCATCTTGTTGTTGATCGGACTCTTTTCTTATTATGTTGTTGTTGGACTTTTGTATCCTAATCAATTCGGTTTGTAATCGAGGGCGTATGACCCTTTGACGTTAAGTTACTACCTTGTTGAATTTGATTTAATTTGGTGATGGAATGTAGACTTTAAGTGATAACTTGTATCCGTTATTTATTTCCGCCGCTATTTAGACTCGCTTATCGGGTTCTCATTTGGTATTGTCCGGACTTAGTCCATTTGTATTTAAGTTGTGAATCGTTTGTCGGCGTCCCGTTTGGGGCGTGACTGGCAGGAAGAGATAATTGATATTATTTTTTTTTCCTAATTTACAATGTGTGATTTTGAAAAGAAAAAATTAAAATAAAAACAACATCGATACGAGTAAAGAATGTCATTTTGATATTCTTGAGACGCATCCCCTATTTTATTATCTTTCTAGTAATTCCTTTCAAAACATGGCATGTTGTGAATTTTTTTAAAAAAATTGTGAATTGTCAAAACATGAAAATAGTCTTATTGTTGAATTCAACGATGCTATCTTGATTAAATTGAAAAAAATAAAAACTACGAGAAAAAAGGAAGAAAAGAAAGTGTTTTTGTGCACATTCTAAGTTTTGTGGAAAGATTGGTTGTGATACATATAATCGAAAGTTTGATCATGATAAAATATTTTATTTTTAATATTCACACATCTTTTGTGAATGAGTGGTGAGTTTGAGAAAACAAGCATTCCTAACTTTAATTGGTCGTTTGAAATGGTTATGTTTGATTTGAAATACTTAAATATTCTACCTTACATGTGGAGAAATGATTTGGTTAACACCCACATTGTCAATTTCTCGTTAAAAATACTCTATTACATAATTTGTGATGAGTATTCTTCATTGTTATGTTATCATTATTAGTCATGTTGTAAAAATACTCCATTACATAATTTGTGATGAGTATTGTTCACAAGAGTCATGTTGTAAAAAAAAAAGAAAGAAAAAAAAAAAAAAAAAAGAAGAAAAAAAGAAAAAAAGAAACAAAAAAGAAAAAAAAAGAAAAATATATAAAAATATTATCATTTTGTTTGCAGTTTAAACCAATGAAATTTCAAGACATAATTTGGTATGAAAAATTAGGTGTTTCAAATTTTATAACTACTTATCTTATGCTCAATTTTAGTTTGAATGCTTGTCCTAAATCATATTGGCCATTTCCTTGAGAGTTTTGATTGTTTTCCAACTCCAAGAGTGAACACCCCAATTTACACAACAAACACTAACCCGTGAGGATATGGAGTTGAGGCTTTTTCATGATCAAGTTTGAAGATTAATGTATTTTGGTTTGTGAAATGAAACGGTGGTTTTGTGCATATATACACAATATTTCTTCTCTAAAAATGATATAAAAAATTATAATATTTATTCTTGATAGCATCTATGATGATCGACCATAAACTTTTGATTGTTAGACTATTTCATAAAGTTTTTTTTTAAAAAAAAATGATCAACGTGCCATATTCATCAAATTTCTTTTGTATTATTTTATGCTTTAATTACTAGGGACTAGTAATAAGCTGGTTGGGGGTGTGATGAACGTTAAAAATGTATAATTATTTTAGGCTTATATTATTATTTTACCTTATTAATATTATTAATAAAATGAATTTATAGTATTATTAATATGTTAGGAATAAAATAGGAAATCAACATAGAATTGTATTTGGAAGCAATTTTTAGTGCAGGTTTGGATCAACGAGCATAGCTTCCATTTCCGACATGATTTTGGGATGATTCTTGAAGATATGGATTCACAATCCATTCATTTACAAGTTTTCAGAGAGATTGAAACCAAAAATCAAAGTTTGGAATGATATTTTCTTGGATAAAAAAAATCATCATAAAATGAGAATTGAAGGGTGCTCATTTAATTTCCAGACTTGACCAAGTTTGGTATTTTGACATAACTCGAAAAATACAAGGTGTTTGTATCTGAAATTTTTACCGAGTATGTACAAATCATAGAGCTACAACATTGATGAAGACCCCAAAGTCAGATTTGTATTGGATGAATATATAACAAATCCAAGAGGTCACAGAGTCAATCCCGTATGCCAAATACATCTCAATTATTCAACCATATCTTGGCCCATGGTTGTTCAAATTCAATGAAATCAGTTGGAAATTCAAGCCAACTCATGTGATAATTGATTTGTGGAAGAAAATTGAGCAAAGATGGCTGATATCATGGACAAAATGACCAGTCAAAGAAGGTGGCAAAGTTGGTGTTGATTTCCTTATTTTCTTACTTGTAATAAAAATAAAGAATAAAATAATTGTATATTGATTTTTAGTTGGCTATAAATAGAGGTCATTAGCATTAGCCAAGAGCAAGTTTTATGTAGAGAAAGTTAGAGTTACAAAGTTCAAAAGAATTTTTCTTTCTTGCTTTTCTTAAATTATAGTAAGATCTCTAATATTTTATAAAATGTTTGCTTTAGTTTTTCTTCAATCTTTTGTTTTCTATTTTTTTCATGTTATTCTAAGTTTATTTTGTTGAGGAAATGGGGTGAAACTCTTGATGAAGGATAAGGAATGATTGTAGATTCATATTAAATTTCATTGTTTGTATCATCAATTTGTTTTTAGCTTATACATTTTTGTTTTGTGGTGTTTCTTGATTTATGTATATCTATTGGCACAACAAATACTTGGTTCCATTTAGTTAAATGTCCGGTTTTATTTCAACCGACTACTAATGTGGATACCTTTGATTTGTTGTAGACAAAAGAATACATAAATACTTGATTCCATAAACAAGTAATGATGTTATAAGATAAATTCTAATTGATGATATAACATGATTTCCTTATTGCATGATTTATATGTATAATATCTTCCCATTGGAACCTTCTTTGTGTATGGATTCCAATAGTGGCAATCTAAGAGGTAAGAAAATAGAATCATTCCTTTATCCGAAATCAAGAGTGAATCCCTAATCCTCAACATTTCTATTAATTAAATTTCTTGAAAAAAATATATATTCTTACTAGTTAAAAATCTGTTTACTCATCACTTAAATAAGAAATATCCCAAAACTTCCATCAACTTCCTCAGGATCGACCTCGGACTCCGAGAAATTTATTACTTGAGACAACATGCACTGGGTTTGCAACCCCAAGTTGTAGCACACCTACGCTTAATGTTCCAAATATCAATTGTCCCAGGGACCTAGTATAAGGCCAAGCAATGAAGATGGCTATTATCCCGATATGGGTTGTGATAATATTGATGTTAATTGTGATAATACCGATGTTGATGTTGGTTGTGATAATAATGAAATTGATTATGGTGCAAACTATAGTCCGGATGATTTTGGTGAGAACTACACCGGGTGATGTTGGTGCGGGACGTTGAAGCTAATAATCAATTTGAAAATGACCAAAGAACGTCTTGAATCAGGAATGAATTGGTGGAGACGTGAGACGAGTTGGGTGATTCTGGTACACTCTCACACGTTTCCTCCCGAAGAACCTGCTAGTTGGAAGTCACGTGGGACATTGCGCCAAGGAGCAACATACATGAGCAAACTGAATTGGATATCGCACTCAGTATGTATCACCTTGAAAATCAAGTCAGTGATCGAGTTGAACGCCTCGGATAAGACTCGTTTTCATGCAATATGCAAGTATGAACGATGCCCTTTTCGAGTGCGTGCATATGGAAAGGATGGTATTTGGAGAGTAGGAAGTTTGACAAGCACCATGGATGTGGGTTAAATTTGAATGACAACGCATCCCTAGACGGTGCATTCTAAAGTAGTAGGTGTGTATTTTGCATCTAGATTACTAGTGGAACATTCTCCGCGCTCGTGCAAGAGATATGATAGCGGAGTTGGAATCGCGACATGGGCTTAAAATGAGTTATAATGTTGCATTGAGTGCAAAGCATCATGCGCTTTGGGTTGATATATGGAGATAGCAACAAGTCATTCAATCTAATTCCTGCATACTTACACATGTTGAATTTAACGAATCCCCGGATCGGTAACTAGATGGAAGTCGGATAATTTTAATAGATTCAATCGTGTTTTTGCTTTGCATGCATCAATCACTGGATTCGGAACAATGCCCGGCCAGATTATTGTGATTGATGGAACACACCTTAAAGGCAAATCACGGGAATATTATTTGTGGCGAATAAAAGATGGTAATGAACAGATTTTCCCACTTGCGGTTGGAATCGGGGATGTTGAAAATGACGATTCCTGGACATGGTTTTTGAGACAGGTTGAGAGATGCTTATAATTGCCCTCGTGATCTACCGATTGTTTCGATCGACAAGAGTATCAAGAATGCCATAAAAGAAGATACCCAAAGCATCACATGGGCTTTGCACTTATCATTTGGTGCGAGTAATTTGGCTCAATACGAACATATAGTAGCAATGTTTAGGAATGCAACATATTCATACCGCCGTGAAGATTATGATAAATATTTTGAAAACATAAAAGTTGCTAGTGAGGAGATCAGTGCGTTTAAGAAGTTAGAATTTGCGGGAAGACGGATGGTCTCGAGTTAAGTGTCTTGTCCCACAAGCATGGGTTCGTGACATCAAACTCACCGAGAGCTTCAATAGTCGGTTATTATGGGCCGTAAAGTTACTGTTTGCTCCAGCTTGAGTGTGCTCGTACTATTATTGAAAAGTGATTTTATGAACGACGACCGCTGCTAATGAAAAATATCAAGAGCTAACACTTGAAGCAACCAAAAGATTAAGTGATGCAATTGAGATAGGTCGAGAATGGATGTACAATGTCTTAGTAATGTGAAGTACAAGGTGAAAGATGGAACAAAAACCTATTTGGTTTTTTATCCCAAAGAACGTGCGTCAAATGTCGAGATTTTGAATATGAATTGATGCCTTGCGCCCATGCATCTGACCGAATTAGGTATAAAGAAATTTAAAATTTGTATCAATATTTTCACATAATTCGCTCAATATTTTCAAAAATTGTTTGTTTATTTATGCGGGAGGCGAACCTCAATATCTATTCATTTGTTGCCCATTATTATAAAAATGAAAATCTTCAACAAATGTGGGCGGATGACATTTTACGATTCTGATCCGAGTGAATGGGTTCTACCACAAGAGGTGCGAGACTTAGTATGCAACCCTCCAAATAACCCGAGACAAGCAGTCGTCCCTGCAGACAAAGTAGTTCATTCTCAAGTTGAATCATCAAGTAATCGTTCACGTAAAAGTCAAATTTGTTCAAGGTGTGGGGGTCTGGCCACAATTCGTCAAATGCACTATGTCATTGCCGCTTGATGAGCGAAAGTGCCCGGTGACACAGTAAAATGGGTCCTTCGAGACAAGTGCGTAGTAAGAAGAAATATGGAATATGTCGGCGAGATGATGATACCCGTAGAAGATGTCCTAGACGTTCGGATGATGAAAATTAGGCAAAAGTTATTTCAACCAGTAACACTATATTAGAAAAACACACTAAGAGCAAAAACTTCGATAGTCGATTAATCAAGTCGGTAGTGCCACAATATCGTACCCAATATAAAGGTTACGAAATTGTGCCCAATATATTAGGGCGGGACGCGATATCGTGCCTTTATATAATTAGGCACGATATCGTGCCATTTATATTAGGGTACGATATATCGTGCAAATATAAAGGTATAAAGGGGGCACGATATATCGTGCCCATATAAAGGGTAACACGATATATCGGCCTAATTGTATAAGGGGCACGATATATATGCCCATATAAAGGGCACGATATCGTGCCTAATTATATAAGGGGATATATCGTGCCCATATAAATGGCACAATATCGTGCCTAATTATATAAAGCGGGCACGATATATCGTGCTAATTATATAATGGGGGCGATATCGCGCCTAATTATATAAGGGCACGATGTATCGTATCTAATTGTACAAAGGGCACGATATATATCGCCTAATTGTAGTTTTTCTGTTTTTGTGGATTTCTTATCTCAAGCTAATTGTAACTCTCTTAATTTAAAGTAAACAAATTCTTGTTTTTTTAAACAAATTAAGAAAAATCATGCAAAATGAATATTTAATTTAAATAACTCAAAATATTTAGAAGATATACAACAATATGTACTACAACTCCCAAGTACTACTATCGATCTTGTCTTGGTAAACCTATTGTGCCATATTCTTCCTTATCTCGAATCGATTGCTCCACATACTTCCTATTAATCTTCTCGTGATACAACTAATGATGGAATGTATGGCAAATACACCACAACCCCGGTGGGGTCGTTCTACAAAAAACAATCTTTTGGTCACAAGCGCATGGACAAGGTCCCACTCGCGGCGGACAAGCTCCTTACGTATGGCTTCGTAGTAGCCAGCGCGAATGAGTACACATGGGAGCATGCGACGGAGGGGACGTGTGTCGGCATGCCGACTACTATCATCTGTGTATCGGGCACGTCAGAGTCGTACATATGTACTTTGGCTCTCGTAGATCTAGTCTACACACACGACAAAATGGCGATAAATTCACGATCATGTACACCGGGAAAAACAAAATCGGAAATAATCAAAAAAATTTGAATGAAAAAAATGAATAAACTAGCCAAAAAAATAATTAAATTCAAGTGTACTGCTGAGATCGATCACTCCACGGACCAGGATTACCCCATCCTCGAGACCGCATCGGACAAGCGACCAACTCATCCAAACTCTGTCCGGAGGAATCTCCTCCATGGTCGCTGGGTCATATCTTGTGTCGGCAGGATCCGTACCATGCATACCATTCCATATAAGCCGTATGGAATCCTGCACATTGAAAGGTGTTTATAAGCTAACAAGTATCATTTATTAATTTTACGGTGAAATGCGAGACACATAATAAATAAACTAACCGAAAATATCGTAGATACAATCCTATAAGAACCCACTTTGCTTCTCATGAGGCTCAACCCCAAGAAAATGGGGATCTGGGCCGTAGTATGGACAGGTATGCATTTATATGTTGTCTGAGAAATGAAAGAAATCGATATTAATTGATAAAATATTCATCAACTAAATAATGCAAAAAAAACTTACATCATTTTCCAACTCTGCGCTTTGGATCCGCCATTTCCTTAAAAATGATGGTCCAACAAGTACATAAGCCCCACGTTCCTCCCGCAATTAGACCCTCAAATATTAAGAGATTGCACTAATATAAGATGTTAATACTAAGACGACAAGACAGGATGCAAAAATATTTAATACTTACTCTTCATTAGACTCTAAGAAGCGGGTAAACTCCTCTCGGTCGGGTCCGGCTTGCGAGACCTAGGATCCCCGAATGGGCTGCGAATATGCCGCGACACGCTATCCCGAACTGGAGCAAGGAAGTAGGTGGTGAGGGCAAATCGGAGGGCGCTCGTGGACCGAGACCACGAGTGTCGGAGAGAGGAGCTCGAAGAGAGATGACAATGGCCTCGAGTCGTGATCGACACTCGTGGTCGTGGAGAATGTGATAACACGGGCATAATAGAGTCGACAATGGCGGAAGAGAAGTCGACAATACCGGGATGAGAAGGAAGAGTCGACATGGCGGAGGAGGAGGAAGAGTCGTCACTACCTAGGAGGAGGGAGGAGTCGACATGGCGGAGGAGGAGGAGAAAGAATCGTCATCTGCGGAGGAAGAGTCGATCTTCTTGAGGAGGAGTCGACATGGTAGGAGGAGGAGGAGGAGTCGACATGGCCGGGGCGTCATGCGATGACGGCTCGGATATCTCTGGCCGCCATGCACGAAGTCATCGTCTTGATCAAGGTATGGGAATAGACGCCTAATCTCCTCCCGAACAAGGTCCGAACCCGACCTATCTCCCGATCTGGCGTCATCCCCTCTCGAGATGACGATCTCTAACCGAGAAACGGCATCATTGACTCGTGTCTCCAATCGAGCGAATAATCTCTGCATAACACCCGCATCGATGCCGCATATCATCGTCGCGGCTCACGAGATGGATCAACACGAGTATCTGATGGACTGATGGATCATCGCGCATACTAAATGCGTGGGCGGATGGATCAACAAGTGCATACTCCTCATGGACGGATGATGGATCAACCGTGCATCTGCCGCCCGGTGATCGTCATCTGTCCGCCATCTAAAGGATCATCGGCCCATGGGATGATGGGCCATCTGTCTCGCCGCTTCTGCGCCTCAATCGTAGGAGTAGTAGTGTCGGCCTGCGAACGGGTCTACCTCTCCCCGATCCTCGCCTGCCTCGACTCGCCCAGCAGCAGAAGACTGCCTCTGCGCCCACTCGCGATAGGGGTGAGGCCGACGAATCTATGTCGTCGCACCTCTGCTCTCCCTTCCCTCCCAAAGACTTTAGCGCTGAAATCGGTTCCCCTTCGGGATGAACGAGGAGGACCTAACAAAATAAGCTGGATCATCGACCCGCTCCATATATATCTCATGCGGAGCTCCTCCCTGGTCGGATCGATATCTCATGACACACTAAAGCACGTAAATAAATATATAAATAAATTAATAAAAAATAATTTATTAATTAAATAAATAAATAAGTGAACAATGTTAATACATACCGTGTCAAAGAAAAAATCTGTCATGTCAATGGTGGTCTTCGAAAACCTCCAACGGAGGCACCTAGGCAACTGGGTGTTGATAGGTGTGAGTTTTGCATGTATTTTGAGGCGTATTTCTGGCTATAATGATGGGTAAACATGCACATACTCGAGTTAAATGTTACATATTCACTCCTTGTTGAAAAGATATTACACTTTGCTTATTTTGTAGGAATTTCATGATATTTGAAGCAAATTGAATACGAATACGAGGATAGCAAAGTGGAAACACGGAGAATTGAGTGAATATATGAAAAGTGAAGCCAAAAAGAGCGAAAGTTGAGCGTCTACGGAAAAGACAAGGGGCACACGGGTTGGGCGTGCCTCAGACACCACCCGTGCACCCCTGTATAAAGATAATTGGAGTTGCAGCATGGCACACGGGTAGCCCATGCATCGACGCATGACCCGTGCGTCCTACAGAGGATGAATGATTTCACCGGGGTGGCGCACGGGTAGGCCGTGCTCCAACGCACCACCCGTTCGCTCTAAAGAGACTTGGATTATTTCAGCAGGGTGGCGCACGGGTAACCCGTGCTCCGACGCACCACCCGTGCGTCTGCGCTGGAATCCCATAATCTGCAGCATTATGCCCTAAACTTGATGGTGGGTAAAAAAAGGCTTTTTGGGGGGCGCACACAAGGATATTCTGGCATTTTTGGGATCTACAACACAAGACAAGGGTCAACTCTTGGAAGGAGATATCAAGGAGACAATCGGGTTGCATCGGAACTTGAAGAACGGAGATATATCGAGAGATTGTCGGCGTTCTAAGTTTTTCTTGCTTCTTTTTAGTTTCAATCTTTCATTTTCATTTGTAATGGCTTTGAACACTTTGTTTATAAGTTGTTTAATCATGTGTAGCTAAACTCTAGAGATTTCCTGGGTTTTGAAGTAGATTAATGAACTCTTGTTGGATGTTTTAATCTTAGTTGAAGTTATTATCTTGAAGCCTATTTGAGTATTTTGAGCTTATTCTTGTTTTATCACTTGATCAATGATTTAACTTGTTTGATATATTGATTCATAATTCGAGAGATGAGTTTCAATAGTAGATCTTGAATACTCAACACAAATATTTGCATGAATCGAGAGGTTTGTAAATATTTGTGAGGATATTTGATCTTTTAAAATTTTGGGAGTTGAATGCTTCATGTTGAGTAGAGATGCTAGCATAAGTATTTGAATCTACGTTTTATATGCATCTCGAGAGAGAGGATAAAATAGTTTTGTGATCGTCTTATAGGAATATTGATAATAACGTGGCTTGATTAAATCGGACAACAAGAGGATTATTAATCGAAACCTTAACTCGGAAATCCATTTCATTATCTTAATACTTCTATCATTTGTAAATTGTCTTAATCTCAATACACAATCATCAAATTTCGATCGTCTAAATAAAAATAAGACTATCTTAGTTCAATACTTAGTGAATAAATTTATTAGTCTCTGTGGATACGACCTTGCTTACCCTATTCTATAAACTACACCGTACACTTGCGGTGAAGCTAAAAATAAGGCGAACAGGTGTCGGATACTCGAGTCACACAGGCATTACCCAGGCGAGGTATCGCCTCGAATGCCCAAATCAGAGAACATTGATAAGTGTCAAAAATATAATTTTTTAAATATTTAAAAAACTAAGTACAAATAGAAATAAAATAAAAAAATATATGTACCAACAAGACATAAGTAGACCCATAAAAATGATAAGAAGGTGGCCGATATCGAGGTGGAACGTCCTTAGTATATCGGCCAGGTGACAAAACATCATGCAGCTGCCGAATATAATGAATTAATATCTGAAAGGAGTATTTCCCCCAAGGGAATGTCTCCCACTGTGCGTCGTCCTCGATCAAAAACCACAACCAACGATCCACTGCGGTCTGTCGGCCATCGAAACACAGTATCATGTAAAAAGCAAATAACACCTTCGCCACCTTTAGGGCATCGCAGTGAGTCACGGAAGGTGCCATCGAAAATAAAGTGCGTAAATGCTTGGCGGTAACCCGATCACCCCCCCAATACCGCCTATACATACCCGGTCTCGGGTAACTCAAAATCACCGTTAGGGTCAAATGTCGACCAAAAATCGCAATCCCGATATCATAGCAAAATCACGCCGAGAGAATCGATGAGTCCGCTCTTCGACGTGGAACCAACACTCCGATTCCTGAGCATCCGACACACGCCTCCATCGCAACCAAAGCATGTAGTGTCGCATTACAACCAGCTCGTCATACCCAAAATCCAAAAATATCCGAAAGCCGATTATCTTAATCGGGTATATAAACCACCACCGATCTCCCGTAACTCATCTCTCGATGGTCCGAGTAATATTCGATCGAACGCGTACCGCGATCCGGGCCCTCTCTCGATGATATGAGGGTCTCAACCACAGCAATGGGCCGACCTACAACAATTAATAAATTGCAATTTAGTAAGATGAGTTGTTGAAAAATTGCGAAAATGTAGTGAAAAATGAAAGAAAACAATAATTATGAAACAAACAAAGATGTGGGATATCTAGGCACGATATACGCCTGCAGAATACATGGAAAAAACAGCATGGGCACAAAATAAACAAAACTAGGGCACGATATCGTGCCCACTATACCTAGGGCACGATATCATGCCCAATTATACCCGCGACGCGATATCGTGCTAAAAACCTGTGACGATATCGTGCCCAAAAATACCGCGATATCGCGTACTAAAAACCCTGAGGTATGATATGTATGAGGCGGCACGATATAGGCACGATATGCGCTATATATCGTGCCGCTTCATCTTCTTCACCAAATCGCGCCGCAGACTTACTACACCAACATCCAACAAGAACCCAACACACAAATTTATCCAACATATGCACATTATTGTCAAGTTATATACACCAATAGATAAACCCTAAACACCAAAATCGAACACTAAACCCCTAAATCCATGAAACTAACATAAATAGAGTTCAAAACTTAAAACCCAAAATCGATTTTCAAACATAAGGGGCGGGATTGATATGCTTACCTTCGGAAGAAGGCGCGGCGGCGGCGGAGGAGGGTGCGGAGGTGGCGGCCAGAAGCGGCGGCGGAGTGGAAAGCGATCGGCGTCGGACGACACGATTGAGTCCATGTTCTTCTTCTTCGCACGATATTGGGCACGGAATGGGGATTAGTATTTTCTCTTCTTGATCGATAGGGGCACGAAATGGGGATTTGGGGATTTTTTTCTTCCTTTTGTTTTGGATTTGTTGGGCACGAAATGGGTTATGGGGGGAATGTTCTTTTTTTGCTTTCTTATTTGTTTTTTTTTTTTATACGGTTTCCTATATGGTTTTGAATGGTATAATTATGACTTATATTTCAAAATTCAAAAACACCAACTTAAAGGAGGGGTAATTTGGACAATTTGGGTAGAAAAGAAGTTTTTTATCTAATTGGGTAGAAAAGAGTACCCACTATCCATAGTGGGTACTTTAAAAATTGACCCAAAATATGGGATAGATGTAATAATTGAATTAACTTTAGTTTAGTCACTTGAGATTCAGTCTTTTTTTTCTTTAACTTTGGTTTTAGTCTTTTAAATGAGAAAAATTCGAACTTTTGGTCCTGTCATCTACTAAAACTAGTAAATATTACCTGATAGCAGGTTGATGTGTACTTTTGTTTTTCAAAAAACTTAATTTTTCTTTCCAAATAAATGATATGACATCTAACATGGCAATACACTTGGCAAGTGGGTTAAAAAATACAAAACATATTGAAAATAAAATGTTTATTATAATTGAGCTAAATATTTTAATTATAATTTGTTTATTTAATGGTTAAATAATTAAAAAACTATAAAATATTAAGGAAAAAAGGAGAATTTTTTAATTCATTTGAAATTAACTTAAAATTTTCAAAAATAATTTTTTCGATTGCTACAGTAATATGAAATTCGGTCTATTTTTTTGAACTTAATTTACAAATAAAATATGCAATACATTTGTATTCTTAATTTTATTTTCTATTTTATACAATTAGGGCAAAATTGTTGTATAAGAAATAATTTTGAATTAGGTTTGATGAAACTAATTTAATTAAGAAGTAAAGTTTTAATATCCACTACAAAAAAATGCAGTAATTGCAACGAAATATTTGCGACAAATACAATTATTCGCTGCTAAAGTTGAATATTAGCCACAAAATTTAAAAAAATTGTTGCCAACTAATTAAAAGAACAAAAATAAAATAAGAGTTTAGTGTATTGCAACGAAATAAAGTTAATCCGTCGCTAAAGATAGCGACGAACTGTTCGCCTATTTTTATAGCTTCACCGCAAGTGTACGGATCAGTTTATAGAATAGGGTTTGCAAGGTCGAATCCACAGGGATTAATAAATTAATGTACTAAGTATTGGATTATAATAGTCCTATTTTTATCTAAACTATCGAAATTTGAAGGTTTGGTTTTATTACTACTAAAGCAGAAATTAATCCTAAAATAACAAAGTAAAGAGTGATTAAAAGATCAAGTATGAATGGATGGATTCCTGGGTTATGGTTTCAATTAATATCCCACTTTTATGCTCAGGTTAAGCAAACCAAGGTTAAACATATTCTTCTCTATAGACCAATCACCAAAGTAATTTACCCTCTCTCTCGAGATGTATGTAAAAGCGTTGATTGGAATATCTATGTTAGCATCTCTACTCAACATGAGATATCCAACTCCCAAAAGTTCAAAAGATTAAAAGATCTCACAAATATTCACAGACTTCTCAATCATGCAATCTATTTGTGTCAAGTAATCAAGATCTAGTATTGAAACTCATCGGTTAGAATTATGAATCAATACATCAAACAAGTTTAGATCAAAGGCCTTTTGATAAAACAAGAATTAAAGCAAAGTACTTGAATAGAGAAAGAAAACATTAACTTCAATTATCCTTAATCATCACATAAAAGTGTTTATTAATCTACTCCCAAACCCGGGAATCACAAGTGTTTTAGCCAGACATTGAAAATAAACAATTCATAGACAAATTATTCATATCAAAATCTAACTAATTGAAATAACGATACGATGGAATGAGTGACTCGGGGATGATGACGATCTCTCGATCTATCTTCAATCCTCGAAGGTGTGGTTGCGGTCTTGATCGATCTCTCCAAGTTTCCCGTAGAAAACTGCTCTTTTCTCTGGTTTCTAGGGTAAAAATCAGCGTGTCCTCGTTCGTGGCCGCCCCGGGTCTATTTGTACTTCGTTCGGGTCGAAACCTAGTTGAAATTTGACAAACTCTGTTTTCCCGACAAAGACGGCACGGCCGTGCCCTTTGGCACGCCCGGCCGTCTTTGGGTGCCGAACCATTTGTAAACTTTCTTGAGGGGGCACGGCGTGCCAATATGGCACTGTGCTACCCGTGCCCCAGGCCGCACCTCGAGTCCTTTTGTTTGGGTTGAGCACGGGCCGTGATAGAGAGAGCACGCCCGCCCGTGCTCACTGGAACAATATGCCCATAGGCTATTTTTTCCGTTTCTCGCCCGGTTCGTCCAACTTCTTCTCGACTCGACTCCAAACTTCGTCACTTGAGTCAATTATTGGCGGTTGCAATGCTCGAATTGTTGCCACTATGCCACAAATATAGATAAATTCCTACAAAACGAGCAAAGCGTAATCCATTCCACAAAACAAGAATACAACCCAATTTACTTGTATAACGCATGCATATTCCCTCATTCTATCCAATATTAAGCCCAAAATACATGCAAAATACCACTCAATCAAACCCCCAAACTTAAACTGTTGACAGTCCCGGTCAACACTTTATAAACAAGACAACACAATTGGGGAAAGAAGAGCAACTCAAGAACACCGCATCACAATTCATGTCATCTATCCATAGACATCAAGCATAAACCAACCAAGTTTCAAATAGCTAACACGGAGCACAAGTCTATTAAAATCATGGTAAAATACTTCAAATCACGCCTCTCGGGGGATAAAGTGTATACTCTACTCACTAGAATAATAAGGGACGTGTATTAACTCAAATCATATCAATGTTGAAGAATTACCATATACTTGCAAATCGTCTCACATCTCCGCCACTTGTTTGTATGCAATTCACAAATCAGAAAGGACTTTGTTTATGGTTGTAATGAAGGCTCTTTGGTTAAGGTAGGGAAATATGGATAAAGTGACTCAACTCAAGCGTATAGATTGGTAAGCACATCGTTTTTCTCTAACAGTTATTTTAATACCAACCAACTATGTACTCCCAATCGCCTTATATCTTATCACCTCTCTATTTCTCCCTTTTTTTTTTCATACAAATCATTCTCCTTCACCTTACATCACAATTTCCAGCCTATTTCTGTACATGCCAACTCACTTCTTTTTCAGTCACGTTTTTTTTTTTTTTTTTTCGACTGTTTTGTGAGTATCTTCATTTTTCTCCTTTTCTTCTTTTATTCCCAATCACCAATCATACAAGCTATTTTCTAACTTCTCGATACCCCTTCATTCAATCCTTTATTCTATCCTTTACTCAATGTTATACGCTCAAGTTTAGGATAACATATATATCAAATTAAGTTCTAAGGCTTGAAATGTGTTATCAAAAATCGTGCAATAGGCTCAAATTGGCTAACTAGGAAAATCAAATATCATAAGGTAGGCAAAAAGGCTTGAAAGGCTTAACAAAAATGGCCTAAAATCATTTTCATGAATGCATACAACATGTGACCTTGACGGAGATACCAGAGCAAGTTCTAGAATTCAAATCAACATGAATGACACACTCAATCGCAAACAAGACCGCATATGATGAAAGCGTAAAGGCTCAAAAGCTCACCAGGCTTGTAAGTGCATAATTCAAAGCATTTTAACCATGATCCCAATAAGCACATGCTCCATATTAATTATTCTCAACCCGATCAACTCACACTCAACATCCAATTCAAAACAACATGAACTAATCCGCAAATGCTCCCAAGATCAAGACCTCAATCAAAACACACAAACACACAATAGCGGTCAACTCACTCCCTAACTACTAGGAAAGCAATAAACGTCTTTAAAGCGATAAACATGCTAAAACCATAAAAAAATCAAACGTCTAATGCACTCGCACCCTATATGATATGCTCTACATGCAACTAAATGAATGCAAACGCCACACCCATCAATAAAATTACTACCTCTCCCCCAAACTTGAATGAAATTATAGCGCATAAAAGAGAAGGTAGAATTTCAAAGAAAAGTGTGGATAGGACTGGATTACTTGTGGGGGTGGCGGCGGGTAGTGGCCCCGGGAGATATGCGATTCTCGATTCGTAGTATTGCAATATCTCAGACTCCCATTGCTCATGTGCTTGGTTCCACAAGCTCGCATATGGTACCTTTGATCTTGGACTTCTTGGTAAGCATGGAAATCACTCTATCTTTGGCGCAAGCTTTCCTCAAATGCACAGAACTGTCGTGATCATCTTCGCCCCCACGTTCCTCGCCTTGGCGAGAGCTGAATATCGCCGTCCTGTGGCCGCTCTGATCGAAGCTTCCTGTTGGAAGTCTTGCTCAAACCCCCTCTCCTGTCTATCGTACTCTGTGCCTCCCATGACCAAGTCTTCTTCATCGGGCAACCCGCTATCCTTCGCCTCTTTCGCACCGCCAAACCTGCGCATGACTCGATATGCTCCTCGAGTCTGAAGCCAGTTGATTTGGTTATCAATTCTACTGTTTGTGAGTCGGGTTAGGAAGGGAAACGAAGACCCGACTTTTTGTTGAAAAACAGAGGATATTTTCCTCATTATTGATGATCTTCATGGTGAGAAGAAGGCTCTCATGTTAATGCTTCACGCTGCCCGCTAATGGTTCCATGCGGCTTATGTCAACCCCAAAATGTTGTGCGATTGGGGTTATCATTCCCCAATTAGTATTTTCCCGCTTCATGTTGCGTAGATGGCGTGTTCCACAAAGTATGCCGCCATGTTATAAGGGTGCGATTGAGCATACACCAAAGTAGGTATAGCTCTCTTGCTTGCATACCCCCATTGTTGTACCGGCGAACACGAATGGGCCGTTACTTTTTGAATGTAACGGAATATGGGGTTGCGGAGTGAGGAAGCCTTGGAGGTGCGTCTTTGCGTATTGCATGAGCCCCCGTGTGTCGGGCGTTTGATCAACAATCGCCGAGAAAGCACGCGAATCGTAATTTGCAGCCGTTCGGTATGGGGCGTCGATGGTACCCCAAAATTTGATTAAGTTCGGCAATAATAGTGACGGTTCTCCATTCGTTGCCCAATTTGAACTGGATTTCCCGAGGCTCACTCCGTGGTCGTGTTTCTGAGTGACACGAACGATTCTTAAGAACTCTAGTGTGAGTGTCTTTATAGGTTGGCCACCGCCTTGCATAAATGCGGTCCATCCAACTCGATCAAACATTTGCCATACCTCTCGTGTATCCCGAGAGCTCGGGTACATTCGCGTCGTATAGCGTGTAGGTGCGAATGAACGATGGATGAGCCGCCCATTTAGCCGAATGTTTCATTTTCATCTATAGTGAGCCCGTGAGCCGTAAGCACCGGTGTGGGTGTGGTGAGCGCTCGGCGGCTCCCCAACCTCGTCTTCCTCGGTTTGGTCGTGGTTCAGCCATGTTTCAATTTAGTACCTGGCAAAACAATCGTGAGAATCCATACTTGCCAAGTAAAAACAAACAATGAATTAATACAACAATTTCACTAGAAGTATAGTGGCTTATCATCAACAATTCGATTATAATCAAGCGTTCAATTCACATATCAATATAATTGCCGAGATTCCTAGCCCCTAACTTCCTAAACAATCTAACACAAGTATAATCCATCAAGCATTCAACTAAATTCATCACAATTCAACAACCCACCAAGTGTTCGATAAAAAGCCCCATAGAAAATTTTAATTAAAAATATGGCTAAAGTATCACACAAGCATCATATATCAACCCTAGTTCATAATCCTCAAGAAATTTGACATAAAATTTTCAATTCATACCTTAATTTTCGAAATTAGAAGAGAGTTGGGTTGTTGAAACCCTAGGTGCTATCTACCCCAAATCCTTGCTTCCAAGCAAATTCGAACGGGTAATTCGTGTTTAGAGTAGTGTGGGAGGTGAGTAGTGATGATATCTAGAGTGAATTTTTCGAAAAATTTGGAGGGGGAGTTTTTTTTTTTTTTTTCGTGCGTGAAGGAGAAAGATGTCTTTGTGAGCAAAATAAGGCTTGCCCGTCGGTTTTAAGCCTTCCCGGAGTCATGAGCAGGCGTGCTCATTAGGCACCTGGTAGCCGTCTTTGGCGGGGCCGCAAGATTTCTCCCAAAAACCCTTAAGGAGCACGGGCGTGCTCATTCGGCACGGGTCGCCCGTGCTGTGGGCCGAAAGATTGCTCCCAAAAAACCCTTAAGGAGCACGGGCCGTGCCAAACGGCACGGGTGGCCCGTCTTAGGGCCCGAACTTTGGAGTCCCGAATCTTTGGAGGCGGGCGGGCGTGTCCATATGGCACGGGTTGCCCGTGCTAGAGTCCGAACCTTGTGTTCGATTTTGATTTTTTTTTTTTAACCAATGAAAGCAATAAAATCCTAACTTAGAAAAGGGAAATGAACAAATTAAGAAACATGGGAAGAAATAAAACAACAAAACCATTGGGTTGCCTCCCAACAAGCGCTAAATTTAACGCCTATAGCTTGACGCTGTTTAGTTGATCATGGCTCTAGCAATGTGAGGCGTGTCACTTCCTCCTTTTGCTCCCTACTCAAGTAATGCTTGATTCTCGGCCATTCACCATGAATGTCTCCCCATCTCGGCTCAATAGCTCCACTATTCCGGGAGGATTTAACACTTTCTTTATCACAAACTACCCGACCATCTGACTTAAGCTTTCCCGAAAAGAGTTTAAGACGTGAGTTAAACAAAAGGACTTGTTCACCCTGTAAAAACTCCCTCTTCTTTATCATTCGATCGTGCCATCGTTTGGTTCGCTCCTTGTAAATCAGGAATTTTCATGTGCTTCATCCCTAATTCCTCCATCTCATTCAGGTGTAAGAGCCTCTTTTCACCCGCTTGGAAGTCAAAATTCAACTTCTTTACAGCCCCAAAACGCCTTATGCTCTAATTCGACGGGCAAGTGACACGATTTTCCCTCAAGACTAATTGATACGGTGATGTGCCCAAGGGTGTCTTGTATGCAGATCAGATATGCCCATAGTGCGTCATCTAGCTTCATGGCCCAATCCTTGCGATTTATGTTCACTTTATTTTCTCTAAAATCTACTTAATCTCACGATTGGCTACCTCCGCTTGTCCGTTGCTTGCGGATGGTATGCTAATGCCACCTTGTGCTTAACCCCGTACTTGCAAGTAGAGTGCTCATTAATTTATTCACAAAGTGTGACCCCCGTCGCTAATCAAAGCTCTCGGGGTTCCAAACCGAGTGAATATATTTTTCTTCGAGAATTTGAGCACTACTCGCGCATCATTGGTCCGAGCCGGGAATAGCTTCAACCCATCGAGATATGTATTCCACCTGCAAGTAGAATGTATTGATAGCCCGACGAAGATGGGAAGGGCCCATGAAGTCGATCCCCACACATCGAAGAGTTCAACTTCCATCACATTGGTCATTGGCATCTCATGTCGTCTCGAGATGTTTCACGTCATCCGCCGCACCTATCACAACTTTGTACAAATAGATAGCAATCGTTAGATAATGTAGGCGAAGATAATCCACTTTGTAATACCTTAGCCGTCGTGCGCACGGACAAAATGTCCTCCGGAAGGTGAAGAATGGCACTTCTTTGTAGAACTCCTCCCACTCTTCTTGAGGTACACATCGTCGAATGATGGTGTCGGCGCACCTCTTAAAGAGAGGGGATCGTCCCACATGTAAAACTTGACATCATGGAGGAACTTCTTCTTTTGATAAGATGATAAATCCGGAGGCAAACCCCGCAACCAAATAATTAACAAAATCGGCATACCATGGGAATTTAGCTTGTAGCATCAGAAGTTGCTCATCGGGGAATTCCTCCTTAATTGCCTCCGTGATTTCTTTCTCCTCCTTCTTGTATTCTAGTCTGGACAAGTGATCGGCTACTACATTCTCACAGCCCTTTCTATCCCGAATCTCCACATCGAATTCTTGTAGCAAGAGGATCCACCGAATCAGTCTCGGTTTGGCATCCTTCTTGTCAAACAGATATTTAATTGCCGCGTGGTCGGTGTGGACGATCGTCTTAGTCCCAATCAAGTAAGATCGAAACTTGTCGAATGCAAACACGATTGCTAGCATTTCCTTCTCAGTGGTAGTATAGTTTTGCTGGGCACTGTCTAAGGTTCTGCTAGCATAGTAGATGGCTCTGAACATCTTGTCTCGTTTCTGACCCAAAACAGCCCCAACCGCAAAGTCGTTGGCATCACACATTAGTTCGAAGGGTGACTCAATCCGGAACTACTAGAATGGGTCTTTGTCACTAAAGCCTTCTTCGAATTTCAAAAGCACAAAGCAATCATTGGAAAAATTGAAAGCGAGATCTTTTTCTAATAACCGACTTAAAGGTTTAGTGATTTTAGAAAAGTCACGGATAAACCTTCAGTAATCGGCGTGTCCTAAGAAACTTCGAATGGCTTTCTCGTTTGTTGGAGGTGGGAGTTTCTCGATTGCCACAACTTTCGCTCTATCAACTTCCAAACTGCGAAAGAGACTCGATGGCCTAAAACAATGCCATCTCGTACCATGAAGTGGCACTTTTCCCAATTTAAAACAAGGTTAGTCTCCTCGCATCTCTGCAAAACTAGAGAAAGGTTATTCAAGCAATGGTCATATGAATCTCCAAACACGGAAAAATCATCCATGAAAACCTCCATTATTTTCTCAATGAAATCATGGAATATAGCCATCATGCATCTTTGAAAAGTAGCGGGTGCGTTACAAAGTCCAAATGGCATCTGCGAAATGCAAAGGTACCATAGGGGCATGTAAAGGTCGTCTTCTCTTGGTCTTCCGGCAATCATGATCCGATTATACCCGAAATAACCATCGAGAAAACAATAATAATCATATCCCGCCAAGCGATCAAGCATCATATCAATAAAGGGAAGGGAAAGTGATCTTTGCGAGTAGCGTCATTCAATTTCCTATAATCAATACAAATTCTCCATCCGATTACTACTCTAGTTGCTATAAGTTCATCACTCTCGTTTCTTACTACCGTCATCCCCCTTTCTTCTAAGACTACTTGTCATGCGGACTTACCCAAGAGCTATCGAAATAGCATAAATAATTCCAAGATCTAACCATTTTAAAACTTCTTTTCTAACGACTTCTTGCATTATAGGGTTTAATCTTCTTTGATTTTGCACCGAAGGTTTGTAGACATCTTCCATTCTAATTTTATGCATAACAATAGATGGACTAATGCCTTTCAAATTAGAAATTGACCAACCTATCGCCGACTTATGTTTTCGTAACACCCTAAGCAATTTATCGAGTTGAACCAAGTTAAAAGTGATGATACGATTCAGGACTCATGTTATTCGCTTCAAGGAATGCATATTTGAGATGCTCGGGCAAGGGTTTGAGTTAAGGTTCGATTTGGCCTCTTCGGAAGAGAGCACGGGCTGCCCGTCTTTGATGAGCACGGGTCGTGCCATCTGCAGCTCCTTCAGCGTTTCCTTCGACCTTGAGGCGGCCGCTGCCCGTGCCATTTGGCATGGGCCGTGCGTCGTCGTTTTCGCCAATTTTTTCGGCCGGCCATACGCACGCCTGGCGTGCTCAAGGGCACGGTCGTGCGTCCCTGTAGAACCGATTCCCGTACGTTTTTCAGCGTGTGTGTCCCTCTTGCGCTCCCGAATTAACGCGCAAAAACTTGTTCGCCTATTTTTATAGCTTCACCGCAAGTGTACGGATCGGTTTATAGAATAGGGTTTGCAAGGTCGAATCCACAGGATTAATAAATTAATGTACTAAGTATTGGATTATAATAGTCCTATTTTTATCTAAACTATCGAAATTTGAAGGTTTGGTTTTATTACTACTAAAGCGAAATTAATCCTAAAATAACAAAGTAAAGAGTGATTAAAAGATCAAGTATGAATGGATGGATTCTGGGTTATGGTTTCAATTAATATCCCACTTTTATGCTCAGGTTAAAAAAACCAAGGTTAAACATATTCTTCTCTATAGACCAATCACCAAAGTAATTTACCCTCTCTCTCGAGATGTATGTAAAAGCGTTGATTGGAATATCTATGTTAGCATCTCTACTCAACATGAGATATCCAACTCCCAAAAGTTCAAAAGATTAAAAGATCTCACAAATATTCACGACTTCTCAATCATGCAATCTATTTGTGTCAAGTAATCAAGATCTAGTATTGAAACTCATCGGTTAGAATTATGAATCAATACATCAAACAAGTTTAGATCAAAGGCCTTTTGATAAAACAAGAATTAAAGCAAAGTACTTGAATAGAGAAAGAAAACATTAACTTCAATTATCCTTAATCATCACATAAAAGTGTTTATTAATCTACTCCCAAACCCGGAATCACAAGTGTTTTAGCCGGACATTGAAAATAAACAATTCATAGACAAATTATTCATATCAAAATCTAACTAATTGAAATAACGTCGATGGAATGAGTGACTCGGGGATGATGACGATCTCTCGATCTATCTTCAATCCTCGAAGGTGTGGTTGCGGTCTTGATCGATCTCTCCAAGTTTCCCGTAGAAAACTGCTCTTTTCTCTGGTTTCTAGGGTAAAAATCAGCGTGTCCTCGTTCGTGCCGCCCGGGTCTATTTGTACTTCGTTGGTCGAAACCTAGTTGAAATTTGACAAACTCTGTTTTTCCCGCAAAAGACGGCACCTGGCCGTTCCCCTTTGGCACGCCCCGGCCGTCTTTGGGTGCCGAACCATTTGTAAACTTTCTTGAGGGGGCACGGCGTGCCAATATGGCACGGCTACCCGTGCCTGGGCCGCGCCTTGAGTCCTTTTGTTTGGGTTGAGCACGGGTGTGATAGAGAGCACGCCCGCCCGTGTTCACCTGGAACAATATGCCCATAGGCTATTTTTTCGTTTCTCGCCGGTTTCGTCAACTTCTTCTCGACTGACTCCAAACTTCGTCACTGAGTCAATTATTGGCGGTTGCAATGCTCGAATTGTTGCCACTATGCCACAAATATAGATAAATTCCTACAAAACGAGCAAAGCGTAATCCAATTCCACAAAACAAGAATACAACCCAATTAACTTGTATAACGTATGCATATTCCCTCATTCTAGCCAATATTAAGCCCAAAATACATGCAAAATACCAGTCAATCACGAACATATAAATTTTCGTTGCTAAATATTAATAGGTACAAAAAAATTAAAAAAAATAATTGTTAGCTGCGAGAATAAAAATTTCGTTGCTAAAGTTTCAAAATATTTTCAGCAAATTTTGTGCTATCGTTGGTAATGTTAAACCCAAATAAAGAAAAAATAATGAATTTAATTAATTTAAGAAAATTACGTTAATTGTGCGGCGAAGTGTTTAGTTTTCGTCAGAAAAATATTTAATTTATGAAAATTACAATTAATTTTGTGGCGAATAGGTTAGGTTTCGTCACAAAATGTATGAAAATTAAATTACATTTGCGGCGAATTATTTAGTTTTAAATCAAAAATTATTTAATTTATGAAAAATGCAATTAAGTTTGTGGCGAATATGTTAGATTTCGTTGCAAAATGTATGAAAATTAAATTACAATTGCAAATGAATTGTTTAGTTTTTGTCGCGAAATATTTAAATAATGTAAATTACAATTTTCTTT
Organism: Rehmannia glutinosa; assembly: GCA_016081115.2. Classification (NCBI taxonomy): domain Eukaryota; kingdom Viridiplantae; phylum Streptophyta; class Magnoliopsida; order Lamiales; family Orobanchaceae; genus Rehmannia; species Rehmannia glutinosa. The sequence continues at coordinate 58,801,463 of CM071931.1, read as the reverse complement.
AAAAAAATATAAATTACGATTTATGTTTGTGGCGAATTATTTAACACTCGTTGCAAAATTACAAATAAGTACGGCATCATTTTGGCCATATAGGGAGACTGAAACAGAGTGTGAGGAGGAGAGTTCTAAGGAATAGGGTTTGTTGGGAAATTTATGTATAGATTTTGATGATACCATATAAAACTTAGATTAGGAAGTTGGCACCCCAAATCAACTGTAAATCAACTTGTAATAGATAGGGCTGAGTAAGTTTAGTAGAAGCAGCCAAGTTGAAGAATTGCAAGACTCGACTGAAGATCGAAGAGAAGACCCAGCTGTGTGGCAGCTGAGTGAAGTGAAGTGAATGTTCAGTCAAGTGACAGAAAAGTTGTCTCAGTTGGCCGGCTGGCAGCAAAGTCATTCCTAAATTATTAGAATTAACTGTCTAAGAGGTATTGCAACAGACATGATCAAAGAAAGCTGAAAGAGATCCGTTGCCAAGAAAGTCAAGGTTTTGCTTAAAATAGGCATGTGTCATACTACCACCAATAAAGTTATTTTGCTGAAAGAGTGCAAAAAGCAAGCCAATGGGATGTACCTGAAATTGTGCAGAGTTTAAGGAAAGGTTGTAGAGCATTAAATTCAAGGTACAGTCTACATCAATGCTGCAAGACAAGACAAGCCAACAACCTATGAAGTGTAGTCTGAAAATATGTCTATCTCTTCAACCGATATATTTTCAAAAGCGCACTATAAAAAGCTGAGAATTCATTAGAGAGAAGGTCAACCCATATCTACGAACGCAAGCATTCAAGCAAATAACTTGCAAAGCAATATCTCTCAAGTATTCAAAAAATACCCGCAAGCCTAAAATTCGAAAGAAGTCGATCCAACACACTCAGTGAAGGAAAGAAGACTTCATTTGTTGAAGAGAATTTTTTTTTATCAAGAACAAGGGGTCTACTCTCCATGGTTGAAGGAGGTGTAGTAAGATTCCAGATCGAACCAGAGCTTTGAACTTGTTGGAGGGCTAAGTGATCAAGTCCAAATGTTTGAAGGAAGCTGAAGTAGTAGGGGATCGTCTTGTGAAGAAGTTGAGTCCCATGAGCAGCTAGCTGTGTGATCAAATTGTAATACCCAGCTTATGATTTGATATTTATCGTCTTTTATGTCATTATTACTAATACCATAACTAGTATTTTTTTGTTATATTACGATACTATTGTTCAGTCTCAAACAATCCGATTAATTCAAACTCATTCAATGATCCAGCCATATATTTTGTTTTATCAAAGCTCAAAATCCATTTAAATAAGCTCGAACCTGAAAAGAGAGATTGAGCACTCTATTTCGGAGTGGGCAGAATGCGTCCTAGACCATATACATGAGTGAATAGGTATTTTGTTCATAGTTTTATTCAGATTTTTATAGTTATAAAGACGCACATTCACGTAATTGAGTGAATCGATTTTAATGTAAATTGATGTATATACTTTTATTTGCAGGCATGAACTTCAATTATGTGAACATGATATTGGAGTGCTTTGCAGCTGCCCTCAATGAAAGAATTAGTGTAGCTTTGAGAACACTTGTTAGACGTTTTGTTAAACATTTGTTAGACATTTTGTCAAATACTTGTTAGATACGTTTCGTTAAATACTGAATAATGTTTTGTTAAACATTTGAAGACATGTACTAGATACAATCACTTGAAGGCATATTTTGTTTTTATTAGTTATATGTTGCTTTCTTGTATTGTGTTTTGTTTTTTGTATATATGAAATCATAAGTTATATTACCACAAGTGAAAAAATAGACACCGAATAGAAAATGCATTAGCCGCGGTCCAAAATACAATGGTTATTATGGCTTGTAAAACTGTTGTAATACTTCAAAACCACAACGGATATAATCTGTTGTGTATTACAATAATAAGTCGTTGTCGTACATGATGATGTAAAAAAGTCCGCTCAATGACAACGGATTATAACCATTGTCTTATTATTAACGACAACGGATTTAAACCCTTGTCATTGAGCGGACTTTTTTTACAACACCATATACGACAACGGCTGATTATCATAATACACAACAGATTATATCCGTTGTGTATTAGCGAAATTCTTATAGTGATGGAGTCATTCTCTTCTCTTGTGTACTTGGGAGGAGGAAGTCCTCATTTACTTCTATTTATAGGGAGTAGAGAGTCATCATCTTAGACTCTCCTTAGTACATAGTCTCTTGAAGACTTAAAAACAAAATTCTAACTCCTTGGAAGGATTGTGATTTGAGTATTTCATTAGGTGGGCTTGCCATTAAGCGCGCCAGTACACTTTAGGAAGGTCAAGTAAAATGCCTTGTGTCCGAGAGCCGAGAGTTAGGCAAGTCAATAGGGTCTTGAGCTCTCTCCAGGAGTTGTGGGCGACTAAGGGTGAATTTTTGTGGGTGAAAAAGGGCGCCGACTGAGCTCTGACTTATGGTGGCTAGGCGAGGGCATCGGTTTAGGACGTCGGGCCGGCGAGGGTGGTCGGGAGAGGGCACCAAACGTGCTCTCCACCTATTTTACGAGTCACTTGATATGAGTGTTTCTATTTTCTTAGGTTTGAGAACTTTTGATTAAGTAATTTATCTATTTGTCTTCTTGGTAAGGAGGTCTCTTCGACTCCTTTATATAAGAGCTAGTAATAATTGTCACTTTGTAAGGCACGACTTCCTTGTCTTCTACTTTGTTCCTATTTAGTGTTTGAGGACTTCCTCCGAGGTCTCTCAGACCTTTCTCCAACAGTTAGGCATTACTCCACTTTTAGTGATAGAGAGACACCCATTCATAGATAAGTTCTCGCTTGTTGAACTTTTTCGACCCCATAGGAGACTGAAACAAAAGCAGTGTGAGGAGGAGAGTTCTAAGGAATAGGTTTGTTGGGAAATTTATGTATAAATTTTGATGATACCATATAAAACTTAGATTAGGAAGTTGGCACCCCAAATCAACTGTAAATCAACTTGTAATAGATAGGGGCGTGTAAGTTGAGTAGAAACAGCCAAGTTGAAGAATTGCAAGACTCGACTGAAGATCGAAGAGAAGACCCAGCTGTGTGGCAGCTGAGTGAAGTGAAGTGAAGGTTCAATCAAGTGACAGAAAAGTTGTCTCGATTGGTGACTACCCGGCAAAAGTCATTCCTAAATTATTGGAATTGGATTGTATACAAGAGGTATTACAGAACAGACATGATCAAAGAAAGTCAAAGAGATCCGTTGCCAAGAAAGTCAAGGTTTTGCTGAAAATAGGCATGTGGCATACTACCACCAATAAAGTTATTTTGCTGAAAGAGTGCAAAAAGCAAGCCAATGGGATGTACACGAAATTGTGCGAGTTTTAGGAAAGGTCAGAGCATTAAATTCAAGGTGCGATCCACATCAATGCTCAAGACAAGACAAGCCAACAACCTATGAAGTGTAGTCCAAAATACGCTCTATCTCTTCAACCGATATATTTTCAAAAGTGCACTATATAAAGGTGAGAATTCATTAGAGAGAAGAGAAGGTCAACACATATCTGAACGCAAGCATTCAAGCAAATAACTCCGCAAAGCAATATCTCTCAAGTTTTCAAAAATACCCGCAAGCTTTAAATTCGAAGGAAGTCGATCCAACACACTCGGTGAAGGAAAGAAGACTTCATTTGTTGAAGAGGATTTTTTTATCAAGAACAAGGGGGTCTACTCTCCATGGTTAAAGGAGGTGTAGTAAGATTCCCGGATCGAACCGAGTTTTGAACTTGTTGGAGGGCTAATTTATCAAGTCCAAATGTTTGAAGGAAGCTGAAGTAGTAGGGGATCGTCTTGTGAAGAAGTTGAGTCCCATGAGCAGCTAACTGTGTGATCAAATTGTAATACCCAACTTATGATTTGATATTTATCGTCTTTTTATGTCATTATTACTAATACTATAACTAGTATTTTTTTTGTTATATTCACGATACTATTGTTCGGTCTCCAACAATCCGATTAATTCAAACTCATTCAATGATCCAATATATATATTTTGTTTTATCAAATAAGCTCGAGTTCCACTATATATGAAATGTATGTTAATATTATTACATTGTATTAATTATCTTATTCTTTCAAGAAAATAGAATAATAGTTTATTTATATTTTTATAAAGTATATATATAGTATAAGATTTTATTTGTATCTGGATTTTCAACACAAACAGGTTATAGCTAATAATTTTCACCTACTTAGTTTGACATTTCTGATAATATTTCATTAATATTAATGTGACATCCCATAATATTTATATTTGGGGCAGATAATTATGGAGTTTAGGATTTTTAATCTTGGTCTAATATAAGAAAACCTTTAGGTTTCTTTATTTATTCAGCTGGCGTGATGATTTATTTTTAAAAGAGTCCATTTTATTAAGCCCATATAAGTATTTCATTAGATTTTAAAATCATGCAGTGTTTTATCTATCAAAATTTGAGTCTTACTTTCTTTTATGATTATTATTCGTAATATTATAATTAAATATCATTATTAGTTATAATATTTTTTCTTTTATTATATCAAGATAATATTGTTGGACCACTATCAACCGATTTTAAATTCAAGCCTATTCTGGTCCATTCCTATATTTTTATTTATCAAAATCCAAATTTAGTCAAACTCACCAAAATCGATTTAGATAAGCTCCAGTCCACCAAATTTGTAATACCCATTAATTATATAATAATTCTTTTATTATTAATTTTACCATTTCTGTTATTAATTATTCTATTTTATTTTTAATATATATATATATATATATATATGTGTGTGTCTTGTGTCTTGTATAAATATGATCAAGAGTTTTATCTGATTTTATTAAACCTATTTAGATAAATTATATCTCCTAAGAATCTGGCGGAGTTACACCTCAATTTCAAACCCAAATAGATAAATCTCATTCCCTAAAGATCGATGAGAATATTCTTTTCAAAAACTATAAACCCACGATTTGCAACACTCCCACTTTCTCAAACTCACGTCCCCTAACGATCTAAAAACTCTCCAACTCTCCAACTCTTAAATACCACGTTCAAGCAACAAGAGAAGAAAACACCTCAAATTCTTCTATTTCATATTCGATCAAAAACTACGAAAAAGAAAATCGAGTGTAGCACTCGTCCACTCTGAAATGGATGTTTATTGATTAGTCCTTTTTCTAAATAAAGACGAGTCACCATCTAATTTCCGCCAAATTTTATTTATTTAATTTTTTTTTTAAAATAATTTCTCTGCCAAATTTATGAAGTTGTATGAATTAAGATTGCTCTTTTCTATAATCTAGATAGTGTGTCCTTGTGCGTGTCTGTTGTGCGTCTAGTGTTGTGTGCGTGTGTTAGTGTGTGTGTGTGTGCGCGCTTCATGTGTGTTTAATGTGTGCATATGTGGGTCTGATGGTGAAAAGAGATACCGAAGTTTGGCTTGCCGGAGTTACCTTTATCGCCGACGAATTTGGAGGAGAAATAGAGGGTTGACGGGTTGAGGCGAAAAGTTGCAGACGTGAGTGGATTGGGTTTAGGGGCTTGACATTGAGAATTTAATCAAATGTTGTTGTCAGTTGTTATTTCTTTTGGTTTCCATTTGAGCCCCAAACCCCAAACCATATATTCTATATTTTTCAATTTGGTCCTAGAGAGTTTCAATTTAGTCCATTTCCCAAACCAGAGTTTTGACTTCTTTCTTTTTCAGTCCCTATCAGTTTTAATTTCATCCTAATTCCTAATTCAGTTTTATAGAAATTTTATTTCAACCCCTGGCTAGTTTCAGTTTGGTCCAAAAATCCAAACTTATTTCTATTTTCTTTCAACTTAGCCCCGAAACTTATATTTTTGGTTAGATTTCACCTATTAGGAGTCCTAACTTATTACATTAGCACTTGTATCTTGAATTCGAGTTGGAACTTATTTTTCAATTCCTTAATTATACCAATATTTATTGTAGGTGACGATGAACTAGATGTTTAGGCTTTCTAACTTCAGGCTTCGTACGACTATCAACTGCATTTTAGGTAGAGATTTTCTTTACACTTTTTAAGTGCAAAGTTTATTTGTCTTTATTAAATGTGTACATGTATAATTTTATGAATTTTATGTTTGAAGATGTGATTATAATTATTGAACTTGACGTGCATATTATATGTGAAGAATTTATATTTATTTATGTGTGGCTTCGGTCAATGACAAAGTATATGTGTGGCTTCGGCCAATGGCAAAGTAGGCTTCGGCCAATGGCAAAGTATATATGTTGCTTCGGCCAATGGCAAAGTATATGTGAGTCTCCGGCCAATGGCAAAGTATATGTGTGGCTTAGGCCAATGGCAAAGTAGGCTTCGGCAAATGGCAAAGTATATGTGTGGCTTCAGCCAATGGCAAAGTATATGTGATGGCTTCGACCAAATAGCAGAGTATATGTGATGGCAAAGTATATGTGCTCGAATTCATTAAATTGTGATGTTTTATATTTAATTTGGACAATTAGAATCCCTACTGAGTATGTGTTACTCACCCCTATTATTCAAACTATTTTCGATTAAATGGGTGGATGCCTTTAGATGTTGGGGATAGCAAGACTTTACACTTTAGTCATTTAAATTTTTGAATTGTTGATTGGTTTTAGATTCAAATAAATGCAACGTACTATCTCTTAATTGATTGTAATATTAATAATATGTATTTTCAATCTTAGCTAATATTCTAAGGTTGCTTTTAGAATTATTTTTTAGTAATTTATTAAAAACTCCATTACTACTTCTGCCCGAGTTATCTATTTTATTTTAAAATATATATAAAAAAAGTAAGTGGCGCAATGAATTTTTATTATAGTTTGACTATGTTTTATAAAATCAGAGTAGCGCAGCGGAAGTGTGATGGATTTTTGGGTTTACTAATAAAATAGTTCCATTTATTTTTGAGATGTGTCTTATTCGTGCGCATTTAAATACTATTTCTTATTATATTAAGTTAAAAGAAAAATGCATTCTTTATTTTAGTAACGCTCAAAAACCTTTTATAAAAAATGGGGCGTTACAAATCTTTGATCAGTAACCATTTTGTAACCAAGTCAAGTTACATTAGTGTATTCCTCCAAGGGTTGGAGAATAATAGATTAGAGGAATTATTCCATCCTCGAACCGCTATAAATTGTTTGTGTCTATTTACTTTCAGTATACTTACTTTCTTGCATATCTTCATATCTGCTGATTGTTGAATTGCAAAAGTCGACTGATAATAACCCAACTAAAACAAGTGTTGAAAAACGTATTTAAAAACTAAGGGAGAAAGTCTTCCACTGTTAAAACCAAGTCAACTGTTATTCTAAAGTGTTAGCTGAAACAACTAAGTTGTACTATCAACAATTCGATCGGTCATTGAGTGGGTAATTTTCTTTGCATAAGCCAACTTAGCTATCCACCAAGGGACGTGGTGACCTCGATCTACTCAAATTCTTAAAAGGACTAAAAACGAAAAGTTGGTAAATTTTATTCAACCCCACTTATAAACTTTACTTATCACCCCCGGACCTACAAGTGGTACTATAGCGGTTGGTTCATTGATCTTTTCTGCCACCGTTCTTTGAACTAGATATCATTCTTTTTCAAAGGATCAACACTTGTGGTTATTAAAGCTTTTATTTCAAAAGTAAAGTTATTATCATAAAAGCAAATCTAACACGCATTCTAATGTTTAGTGTTGAAGAATTTGATGATTGGAAAATACGAATGCAAACTCACCTTTTAGCACTTTTACACGATGAGATGTAGTTTGTTATCGAGGATGGACCACTACGAGATAATGAAAGTGAATACGGCTATTAGGGTTCTTGCTCCCGAGGCCGCCTTGTCTTGAAGCGAGGCTGCTGCGGCTCGCGGGCACGAGACGCACGTGTTGCTACTGTTGTTGTTGCCATTGTTTCGGTGGAAAAGCCATGTTGCGAGTGGACAAATGAAGACAGAAAAAGATATAACTTGGACAATGTTGCCAAGGACATATTGTACAAAACCCTTGATAAGGCCATGTTTAACAAAGTTAAATCATACAAAACGGCCAAAAAATATGGGAAAAACTAACCTTAATTTGTGAAGGGTCTGATCAAATTAAGGAAAATAAATTGATTGTTGTTGTTCAAAAATTTGAAAATTTTAAAATGCTTTTAGGTGAGAGTCTGGATCGGCTGGATGCCAGATTCACGAGAGATAACCAATGAGTTCCTCGGCTTTCTAGGAAAGAATATATACACAAAAAGAAATATGTATGAAGGTTCTAAGGTCTCTCCCAGCTAAGTGGGAAATGAAGGAGATGGCTTTGAGACATTCATAAGACCTTACAAGAACATCCAACCATGAGTTGTTCTCGGATATTAAAGCTATGAATTGAGCTCGAAGAAAAGAAGCAAGAAGAGACAACCGTACTGAAGACAGTTGCACTCACTACCGGTGAGTCAAAGAGAGCGAGAATCCAAAGAAGCCATTGAGATTACAAGAATACAAGAATTATATATAATACCCATCACAAGAATACAAGAATCATACAAATACATCAAGTATTAACATATTCTCAAGGTTCAACCCATTGAGATTAAAGAGGGAATTACACTTATCAATGATTGGAGAAGATGAATAATTTGGAAGATATATGCATTAAAGAAGCCCAATATAGTCGAAATTGCAAGAAAATCATTTTGAGTGATATGTGTATGAATTGGGCGGAGGGTGTGAAATATGAAAAATAGATGAATAAATGGGCGAACCAATATATGTAATGTTTTAGCTTAGGTCGAGATTGACTAAAGGGCGCTTCTAGTTCCACTGCTCTCGGGTCGGCGACCTGCATATGTACTCGAGTCCATTTTATGTCGGGTTTTTAAGTTTAAAATGCGATTTTTCACCCCCTAAGTTTAAAAAAAACGTACAAAAATGCAATTGTAGACCTTATTCGATATGCATTATGCCTAAACGAGCTCGAATTGAAGTAAAAGAAGCGAATCGTTTTGGTTCAATTCGATATTGAATTAAGTATATTGACATTCAAATTCAAGAAATTAGAAATTGAATCGAAATAAGAATACTTATTCATATTTACATATTATGAGAATATGAATATGCATATCATTATATTCGATTCGAGTATTTGAAAGAATATTCGAATAATATTGTATATATAATCATATTTGTATTTATACAAATAACTTATATGTAATCTTTATCTTTATACATATAAGTATATAATTATTTGTGTTGATTATTAATATATAATAAATCATGTATTCACTTATAAAAGTCCAAACTAATAAGTAGAGATGTTAAACGGTGACCCTAGCCATATAGAATTCAATACTAACGGCTTCTAGAAAATAGGTTGGTAATATTGGAACCTAACCCTAACCCTAGCGGGCTTCGGGCTAAACGGGCCACTATTGAGCTATAAGTAAATAAATTAAAAATTATATAATTAAATTTAAAATTTTAAACTCGAATATATAACATTTAAGTTTAACATTTTAAGTTAAACTATCCGTCATAAATAAAATTAATGCAAACTTTCTAATTACATTGCATTAACAAACTTATAAAATTAAATATTTTACGACCTAAATTTTTGAAAATAAAATAATAACAACTAAAGCCACCCAGAATTAACACCTTTTCTCTAATTACTCATATGACTATAAGTTAATATTTTCAAAATTAGATATTTAAATCTAAAATTTTAAACTTGAGCATATATATGTCATGTAAATTTAACATTTAAAGTTAATCTATTCATTTTAAAAAATTCATGCATAGTTCATAATTACATTGCATTAACAAAATTATAAAATTAGATATAACATCGTTTAGAAATAATTTATATCCTAAATAATAGTATAAAACTACATGACATTTTCTTATTCAAAATAAAAATCGGAAAACTAAATTAAGTAATAAATAAAACAAATAAAAAAGAAGTTTTTCAAGAATTTATAGTTTGTTTAATAAAGTTAAACTTAAAGATGAGGGAGATGTGAATTTGAAAAATAAATTTACTAGTAATAGGTAATAAAAATAGATATAAAATATTAGAATTATATTTATATTTTAAAAAATAAAAATAGCAGGCTAGCGGGATAGCCCGGTTAACCTTCGGGCTAGCCTTAACGAGCTTTGATTTAAACGGTCCGGGCCAAAAAAAGTCCGGATTTAAACGGAACAAAATAATTCGGCCCTAACCCTCTTTTTTCTGGTTTAAACGGGCAGGACTAATGGCCGGTTCAACATCTCTACTAATAAGCCCATATATAATTATATTTTTTATGGATTTGACAGACGGCAATAATATTTTTGTTTGTTCATGTATTTGGTGATTAATATGTTATTGATGTTATTAACAATTTAATGAACCAAAATTATTATTTAGATTCTAATTATCATTGTGATTTAATCAGATAATGTAGGAAATAAAGGATAAATATAGGTTAGGATTTCGAATACGAATATTCGAATTGATTCTTATGTATTCGAATATATTTTCCAATTAGAATAAGAATCAATTTTTATATTCGAACATTAAAAGAATATGAATAAGAATATTCACTAAATGTGTAGCACCCTTTCTAGCTTTCTTGAACATTAATGCGAAAAGAAGAAATTAAAATAGAAATACTCTGAACAATGTTAAAAATACGGAATAATAAAAATCTTACTTCTTTTGAAAACTTTGCAGCGGAATTAAATGATAATAACTGAAATAATTCCTTGTCCAAAAACATACATTCTGAAAATAAAGCGACAATTGACATTTAATAAACTAAAATGTCAAAACTTTGAAAATAATAAAAATTGAAGGACATGGGTTCCCGAGTCACTGCGGCCCGCCATCTCCTTCCTTTATTGCATTCTCATGAAAAATATTCAACATTCGTGGAATGAGCTAAAGGAGCTCAACAAGTAACCTCATGCATGAATGCATGCCTAATATCTTTAACTTTTATAACTTAAAAAGACTTTATGTTTTTCTTGCTTAAAACTTTCCTTCGCATAAAACTTTGCCTTTCGTTGCATGAAATATTCTTAGACGCGAGCTCACTTGTAACACATTGTTCTAATCGTGGTCGATGTGCGCTTTGTTATTTGAAACCCGTGAACATTTTGTCCGAAGGCCCATTTCCATTCGTTTTGCCCGAAGGCCATTTTCCTTTAATATTAACATTATATGGTCGAACGCTGTCCCCGCGCCCATTTCCCACTCACTCCAAAGATCATAGAACAATGTGAACTCATTTCTTTGAAAAAATATTATTATTACTTGACTTTACATAATGTTTGGATGCTCGTGAAATGCTATGGACATACATTAACAATTATGCATGTACCTAAGTGATGTAACATGTCATTAAATACGGGAATAACATAAGCGCATATCATAATAATTAAATCACATTAGTTGAGAAAATTTGAGAACAAACCATGTATTCAACTGATTAGGGAAAACCTTATGTGCAATTAATTAGGAATAATCCCCGCATTCGATTAGTTAAGGAAAGCCTACATAATAAACTAGTTAGAGAAAATCATATATTCAATTAATAGGAAAACCCATATATCCAATTAGTTAAGGAAAAACCCTACATTCATTTAACTAAGGGAAAACCAGACATTCAATTAGTCAAAGGAAAACCTTATATTCATTTCGTTAGGGAAAAACTCTTCATTCAACTAATAAAAGAAAACCCTATATTCAATTATTCAAACTTATTTAGGAAAAACCTACATCCAATTAGTTAGGGGGAAAACCATATATCCATTAGTTAAGGACAACCATATATTCGGTTAGTTAGGGAGGAAAACCCTACATTCAATTAGTCGAGGAAAACAATAAATTCAATTGGTTAGCGAAAAACTCTATATTCAATTAGTTAAGGAAAAAAAACAACATTAGATGATTCAAAACTATTTAGGAAAATAGTGTGTCAAATTAGTTAAACCTATTCAGACACAATTACTCAATAAGACCTAATATAGTGATTATGGAATATTAATTGCTATGATATGAAGTTAAAATATTTTTCCACCATTAAGTTGCTAATTGAATAAGGTTAGTAGATCAAGCAAACCCACAACTCATATTTTTGAGTATGAGCTAGTCTCATCGTCAGGACGGTCTAACGGTCTAAGTCCGTTAGACGGATCTCCCAAATCCGACCAGATCTTTAAAAGAAATGCTCCAGCATCCACGGCATCCAGTGAACTCATTTAAATTCAATCTCGGTAAATCAAAATGGCGATCTAATAGAAAAAATCCCAACCACGGCCCAATCAAGAAAGCGTCTCCAAAAATCCGAAACCCTCAAACTTCTCTAATTCAAATTAACCCAACAGAGAGATCGTAAATCCGTAATGACAACATACCATTGCATATTTTGTGTTTATATATTTCTTCATTGCCAAACTACACATGTAATCTAGAAATCCCATGTCATACATGACATACACTGGAGTTCTGGGATTTGCCACACCACCATTAAACTCGAAAGCGAAAAATCAAAGGCACACAAAAAGGATACCTCTTTTTTCTTCTTTGTTCAACTTCTACATCCACTAATGAGCAAGAAACGCTAAAAACTTTACCTACTTTCTAGAGCTTCGCCATCGGTGAGGTGGCCACACTTGAAATTGATTAAACCCAAAGATAGTTCACAAAAGAAAATGTTGTATTCTCGTTAGTATTCTTCTTTAGCAACGGATGAGTGTGAGTGGTTGCACAGACGGAATTCGAGAGGAGTTTGAGGGGAAGAAGATGTAGAAATTAAATAAAGAATCAAATAAATAAAAATAATGCCACCGCAGCACCTTTTTATTGAGGATAAAATAAGAATTACTAATACTTTTTAGGGTAAAATCTAATATTTTTATGTGGGGCTACTAATACTTTTTATTGGAAAACAAATGTTATTCAGAAATTACTAAAAATATTTGGAAACTACTAATACTTTTTTCTAGAAACTACTAATACTTTTTCAAGGGACAACTAATACATTTTGGGAGAAAAATTTAATTATATTCAAATGAAAACACTAAAATACTCTCCAGGGAACTACTAATACTTTTTAAACTACTAATACTTTTTGAGGGATTGCTAATACATTTCGTGAGTATATTTAGGAGAAATATTAAAAACTCTTGAGAAACTACTAATACATTTCGGAAGAATCTGCTAATACTTTTTAGAAGGACGACTAATACATTTCGGAAGGATTGTTAATACATTTTCTAGTAAAATTTAATTATATTCAGGGGAACTATTAATACATTTCATAAGAACTGCTAATACTTTTTAGAAGGACGACTAATACTTTTCAAAAGGACTACTAATACATTTCGGGAAAAAAATTAATTTATTTCAAGGAACTACTAATACTTTTTCGAGGAACTACTAATACTTTTTTGAGGGATTGCTAATACATTTTGGGAGTATATTTAGGAGAAATACTAAAAATTCTTCGAGAAACTACTAATACATTTCGGAAAAATCTGCTAATATTTTTTAGAAGGGCGACTAATACATTTGAAGATCAATATCTGGTGCTCCCGAAAAATACTACACCACCACTTTGCTAATATTACGGAAATCTTAGGGATCCGCATGGGTCGAATCCGTTTAACAAGTCGACGTTAGGCGGTCTGACGAGTTTTTGTATTTAAGCATAAACCTGATGGTGATGTATCCGTGAATCATAAAATCTAATCTCATGAATATGTAATTAACGTTCTAGATTGAAACTAATACAACTCGTTCAATTATCCACTAAAAATAAAATCAAATAACGATTGGTTATCATCAACACCCAAGCAAGTAGTTTCCAATGTCCCTGACAAATATAAAGTGTTGATGTTATGCTGATGTTCGAATAAGGTTGGGTACGCATAAACAGTTTTAGTAACATTTGGACCATACAAATATTTACAAAGTGACGACAACAAATCTAATTCAACCCATACGAATTCTCAAAAATACATAAATTCTTGTACTTATTAGGAATCAAGGCTTCAAGTTAGACATCATAATAATCTAAATCATAATTCTATACATGTAAACTAAGGAGATTCTTGCACTGATCAATTTAGGGTTAATAAAATTCTTCTCATGTCTCTTTCGAATCAATCGTCTCTATTCTCTTTTTCTTTCTGGCCGATTTCTCTCTTCTCTCTCTCTGGCGTCTTCTATTGTGTTCCCAATGTGTGTGTTTTATGTGTCTTATATATGTGTTTTAACCTACTCTTTATTGGGCTAGGTTTAGGGTACATGAGCCTACAATCAACTTACTAATAATGTGGGTCTGATTTAATACTCTATACTAATTAAAAGTCCAATTATTCATTTAAAGGCCCAAATAAAATAATTAATCAATCCAATTAAAAAGATACTTTTATTATCCGTAATTTAACAAATTAACTATCTCGTAAAATCATTAATAAACTTCTAATTCTCCATTATTATTCCATGAAATAAAGTAATACAATAATTAATAACGTTCTTATTAAGGCACAAAAATCCGGGTCGTTACAAAATGAGCCGACGACGAATAGAATATCTTGATATTCGACTCGATTTGATTCATTTACACCCTTATTTATATCTCGGGTCCTCGTGGGGAATGGGGCGGGGAATACGATCCCCGTCCTGCCAACAAGGAGAAAATGTTCCCCATCTCCGTCCCCACTATGAGAGATTTTGGGTAGGGATGACAATGAGTCAGATCGGGTATCAAAAGACCCAAACCCATCGTCCCTAAACCGGGGTGTGGCGGGTCGATCCGCCTTGGCCCTCATTAAATAAATAAATACAGAAAAATAAAAAGAAAAAATATATATATTTATAAAATATTATTTACATAAGTTGCTATTATCAATTTATAGATGCTAGATATAATATTAAAAGATAAATTTTTTATTATAATATATATTATATATGCAAAATATATATTAAATATATTTAAAAAATAAATTTGCTACGCGGAGCAGGTACCCGGGCGGAAGTGATGCCCAGACCAGTGGGAACCTATATTTTTTAAATACAATTGTAAGTTTTTTTTCTCAATTTTTTTTTCGGGTTGGGGGGGACAAATGTATTTTTTCCCAAAATTATATATACAAATAAGATAAATAGCAAATAAATCAAGGAAGAAAAAAATCTAGAAAATTTTTGGGGGCATCAGCCTCCACTTGCCCCTTTTGGATCCACCGTTGATCCGTCCAGCTCTGATCGCGGGACGAGACGACCCAAATATGTATGTACGGTCAAAATACCAACGAGTCGATCAAAATTGTCATCCCCTAATTTTAGGAAATTCTCATCCTATTCGGGCGGATCGTGGGGAACAGGAATTCCTCGTCCAAGCGCCATCCTTACTTCATCCTAATGTGAAAAATGGAAATAACTCCAACCATGTTTCATTTCCCTAGGAACATTCACATATTATATTCATGGATGAATGATGGATGATAGAGGTATTTGTTTTAGTGATTTTGGAATTTAATTTCTGAAAATATTTTGAAAACAGAATTCTACAATTTAATTTTTTATAAAAATATACTTATTTAAAAGGCAAAGTTATATTTTAAGTTTAAAATATGTTATATAAAAAAAGATTTTTTAAAAGTTATATAAAAAAAGCCACGTTTAATTCAAAAGGCAAAGTTATATTTTTTCAGAAAATACTTATTTATTTTTGATTTGCAAAGCAAGTCAAACATGTTTTCTCCAAATAACATATTTTACAAAAAAAAATGTATATATATTATTAATCAAACACATGTTTTATTACAACACGTTTTCCAAAAGTTCTTAAAAGATTTTTGTTGAAGTGTTTCTTTTACAAAATGAAATGAAAAATGAGTAACAGAGAAATTTCGAGAACTCTCTTGGTTCGATGGCAACGTGGAAATTTCCAGAACTCTCTTCGTCAAATTGCAATGTGTCTCTATGATAACTTGATTTCTCAACGCCTAAACGACGTCATATTTTAATCTATCTCCTCTTTCGATCCGAAAAACCCCCAATTTGGAGGTACGCAAATTAAAAACCCTACAAATTGAAAGGTTCAATTTTCCATTGCCCTTGAATAAATACATACACATTTAAAAGCATTTGTAATTTGTCTAAATACACACACTTTTGCATCTTCTATACGTGAAAGTAGATAAAAATGGGAGCAGATAGTGTGGAGGATGGGTTGAAGAAATTGGAGTACTTGTCCTTGGTCTCGAAAGTGTGTACAGAGCTGGAGACTCATCTAGGATTTGGGGATAAGGTGTTGGCGGAGTTCATAACGGAGTTGGGGCGTAATTGCCAGACGGTAGAGGAATTCGACGCAAAGCTGAAAGAGAATGGCGCGGAGATGCCTGATTATTTTGTGCGGACGCTACTCACTATTATTCACGCTATTTTGCCACCGAAACAGAAGTTGAGATCGAAGAAGGGGGTGGAGGATGGGGAAAAATCGGCATTTTCAGCTTTGAAGATTAAGGATAGCAAGGAGAGGGTGAAGGAGTTGGAGAAGGAGATTGAAGAGGATGTGAAGAGCCGGAGGCGATTAGAGGTAGAGGATGAGGAACATAAGTATAATAGGGATAACGGCAGAAGAGAGAAGAGGAGGGATAGGGAAAGGGAAAGGGATAGATATGAGGATAGGGATGATTATGATGATGATAAAGGTGGGGGAAGGTACCGTGAAAGGGATAGGGACATGAATAGAGATGAATGGAATAGGAGAAATGGGTATGATGAAGAGAAGGATGATAGAAAAGACAGTAGGAAGGAGATGAATGATCAGCCGCAGGAGCCTGAATTGTACAATGTTTATAAGGGCAGGGTTTCTAGAGTGATGGATACAGGGTGTTTCGTTCAGCTTGACGCATTTAAAGGGAGAGAGGGTTTGGTACATGTATCCCAGATGGCAACTAGGAGGATTGGGAATGCGAAGGATGTAGTCAAGCGGGACCAGGAGGTCTATGTGAAAGTTATATCTGTTAGTGGGAATAAATTGAGTTTGTCAATGAGGGATGTGGATCAGAATAGTGGGAAGGATTTGTTACCCTTGAAGAGGAGTGAGGAGGATAATGGGTTCAGAACAAATCCTTCCGGACGGAACGATGGTGGAGGGATGGGAAGTAGGACTGGTCTCTCAGGGATCAAGATCACTGAAGACGATGATGCTGGGCCTTCGCGCAGGCCGTTGAAAAGAATGAGTTCACCTGAGCGGTGGGAGGCTAAGCAACTGATTGCTTCAGGTGTTATGAGCATAAAAGAGCATCCTATGTTTGATGAAGAGGGGATGGGTTGCTTTATGAGGAGGAGGGTGCAGAAGAGGAGCTTGAGATTGAGTTGAATGAAGATGAACCTGCCTTTTTGCAGGGTCAGAGTAGGTACTCTATGGATATGTCCCCTGTGAAGATATTCAAGAACCCTGAGGGATCTTTGAGCCGTGCAGCAGCACTTCAATCTGCTCTGATAAAGGAGAGGAGGGAAGTTAGAGAACAACAACAAAGAACAATGTTGGATTCCATTCCAAAGGATCTGAATCGGCCATGGGAAGATCCAATGCCAGAAACAGGTGAGAGACATCTTGCTCAGGAACTGAGAGGTGTTGGTTTGTCTGCATATGACATGCCAGAGTGGAAGAAGGATGCATATGGTAAAGCTTTGACTTTTGGACAAAGATCGAAGCTTTCGATTCAGGAACAGAGACAAAGTTTGCCCATCTACAAGTTGAAGAATGAATTGGTTCAGGCTGTCCATGATAATCAGGTCCTAGTTGTGATTGGTGAGACGGGTTCAGGCAAGACAACTCAAGTGACGCAGTATCTGGCTGAGGCAGGATACACTACAAAGGGCAAAATAGGATGTACACAGCCTCGTAGGGTGGCTGCAATGTCTGTGGCCAAACGAGTTGCTGAGGAATTTGGTTGTCGTTTAGGGAAGAAGTTGGATATGCCATCCGTTTTGAGGATTGTACTGGTCCGGAGACCGTAATTAAGTATATGACCGATGGTATGCTTCTTAGGGAGATTTTGATTGATGAGAATTTGGCCCAGTACTCTGTTATAATGCTTGATGAAGCTCATGAGAGGACTATTCACACGGATGTCCTTTTTGGATTATTAAAACAACTTGTGAGACGGAGACCTGACCTTCGTTTGATTGTCACATCCGCGACTCTGGATGCAGAGAAATTTTCTGGGTACTTCTTTAATTGCAACATCTTTACTATTCCTGGGAGAACATTTCCCGTGGAAATACTCTACACCAAGCAACCAGAAAGTGACTATCTTGACGCGTCGCTGATTACTGTGTTACAGATTCACTTGACTGAACCTGAAGGTGATATACTTTTGTTTTTAACTGGTCAGGAAGAGATTGATTATGCATGTCAGTGTCTCTATGAGAGGATGAAAGGTTTAGGTAAAAATGTTCCTGAGCTGATTATTTTACCTGTCTACAGTGCACTACCTAGTGAAATGCAGTCCAGAATATTTGATCCTGCTCCTCCAGGAAAGAGAAAAGTAGTTGTCGCCACCAATATTGCTGAAGCTTCGTTAACTATTGATGGCATATATTATGTCATCGATCCAGGATTTGCAAAGCAAAATGTGTACAATCTAAACAGGGCTTGATTCATTGGTAATAACTCCAATATCACAAGCATCTGCGAAGCAACGAGCAGGACGAGCTGGACGTACAGGACCAGGGAAGTGCTATCGCCTTTATACAGAGAGTGCATTCCACAATGAGATGTCTCCCGTCAGTTCCGGAGATTCAGAGGATAAATCTGGGGATGACTACTCTTACCATGAAAGCCATGGGTATTAATGATTTATTATCTTTTGATTTTATGGACCCCCATCACCTCAGGCCCTCATTTCGGCCATGGAACAGCTATACAGTTTAGGAGCTCTGGATGAGGAGGGGCTTCTTCAAGTTGGGTAGGAAAATGGCTGAATTTCCTTTGGATCCTCCATTGTCCAAAATGCTTCTAGCCAGTGTAGATCTTGGTTGTAGTGATGAGATTTTGACCATCATTGCGATGATTCAGACTGGAAACATCTTCTACCGACCTAGGGAAAAGCAAGCCCAAGCAGACCAGAAAAGGGCAAAGTTTTTCAGCCTGAGGGAGACCATTTGACACTACTTGCTGTCTATGAGGCCTGGAAAGCGAAAAATTTCTCAGGTCCCTGGTGCTTTGAGAATTTTGTTCAATCTCGATCATTGAGGAGGGCGCAGGATGTGAGGAAACAACTTCTTTCTATCATGGACACACCATAGTATGTCATTCTATAACCGATTGTTCGTTACTCTCCTGATGCTGGGTTTCTGTTTTTTGTTATAATTTTTGGTTGGTGTTATGCCTATATCTCAAAATGATGTCCATTATGATTTCTTTCTGTTGGTGGTTGGTTACTTATTTCTGTTTTTCCTGTCAGTTTGATCCTGCTTGAACACTTCGCTTTATTGAATTTTTGCCTTTTCAGTTAGATGTCATGTTATGGTGCTACGATAGTTAGCTGCCAAGACTTATATGCACGTGGTTTCTGGTGGACCATATCTCTCAAAGCTGCTACCCTTCCCTGGCCTTTTCTCACAGATTAAACTTTTTATCTGCTTTGTCCTTGCAAAAGTTTGTCGGTCCTTCTTACAGCTGTGATAAGTTGTAAATTTTAGTCCTTCGGCGAATATACCTGCCAAATGTGATTCTTGTTCACCTTTGAGGATTTTTTTCCAACTAAAAATGTATCACTTTCATTTGAATACCTTAGTTTTAATATGTTTTTCCTTATTTTCTGGTCACTCCTAAATGATCATATACTCCTAGTTTGTTTTTTTTTTTTTTTTTTTTTGAGAAAATATACTCCTAGTTGAACAAACTTAACTATGTTATTTGTGATTATAACCATATGATGGCATTAGGATGTAAGATATCTTAATTTGTAACAAGCCTCTAAATCCCGCTGTATGTGAAACAGGTACAAATTGGATGTCGTGAGTGCTGGTAAGAACTTTACAAAGATTAGAAAAGCTATAGCTGCTGGTTTCTTTTTCCATGCAGCTAGGAAGGATCCACAAGAAGGTTACAGAACGCTAGTCGAGAATCAACCAGTCTACATACATCCAAGCAGTGCTCTATTCCAAAGACAACCTGACTGGGTTATATACCATGAACTTGTGATGACAACTAAGGAGTATATGCGTGAGGTCACTGTTATAGATCCCAAATGGCTTGTTGAACTGGCTCCAAGATTCTTTAAAGTTGCAGATCCGACAAAAATGAGCAAGCGCAAGAGACAAGAGCGTATTGAACCACTCTATGACAGATACCATGAACCTAATTCTTGGCGCTTAAGCAAAAGACGTGCTTAGTATGCTTGCAATTGTTTCTGGTTAGTTTTAGAGCTGCTTTTTTGTTGCTTTGTGCTGCAAATGTACATTTTCTAATTCTCCTATCAGTGTAGTCTGCCACATTGCAACTTTCTTCAACAGAGATTGGATTGGAAGATAAAATAAGTCTGCCTTATCTCTGCAATCAGTATAAAATCACTATCTCACTCCAAAGTACTCTTTCCTATTGTATTGCGATTGCTGGGTTGCTGTGGGATTACTGGCAACATCATAAAGCGTAATCATAACAAAAGAAGGGACAAAAAGTTACCATATGAAGGTAATAATGGTCCTTGAATGAGGGCTTTTATTACATATGGATATGGATAGAGAGTGGTTCAATGAGGTAATTTAGTTGTTATAATCAGATTCAACTAATGTTGTCTGGGCGTGAAGTTAAAGCCGAGTTTTCCTCAAAACTTTTGAAATTGAGAACCTGTACAGGAGGATGACGAGCAGGCTTTTGCTTTTTCACTGTTCAAGTTCGTGAGAATTGTCTAAAGTTGATAGTGTTAATAAATCTGTAGGTATTTTGATAGAGGATGAACAAATAGAGACACTTCAGTTGATGATATTTTTGTCGTGTCAATGAAGTTGTTTCACAATAGTGATGCAATAGCTTTCCAGCTGAGAGATTTGCTTACGATTCTTTGCAGCCATTGCCGAGGAAGAGTGCTCAAAATGAGCTTTTTGCACGAGTCTTCTGAGGATACTGGTGCAGCTCTGGTGTTCTGTTGCGGTTTTTAGGATAATGGATCCTATGACCATAAACTATTTAATTGAATTTTAATTTGATGCTGAAGTAGTTAAAGAAATTATTGTTGTCAATGCAATAAAAGGGCTAAATCTTATCTGGAGCACGTGTTTCAATGGTGATTACAATTTTTTGATCTCGTATGCAATTTTTAAAATTGTGATTAAAGGGACTCTTACATGGAAAATAAAGTTTGATTGGTTTCCAAATTCATCTAGGGGGAATGTGTACATCACGCTGGAACTTTTATTTCCTTGTCGATCTTTCTTTAAATTGCCTTTAATTTTGTGCAAGTAAGAATATATTAAATTGACACCCACATTTGTATAAGACCAACAACCCTTAGTACCTGGTATTTGGCTTGTTTGTGGGAGTATTGGAGGATGTATTCGCGGTCATATTTCTTTGGTACCTTCAGTGGTTTCTGTATGTATAATGTTTCTTGGATTATTTACAAGCGGAATAAGCTCTCGGATAACGTGGTCAAGTTTTTAATAATTGCAGAATTTATTAATTGGTGATGTTTTTCTATAAATGATATTTAACTTTAAGCAGCAAAGTAACATTCTTTATTCCTATAACGGCATCTGATATCTATGATTTTATGTGATTAGTTGCAGAAGTCATTATTGGATTTTGAACTATACAGACAGGCTGTAACATCTGGCGTTGTACTTCGGAAATAATGTATTCATAACGATAAAATGACTATATAACTAACATGAGGTGAAAGGAAAACAATTACATACTAAAGTACACAAATTATGGGAGATGAATTCCGTGGCTAAAGTTTAGTGTGGTTGGAATACATTTAATAATTGGATTTGGATTACAGTAATTTTTCTTTAAATAAAACCTATATATATATATATATATATATATATGAGATCCTATGAGACCATAGCTATAGGTAGGAACATGAGACTCAATTCACACCCTCCAACCAAATAAAATAAAAGGCTAGGATTTAATGACATTTTTTAGTAATTATAAAATAGTGGGGACCAAATAGGGGTACAATTGGAATGTTAAAATCAGCCAAATAACTTGTTTTCCTAAAATCGAGAATAAAATCTTACCATAATCACCATCTTCTTCTCCCAATGTGAACGCAATGAGTCAAAAACCAAAAAAAAACCCGGCGTCGGAAAGTCCAAACCAACGTCCAAATATCAGCCTTCATCATCGTCTTCTCCCACGATGAAAGCAACGTAAAAATACGGAGAAATCCCATGCGGAAATCGAACCCACAAATATTCTCGTGATCAAAAACACCAAAAAATCGCAAAGACACATCAACGGATCGATATTGCAATGTCACAAACACAGATACCCCTCCACAAAACCAATCGCAACAAGGTAAAATTTCACACCAATTCATCAAAGAAAAATGTGTGGTTCGAATGCATGTAATGTTGAACAATCAAAAAATTCACGAATTAATTCTGTACATATAGCTTTATAATTACGTGCATATAGTTTTGTAATTTTGTGCATATAGTTTTGTAATTACGTGTGTATAGAGTATGTGTGTTTAGTTCATATTAATGATATGCGTGTATAGTGTCTCGAATTTGTGTATTTATTATGAAAAATATGTATCACATATAATGTATCACATATAGCTCCTGTACATATGTGTGTTTAGTTAGTATTAATGAAATGTGTATATAGTGTCTCGAATACTGTATTTATTATGAAAATGTGTATCACCTATAATATATCAAAAATAGCTTACGTACATATGTGTGTTTAGTTAGTATTAATGAAATGTGCGCATAGTGTCTCGAATTTGTGTATTTAGTATGAAATATATGTAGCACATATATATACACGTACATATGTGCGTTTAGTTAGTATTAATGATATGTGCGTATAGTGTCTCACATATAATGTATTCCCTAAATACGTTTTTGCCTAATTACAATGCATCTAATATATGTTTAGAGTATTAATTATAAACACAAAGGGCATTAAATATGTGTACTTATACAACAAAAATTGGTGAGTTCGATTTTGCACCATACGTTCATGTTCTCAGAAATATGGATTTACGATACATTTAAAATCAGTAAATAGTATTCAAAATTTGTTGTTTTAATATCTAAATATTGTGTTTTTGCGGATGAAGATCCAGTTACACGGTTCACGTTGGTCGAAGGCTCGAAATCTCACCGGATCAACTAAATATTGGATCCCGGAGGTTGAACAAGAGAAAATTCCTTGTGCCAACATGCATTTCCGCACATTGGATCGAGAAATACAATTTTATAAGGATTATGGTTTGTGTAGTGGCTTCGACGTTAGAAGAAGCACTACGAAGAAATTCAAAAACGAGGATATCCACGTGCAATACGTGGTTTGTAATAGAGAGGGCTACAAGAACTCTAAAAACCATACCCTGTGAGGCATCCGAGCATGACGGCAACGTCCCAAAACAGGGGACACGGAAGAGTTTTTAGATGAAGAATCATGTGTTTTTAGATGAAGAATCATGTGTTTTTAGTTATGTAATAATGTTTGTTTAGTAATAGCACACTATTTTTTGTTATTTTGTGCGAGCATGTATATTTGGTTTGGAATTATGTGTTTTTAGATGTAGAATTATGTGTTTTTAGTTATGTAATAATGTTTGTTTAGTAATAGCACACTTTTTTTTGTTATTTTTGTGCGAGCATGAATATTTGTTTTGGAATCATGTGTATTTCACTATAGAATAATGTGTGTTTAGTTATATAATAATGTGTATATAGTTTTTGGTTAATGGACAGTTAACTGTACATAATTTTGTGCGTAAGTACACACAATGTAGTAACTATGAATACAATATTAACGATGTATAACAACATTCCGAACATATGTACGTGAAAAATGCAAATTTATATTGATTAAAAAGAAAACACCCCATGTCTGAACTATTCATATCCACAATTCAAGAAACCATCTAAGTCATATACAAATGGCTCCCAAAGACAAAAAAACACCAACGATAGTAAACTAACTATACAAAAAAGATGAGCACAAATCTGCATACTACGTTGTCTATTTAAAACAAAACTACAATACTATCTTCCCCGTTGAGGATTATTGCAGCTGAGTACTTCGTGCGTAAGTTAGACAGTTGAGACGCATTATTCTTCTCCAAACCACAATCCCATCCCTTGGTGCCACCGCCCATGTAGCTCTCCATATGCCTCATGGCATATATACCACAATCAACTTTGTTTGTGGTATCTCTCCAAGGCATGCATAGTCTAGACGGGGTGAATTTCCGGACAACACTAGCCATTTGCGGGCATCCTTTAGTCTCCAAGTAGTTTGAAAACATCCGAACCTGCAAATATACCATGGAAAACAACTTCAAACTTCGTAGACTATATATTACAATTAACCATATCATACTAACTAACTACACATAATTTCATACTTAATTACACACAATTACATACCTATTTAAACACACCCATTCTGCACTAAAAAATTATCTTCCAATAGCTTAAGTTTCAGTATTTTTCTTTTCCATAGATGGATGCATAACTAAGGAGATTTCTTGCCATGCAATGGTGTTTGGAAATTTTGAAGGCAAGCATGTCCCCACATTATATAAATTCATTGTACAAGATATCTTTGAAGATTTTGTTACAAATTCATTATAACTATTTGCCACTTTGCACCTTATAGATACAGTAACACATTGACGGACAGACAAAACACACTTCAAAAAAAGGAAGAAATCTTCAAATGAGATGAAAATCAAGATGGAATTCCCCTTCCCTCTAATTAAATTGTTCCTATTATTTTCTTTCATACTTTCTCTCCGCTTTCAAAGAATATCATACTATTAAGTATTAGTGCAGATATAACAAATGATTTGATCTCTGAGGTTTGTAAAAAAACAAGAAACCCGACGTTACTGTATATATATACATCGCATTATCAACAAACCCCCAAAATTAAAACCCACATTATCAAGCTTCAAAAATTTTGCAAATCTCTTATACCTAAAAGTTTATTCCCTAAAATTAAACAAATAAGAACAATAGAAATCGATAATAAAAACCCAAATTGGAACCCTAACATCAACAAACACCAAAATCAAAAAGAAGATAAAAATCACAGAAAACTTACAATATTTTGTGCGAGACCGACTGTGATGAAGATAGGAAGAAGATTCGTGTCAGTTGCAGATGGAGCCCGACCGTGGTGAAGAGATGAATAAGAATCGGTACAACGGTTTCAAAATTTTGAAGACGGAACGATGGGGCATGTAGCAGATGAAAGAAAGAAGAAGAACGTGTATCTGGAAAGAACATGTATCTGGAAAAGATTGAGAGAAAATCGCGGGATATTGATAATAAGATTCAGTTACCAGATTCAAAAATTAGGGATTTACAATTATATCCTTTGAATAAAAAGACAGATTACTTTCCTACCCTTACTTGCCACCACCATGACTAAAATAGATAGGTAAAATCTGGACCATTGAATATTAAATTAAATGGTCTAGATGTGGTCTCATGTTCTTACCTAAAGGCCCTGGTCTCATTTGATCATATCCGTATATATATATATATATATATATATATATATATATATAGGAATAGAATCAAATGAGACCACATCATTAGAGTGAGACATTGTGGACTAATCTTGTCCACAAATCTGTAATTTTAGATGAGTGAGATTTACCCAATTTAATAGCATTTTTTAATTTATTTTAAATCTGTAAAGGGTAATATTGTAATTGTATAATCAATCTTGGAACCTAGAAAATGGCGGAATTCAATAACTAGGAGCCGAACAACAATTACTGAGCTATTAATGGAATTCTTCAATAATAATGTGACGGAGGAGAGATCAAATCGTGTAAAGGGCATTTCACCATCTGACAACTAAAATTGTTCCAATGCGCGAAACTAATGACAAGACATAGAGAGAGAAAGGAGAAGAATCTGCACATGAAAACAAAGTCTCTTTTATCATCAAACCCATCAAAGAATACCAACAGAATATGCAGCAGTAAAGGGGAAAATTAAAATTAAAATTACAATTAAATAAATAAATATGTAAGACCTCTTCTTCTTCTCTCTCCCGTATACATGTTTATCTCTAAAATACCCCATTTTTTGTACTTTTTCTGCATTATGGACAAAATATTTGGACTATAATTGAATTTAAAATCGAGAAAGACCCTTTCAGAGTCAGGATTGGAGGATTGGTGAAGAAGACGATGCTGACGTGGAGAAAACAAGGGCATAAGAGGAGGCAATGAGGATCAGTGAGGATTACTGTATATTTATATGTTCTTCGATATATATTTATATGTGTTTTGTTGTAAGTAGTTAATTTATAGATATATTGTAATTTATGTTGTTGTATACTTATGTTTTTTGATGTATACTTATACGTGTTTTGTTGTATACTTATATGTGTTTTGTTGTATACTTATATATTTGTTTGACAATTGTAATATGCAGTTAAATATACATCATAATATTGTTAAATATACAGTAAATATATGTTAAATATACAATATAATAATGATTGTGATTTTCTCTCTCTCTATAACTGATTTACTTAATCCACGGTCCCCACATGTTAATGAGCGTGTTTCTCTCTCTCTCTCTCTTTATAATTGATTCCTTAATTTACGGTCCCCACATGTTTTTGTTTGACCATTTTAATATGCAGTAAAATTATGTTAAACATACAGTAAAATAGTGTTAAGTATACAACAAATATATGATAAGTGTACATCATACTGCATGGCAGAGCACATGTGTGATTTTCTCTCTCCCCCGCGATTTTCTCTCTCCCCACGTGATTTTCTCTTTCCTAATAACTGATTCCATATTTGGATGGTCCCCCACATGTTTGTTTTAACAATTATACCCTTATTTTGCCTTAATTAAATGTTTAATGTAATTTTAACCCCTATTTATCTTAGCCATTGATATAGATAAAGGAGGGTTGAAATGAGTCCACATTGTCTCACTATAATATGTGGTCTCATTGGATCCTCCTCCTCCTATATATATATAATCAAGCCACTTATAAATAGTAAGCAAAAAATTTTCCCGCCTAAAATACCTTTCTAGAATTAGTAAAATATAATTACAACATGTAACATTAATTTTGGTAATTAGTAAATTAATTTAAAAATCTATATGTATATATATATATATATAGAGATATATGTATATATAATATCAAAGCATTATATAAATATAAACTTACCAAATCAGTGTGTACCACATTATTTATTATTATTGTCTTATTGTTTTTCTTTTGTAAAAGTTAATAACGTTTTTGTTTTTGATCCCTTTTTAATATATAATATATTAAATTATTCATCTTTTTACGATCATCGGTTTGACACCCATATTGCATATATAAAATAAAATTAAGCATAAAAAATAAAAAATATAAGATATATTTACTAAAAAAATTATTTTGTAATGGACTAAAATAATTATACATTTGAGTTATTGGACATCGATTTGTAAATTCATGTATTTTGATATTTGTGATATATATATATATATATATATATATATATGTATAGTTGTTATCTGGGCTTAGCTCAGTTTTCATAATTATATAATTATTTTAAGTTTATTAAATTTAATTAAAAAATACTTATTTTAATTGAAGAAAATATATCATAATATGTATCCAAATAATATATATATATTATATATCCATACATACCATTATATATTTATGTAATAATATATTTCAAATAAAATTATATTCATAATAGTATTTTATAGACAGAAAATTATTTTTAATATTTAATAACGTACTTTTAATGTTAAAAGAAATTATTTTTATATTTATCAATGTATTTTGATATTTAACTTTCAAAGTTGTATATTTGGAATGAATTTTTTCTGTTTGATTTTTTTTGACATCTGTGTATATATATAATAGAATAAATTTTTTTTAATTTTGTTTTATTTTTTCCTAAAATAATGCTACCAAATATAAAACATGATTTTTGTTTAATATCACTACAACATAAATGATATTAGGTAACACCCAAAAAAATATTATCTAATGGCCATAAAATGTTACTATAGACAATAGGTAGAACTTTTATGGTGCTTCACTTACCCGTGCTACCTATAGTCTAAGGTATCACTTTTATTAGCTTTTAGTGACATTTTTTCTAAGTGTTACATTAAGTTCTCTATTGGTAACACTTTGAAACAATATTTCTAAAGTGTTACATATTAATCTTATGTAAGACTTTAAAGAAAATACTTCTACAGTGTTAGATATGAATCTTATGTAACACTTATTTTTGTAGCACTTCGTAAAAAAACTGTTTTTTGCCACCAAGTAGATTTGAACCCACGACCACATTTATGTGTGGAAGTGAAAATTTACTACTAAGCTAAGTCGATTCTTATTACAACTTTTGCTTTGTTTATATATACACATACATATATATATATATTAAAATTGTATAAAAATTATATTATATGTATTATATAATATATTTTATATAATAAAAATTATATTATACACGGTATATATCAAATTTTATATTATATAGTATATAGTTTGAAAATCATATTATGTTATATATTAAAGGACACAAAAAATTAAAAATAGCAAAAATATATAAAATAAATTTATCGACTGATCAATATTCATTGGTAAAAATAAAAATATATACAAAAATATAAAATTAATTTACCGACAAATAAAAAAATTCTAACAGTAAAAAAATTAAATAATAAATATATAATAAAAAAATAATTTACCGACGGAAAAATTCCTAAGTAATTACAGACAACATCAATTTTTATTGGTAATTTGTTTTGAAAAAAGTAAAAAAAAAATAAAAAAAAAGGTTAACAATGAAATAGGTCTTTGTTAGTAAAAATTAAATAAATAAATAAATAATAATCATAAAATATACACATGAGCATTTTCCGTCGGTATTACGACGGAATTAATTACCTCCGTAAAAATAAAAAAAAAATAATAGCAAAACTAAAATACTTTATAAAAAAAAATTCAGTAAATAAAATAGAGTACGTGATGTCTACAATTTTTAGGTTTGGTGATTTGTTTTTTGTCTTCACCTATTTTGTGACATCAATTAATTAAATGAATCGTTGACATGATTTAATGATAGTTATATAATATTGTGTTACTAAAATACAGCCTAAAAAGTGTTACAATTAATAAAATATAGTGTTGCCAAGAGTGCTTAAGTGATACCTATTTGCGTTACATATAAGCGTTACATATTGATAAAGTGTTACAAAAGTGTTACATAAATATTGTAATGTATAAAGTGTTACAAACACGTGTTACATATGTACCTTATGTAAAACGTTCTACAAAGTTCGTCTTACCTAATGCCATTTATGTTGTAGTGTATATATATATACACATAAGCAAGCCACTTATAAATAGTATCTTAAAAATTTATCTGCCTAAATCACCCTCCAAGAATAGTAAAAATATAAATGTAACATGTAACTTAGTGAAGCAATATGCGGAAATATATGATTAAAAATCAGACCGGTACTTATAGGCTTCCGGTCAAAGTAATTTCGTTAAGATATTAATCTTTAATTACAGTTGTTGGATCACATATTTTACTATGGTAAATTTATGATCTATTTTTTTACACTCTGAATATTTTTGATTGATTGCAATCCAATTATGTCAATACAAATATAAAATCAACCATTGAATAATTTATGTCGAGAATTTTGTAAGTCTAATGTTGATTGGTTTTTAATTTACAGTGGATCGTCGATGTATAATAGTATTTCAGATATACAAAACTTTCAAAAGTATAACAAATAAATATTGACAATAAGGAAAATTAATATACATGTCGTTGTTATGCTTTATTAAACTGAATAATAATATATCATCTTCTAAATACCATAAAAGATGGATAATAAAATTTCTAATTAAAAGTAAAAATATTATAAAAATACGAAATTACTACACCATTGAACACCGAATTATTCAAGAAACAGAAATATCTCAAAGCGAATACCAGAAAGTAAAACCATGTAATAATGTTACAAAACATAGCAAATAGTGTGAAATATTAATTTCCTTAATTATTTTCATTAGCCCTCCTATAAAGAACTCAATTTTCAGTCATGGTCAATTATATATTGTTTTTAGTGAGTCACATATCGTAAGAGTTTGAAAATATTAGTTAATGATGATGATAAAACCAAACGAAATAGATGAATAATGTTGTGTACAAAGAAATATTCCAAAATTTATAATTTTGAAATGCAGCGATTTAACTTGATTTGTTTGAAGTTTGTATCGTACAGTTTTACATTCATTAATATTGTAACTCTTATATGGATGCAATTTATGTGCCTTGACGCAACACACCCTGTGCATTGCACGGATGAAACACTAGTCTATACTAAAAGATACATCTTTCTTTAGTGTATGGAATTTCAGTTGATTAAAAAGTTTTAAATAACATCTCGTCAAATCTAAATCCTTTTTAAATATTGTGAAAGAATAAAATAATTAAGCACCTTCAATAGTGATGTTATTGTGACCCATTATTGTGGGGCTTATCTGTCACATCACTTATTCTAATAATATTCCTATTTTATAACTCACTCTCACAATGGTTGCGTTATCAACATACATTATTTGGGGACCCCAACTATCAACCTATTCATCTTTATTCATATTTTGCATAAAGGTAGTACATTATAATTTTATTTATTGTTTTTAAATAATTATTCTTGGAAATTATAAATTGAAAATTACATAATACTGGAAATTCAGAAATTACATTAATCACAAGTTTCAATTGAAAAACAACTATTTCAAACTCTATTTCTCCTTAATCATCTCACTGCACATGAATCTATGATACGTTGTTCCTATGTCATTTATATTGTATCCTTAAAAAGAATTTCATATTTCTGTATTAGAAGTTGGGATTTCTTAGCTTTAGCTTTTTCATTGGATGTTTTTGCTCTGATTTTGATAGCTCCCACTTCGATGTTTTTCAAATATGTGAACTCAGAAAACTTAGATAAAATATTGTTCAAGTTTACACCCATTTCTTCAATCTTTGGTTGTTTTGATGAGTTGATTAATGAAATTTCTATCGTTCGAAAAAAAAAGACAAGTGTGGTTTTGGTCATCATCTATATACATGCATTTGTGTCTTAGTTAGATGATGTGTTGCTTCTCCTTGACCCGGAGGTCCTCGCTTTTTTGCGCCATGTTCATGAGCGTTGGACTGTGGAGCAAACATTCGGATGTTTTGCGATTTCCTACACATGTTCACGACATTGGAATATGGAGTAAACATGGATTTGTCAGCCAAATGGTCCAAATCCCGCAAATACAATGGGACCTCCCCTTGTCAAAACACTATTAGAAATAGGAATGGCAATGGGCAGGTGTAGGACGAGGTTGGCCAAATGATGTGTGTAAAATATACTTGCATTTTGGGGCTTAAAATGATACATAATTGATATATTTGCACGCATATTTACTGTATTTTTACTTGGTTTCCTTTAAAGAGCATGATACTGCGTATTCTTGTAATTCTTACAGGAAACGAAGCTTAAAATGAAGAAATATGAGTAGGGATGCCCGGACAAGATTGCCGAATGCAAAGAGAAGATCAAAACGACAGAAAAAAAGAACAAAAGCAGGTCCACACGGTCAGGCAGTGTAGCCTCACACGGCCGTGTGGACTTGTGTTTGGAAAATGGCACGAGTGTGGGAAGAAAGGAAGAAGACGGAGTAGGTCCACACGGTCGGACCGTGTGACATCACACGTCCGTGTGGACTTAGATTTCAACCGCACCATCTGATCGTGCGACAAAGGGCTACGCCCAATGCCACACGCTCGTGTGGACACACATGGCCAGACCATGTGGGACTCTGTTTTAGCGCATTTTTGGAGTTCTTTTCCCGATACAACTCTACAAGTGATCTCTCCAAGCATCTATAAAAATGGACCAAGTCTTGCACGAAATATCATCATTCTCTACATAGAAAACACATCAAATAACACAGGAACGAAAGAATCGAAGAGCTTCTGAGAGCAAAAGGCTAGATCGCGAAAAACACCACAAGGCTTTCGCATCTAGGGACCACAAGAGCTTTGAGGGCTTGGAAGGGGAATCCATCATGACAAGAAGGGGTTTTCTTTCTATGTCTAAGAACTCTCTTATATGATGTTATAATATTGATTCGAATTTGTCTATGAGTTTGTAATCAATGTTTGGCATATTTTTCGGATCTTAGGGGCATAATCGAAACTGTGGATTTGTATTAAATATGATTACTTGTTTTCTTAATTAATTCATGTGTTCTATTTTATGAATTGGAGTGCTTATTTATAATTGCCTTTTATTTGGCCAATAAATTGCATGTTATACTTCTAGTCCATAATCCGACCAAGTGAGTTCTAGAAGACGAAAATCGAATTCAGACATGAAACATGTGTGACATGCGTGTTTGTGGGGAGTCATTTAATTCACAAATCTTTTTGGAGTTAATAAGAATTGTAACGTTCTGACCAGACTACAATTGTTATTAATCAACTGTTACTGTTTACCACCACGACCAGGGAGTACATGATATTAAGAATTTGAACCCATAGAATTGCATGAATTGGTTTTTAAAACTTTATTCACATTTAATATTGAAGAAGCATGTTGTGATTATGTGCCTAAGGTTGCTCCTAAAGATGTTGAAAATACTTGTGGGGTTCACAAATTTATTTTATTTTTTTTTTATTTTTGCAATTTTTTAGTTAGATTAAAATACTTCATTTTCGATCGCTTCAATAAAATTAGAATATGATGATAGCCTAAGTGTTTCGAGCTTCAATCCCTGAGGAATACGACCTTGCTTGCCATTATTCTATAAACTACACTTTACACTTGTAGTTGTATGAACCAAAATAATTTTTGGTGAACAAGTTTTTGGCGCCGTTGCCGGGGATTGATTAGATTCTACTTAGATATAGTAATAAGTAGTCCAATCTTAATTGAAGCATATTTTTTGTAAAATTTTTTTATTTTATTCTTTTTTTTCAATTTTTTTATTTTATTTTTTTCTTCTTCGTTTCTAACATCGTTTTTGTTGAGTGCGACCGGAATATTTGGAGATACAAGAAGCCCAAATTGTTGTTGCACTGGGAGGCCAACATCAAAAGGGCAAATTCCCAGGCGATACTTAATCCAAGAAAAACAGAGCAACGCCATTCGCCTGATGGATGATAAAGAATATGAGGGCTCAATGATTTCAACCGACGCGTCCAACGAGCGATGCTAGAAATCTGAGTCTGGCTGAAGACGAAAATCGTAGCGATTTGTGGGAGGCAACCCAGATGTCGCGAAAAACCCCGGGAGTAAAAAAAAATTGAAAAAAAAAACGAAAATAAAATTTGAAAAAAATGAAAAAACGAAAAAAAAAAAAAAGAGACGCACACAGCATGTGGACGCACACGACCCGACCGTACGATCTTCTCCTTCAGTTTTTGAATTGACGGACGAGCTCCCGGTTTCATCGGAACTATCCATGTAAGTACTTATCATGTATTCCTCTTTTCTTTTGATAATTTCCTTATATGTTCGGGACGAAATATTTTTTAAGTTTAGGGGGTTGTCAAGAATGCGTAATTTAAGTACTGTTGCATTTTGCATAAGATTGCATGTAGAAGCACTTTGCATGATAAAAAAAACAATTTTTTTATTTTATTTTTTTGTTAATTTTTATTTTAGCACGTTTATCGCTTTAGCACGTTTAGATACTTTTGTGTGTGGTATTAATTCAGTTTTTATGCCCAACTCAATATGATTTTACTATGTATATTTTATGGCATGGGATAACTTACTTGAGAGGATAATGTAATAAATTCTTGGGAGAAAAGTTATTTATTTGCTTGGTATGTGTTAAGAAAATTGGGTATTTGAGCATGTTGCGAAAAATAAGCTGTGAGCTTTTGTGCCTTAAATCGCTTTATATTATGCAAACTTATTTTTTTTCTTGAGTGTGTCATTCATGATTGATAGAACTCTAGAACTTGCTCTGGTATCTTCATTGAAGCCATGTGTGTGTGCAATTTTTGAAAATGATCTAAGGTCATCTTTGTTTAGCATACTTAGGCTTTTTAGGCAAGTTTGAGCCAAAACTTTTATTCTGAGCCACACTGATCTTTAAAATTTACATGTTTTTATTCCTACAAATTCTTGAGCTAATAGAAAATGAATAAGTTTGGGGGAGATGTGGTGCAAATTTATGAAAAAAAAGAAGGAGTTGGCAAAAGAAAGAGGGATGAGCAGTATCTAGGGAAATAAAAAGTCTGGAAAAAAAATGAGAGCTTGAGGCTAAAGAAAAAGAAAAAAAAAAAAAAAAAAGGCCTAAGAATGTAAAAAAGGAGAAATAAGGGTGGAATTGAGTTGACAAAGAAAACAGATACTATATTAAAATTGGGTTGGTGAATTGCAAGTCCGTGTACTTAAATTCTGTTTTGCTCAAGTCAAGTCACTTAATCCAAATTTCCCTACCCTTACCAAAGAGCCTACATTACAACCTAATAAAAAGTCCTTTTTGATTCTTAGATTGTGCATACAAAAGTGGTTGAGATGTTAGACGATTTGCAAGCTTATGGTAGTTCTACTTTCATTGAATTGAAATTGAGCGTAAACACTATCCGTACACTTCTGAGAGTCGAGTGATACACTATCTTCTTGTGAGTCGCGATGTCGAGTACCCAAGAGAGTATTAATTATGCCGAGCTTATGAATAATTTGTCTCTTAATAATGAATTGCAGGATCTCCTTGAGTATGGAGTCGAGTGTTGTTTAATGTTTATAGTGTTCTTGGGTGTTCTTTCGTTTTTTCCCTTATATTATTTTTCTAAATTTTCTCGAGGACGAGCAATGCTTTAAGTTTGGGGGATTTTGATGTGTGTAAAATATACGTGCATTTTAGGGCTTAAAATGATACATAATTGATACATTTGCACGCATATTTACTATATTTTTACTTGGTTTCCTTTAAAGGGCATGATACTGCGTATTCTTGTAATTCTTGCGAGAAACAGAGCTTAAAATGAAGAATTATCAGTAGGGATGCCAAGACATGATTGCCGAATGCAAAAAAAAGATCAAGACGACGTAAAAAAGGAATAAAAGCAGGTCCACACGGTCAGACCGTGTAGCCTCACACGGCCGTGTGGACTTGTGTTTGGAAAATGGCACGAGTGAGGGAAGAAAGGAAGAAAACAGAAGACGGAGCAGGTCCACACGGTTGGACCGTGTGGACTTGGATTCCAACCGCACCATCTAACCGTGCGACATGCCTGCCCGTGCGACAAAGGGCTACGCCCAATGCCACACGCCCGTGTGTACCCACACGGCCAGACCGTGTGGGAGTCTGTTTCAGCGCATTTTTGGAGTTCTTTTCCCGATACAACTCTGCAAGTGATCTCTCCAAGCATCTATAAAAAGGGACCAAGTCTTGCACGAAAAATCATCATTCTCTACATAGAGAACACATCAAATAACACAGGAATGAAGGAATAGAAGAGCTTCTGAGATCAAAAAGGCTAGGTCGCGAAGAACACCACAAGGCTTTCGCATCTAGGGAGCACAAGAGCTTCGAGGGCTTGGAAGGGGAATCCATCCTGACAAGAAGGGGTTTTCTTTCTATGTCTAAGAACTCTTGTATGTGCTTATATGATGTTGTAATATTGATTCAGATTTGTTTATGAGTTTGTAATCAATGTTTAACATATTTTTCGGATCTTAGGGGCATAATTGAAACTGTAGATTTATATTAAATATGATTACTTATTTTCTTAATTGCTTCATGCCTTCTATTTTATGAATTCGAGCACTTATTTATAATTGTGTTTTATTTGGCCAATAAATTGCATGTCATACTTCTAGTCCATAATCCGACCAAGTGAGTTCTAGAAGACGAAAATCGAATTCAGACATGAAACATGTGTGACAGGCGTGTTTGTGGGGAGTAATTCAATTCACAAATCTTTTTGGAGTTAATAAGAATTGTAACGTTCTGACCAGACTACAATTGTTATTAATCAACTGTTTACACACCACCTGACCAGGGGAGTAAATGATATTAGGAATTTGAACCCATAGAATTGCATGAATTGGTTTTTAAAACTTTATTCGCATTTAATATTGAAGAAGCATGTTGAGATTATGTGCCTAAGGTTGCTCCTAAAGATGTTGAAAATACTTGTGGGGTTCACAAATTTATTTTATTTTCTTTCTTTATTTTTTCGATTTTTTTCCTTAGATTAAAATACTTGATTTTTGGTCGCTTCTTAAAGTTGGAATACAATGTTATTATGCCTATGTGTTTCGAGCTTCAATCCCTGAGGAATACGACCTTGCTTACCATTATTCTATAAACTACATTGTACACTTGTAATTGTATGAACCAAAATAATTTTTGGCGAACAAAAGAAAATTGGACTAAGACCCATCCTTTAATGTCTTAGGTCTCGCCAAACTTGCCAAATTAGAGTTTCTGATTTTCACACATGTAATTTAATCTTCCAACATTAAGTGCATCACATATCTACTTCACATGAATTTAACCTTCAACATTATTCTAAATGGGCCCAAGTAAAAAATTAATTAAAATAAATTATTAATTTCATAAGAATCCCTCAAAATTCAATAAATCACTAATCCTATTAGCTCAGTACAACACAAGTGCACAAGCAAACATTTGTGAAGCAATTATTTATTTAAGACTATCAAGAATTTAGTACTAATTATTAGTCAAAAGAGAGAAACTCAAAACCAGGCATCCAAAGCGGATCCAGGGATCGATGATGAGGTGGACTAGAAATAAAAAAGGATCGGATATAATTATGGGATGGACTAACAATAATAAAACCAATAAGATAAGCTAAAAGGTAAGTGGTATTAATAAGCTTCCACAAATTTTGCACCGAGCTCTAGCCCGATGGAGACCTTGAGTGCATCCGCCCCTACAGACATCCTAAGAGTACTGCACAACTGTCCTAATAATTTTAATAAAAATATATTAATAATACATATGGGTGGGTCCGGAGCGAGTTCAACTGAACCTATTTCCCGATCTGGACCTACGTTCTTTGCAAAAATGGGTTCATAATCTACCTCAGGACCTAATTGACCGAGTTTAAGCTCACCCTATGTCCTCCCTAGTTAGAAGTTCAAGATAAAGTGAAGATTGTCGGGTACTGCATTTAGAAAAATCTAAACTTGAGGGACTAATGATATCCGAGTCGAGATGGGCAAAAATATATCCACGTGGCCATTCAGCTGATGATGATGAAGGTCGTCCAGAATGACGTGGATCGACTAGGGTAACGTAAGTAGCCGACCTTGTGACATGGCACGAGCTGAGCCCAACTCACTACAACCAAATAAAATCAAGCAAATGTTCCACTCAATAAATCTCCCACTAAGTGGATTCAACACTCTAGTGGCAGACCAATGTGCCACCCTGTCGACGAGTCAAAAGGACAAGTTAACAAGTTTCTCTCAACACATGGCCAGCATGCACCTCATGCACACCAGCGAGAAGACACATGTCCCACAATTATCCCACTATTATGCTAGATGTAATGATGATTAGCCTACTAATTGTATTAGTATAAATATATCTCATTTATTAGGAAAAAAAGAGAGAAAAACCTAATATATAGCTTGTAAAATTCAAACTGAGTGTACGAAATTGACCAGACACGCTCTGCTCGGTCTTCAATATAAAAAGGCAGAATTAGCCACTTTTCGCAATTTCCAAGTGTTTGATTTATTTCCACGTCATATTATTTAAGTACTTTCTTTGTTGATCCAAGAAGATCAACAAATTGGTGCTCGAAGGAGGGCTTGTTTGGTCCAGTCAGCTTTTCGAGATATCCAAACCATTCCAGCCAATGTAATTTGTTTCACTTCCCTACCAAAATGAGTGAGAATTCCAGAAACCCACGTAGAAACGAAGACCCACCACAAGATACCCAGAATGGCCAAAATACCAATGGCCAAAACATACCCCCAGCTGGGGCCGGGGCGTGGTATTATTGCCCCTTGCACAACTTTTCACCAACCTAATTTCATCCACCAGATGAACCAGCTCGTTACCCAAGCCCTTGCAAATCCTCCACCACAAATACAACCTTCCCCGCCAATAAACCCCCCACGAGTAGATCCACCACTAAACGCCAACCCTCAAGATCCAACACCCTCAAAAAAATGACAATCAGGAAGTCAACTCTCGGAACAGACAACCTGATAAGAGATGTGAAAGGAGGAGGTCACGAGATGATGCGGGTGAACGCAACCGAGTGGCGGAATCGTCACCTTTACTTCATCTCCCCCGTCAGGCCCGTTCAGTGTTTGCAGGGGCCGCATGGGGCTAGAGCCAATCCAGGAACGACCTTTACAGTCAATTAATTCAAGGCTTCGATTTCCTGATGATAGGGAGCCACCCAGGGCCGGTCGGGCTCAAGGCCCCATTCCAGTGCCAAGGAACCTAGTACATGGATGTGGATGTTCCAGACATATGACAGGGAATAAAAGAAATCTTTCAAGATTCAATGAGATTAGAGGTGCTAAAGTTATATTTAGAAGAAATGAAGCTCCAGGGGAGATCAAAGTCACATGATCCATCAAGAAAAATGGTTTGGAGATCACAGATGTTGCTTATGTTGAAGGCCTCAACTTCAACCTGTTAAGCATCAGCCAACTCTGTGACAAGGGCTATAATGTAGGATTCAACATGGGGATATGCCAAATTAAGGCAAAAGAATATGTATGTGGTAGATTGGTCTACTGCTACACCAAGCACATGTCTGCTAGCAAGGAGTACAACCGAATCAAGTTGGTTGTGGCATAAGAAGCTGAATCATCTGAATTTCAAGACAATCAATAATCTTGCAAGGAGTCATCTTGTGGAAGGATTGTCAGACTCAGTGTAAAAGAAAGAAAGTATATGTGATGCATGCCAGATGGGAAAGCAAATCAAATCATCATTCAAGGATAAGCCAAGTGCTTCTTCACCAAGATTATTGCATCTGTTGCATATGGAAGTATTTGGTCCAGTTGAGCCAGCTAGCATTAGTGGAAAGAAATACACCATAGTAGTGGTGGATGATTATTCAAGATATACATCGACAATTTTCATGTGTAAAAAGAAGAAAACACTGCAGAAGTTACCTCAGCTGATGAGGAGAGTTCAAAATGAGGAAGAATCAAACCATTATAAAGATAAGATCTAGCACGGGAACTGAGTTTGTCAATGGGATTATAATTCATTATTGTGTTGAAAATGGTATTGCTCATGAGTTATCTGCAGCAAGGACTCCACAACAGAATGGACTAGCTGAAAGAAGGAACATAACTCTCAAGGAAGCTGCAAGGACAATGTTAGGTAAAGTTGGATTGCCTAAGAGATTTTGGGCTGAAGCCATTAATACAACATGATATACTCAGAATAGATGTATGATAAACAGGCAATTGACCAAGACTCCCTATAAGATTTGGACAGGGATGAAGCCAAATGTTGGATATTCCAAGATATTTTGGATGCAAATGCTTCATCCATAATAATGGCAAATATAATTTGAAAGATTTTGATGCTAAAGTTGATGAAGGTATCTTTTTGGGATACTCAACTGAGAGTAAAGCCTATAGAGTGCTGAACAAGAGGACTATGATCACAGAAGAGTCTATCCATGTGGTTTTTGATGAACCTAATGTGAATGGAGAAGACATTGATGAGTTAGCTGATAAGTTGAATCAACCAACTACGTAGAAAAGTCCTTATATTGAAGTTGATATGAGAGCACCCAACCCTGATGATGATGAAATAGCTGAATCTCAAAGACATCTGGAAGGTCTACAGCTGAATGAAGATGAAGAAGTTGTTCAAGACAACTTAACTGCGAGACGGCTGAATCCAGCAGATTTACTCCAACCTGATGTGGGATGGCTGAGAGACCATCCACCTGAGTTAGTAATTGGAGATGTTAGAGATGGCATAAGAACCAAATCCAGAGCATAAGATGAAGCAATGTTCACTTGTTTTATTTTCCAAATAGAGCCTAAAGATGTATCTCAAACATTGGAAGATACACATTGGATTTAGGCCATGCAAGAAGAGATGAATCAGTTTGAAAGAAACAAAGTATGGGAATTATTTCAAAGGCCAACCCACCAAAATGTTATTGGTACAAAATGGCTATTTAGAAACAAGATGAATGAGGAAGGATTTGTTGTAAGAAACAAAGCAAGATTGGTAGCCAAAGTTATTGCCAAGAAGAAGGTATAGATTTTGATGAAACATTTGCTCCTGTTGCCAGATTGGAAACAAAAAGGATGTTTCTTGCTTATGTAGCACACAAGAACTTCACCGTATATCAAATGAATGTGAAGAGTGCATTTCTAAATGGACTGCTAGAAGAAGAAGTCTATGTTGAACAACCTCCAGGTTTTGAGTAGAAAACTATTGGAGATAAGGTCTACAAGCTCAAGAAAGCACTATATAGATTAAAACAAGCACCAAGAGCATGGTATGATACATTGTCTCAGTTTCTAATTGACAATGGATTCACCAAAGGCAAGGTTGATAGAACACTCTTCAGGATTCAAGATGGAGAGAGTATACTTCTTGTTCAAATATATGTGGATGATATCATTTTCGGATCCACAAACAAAGAGCTGTGTGACAAGTTCTCAAACCTCATACAAGGCAAATATGAGATGAGCATGATGGGAGAGCTGACTTTCTTCTTAGGACTTCAAGTCAAGCAATTGAAGGATGGAACCTTCATAATCCAAACCAAGTATACCATAGATTTAATGAAGAAATTTGGTATGGAAAAGAAGTCATCAGTGAAGATTCCTATGAATACGTCGGTCAAGATGGACATGGATGCGAGATGGCAAAGTTGTTGATCAAACCGATATAGATCCCTTATTGGATCATTGCTCGATCTAACATCCAAATAGCCAAACATCACCTTTGCGGCGGTGTATGTGTTAGATTTCAATCGCACCAAAAGAGAGTCACATGACCGCTGCAGCTAAGAGAATCCTAAGTTATTTGAAGGGATGCCAAGAAGTTGGCTTATGGTATCCAAAGGAAGGAGGATTCAAGCTAGTAGGATACTCGGACTCGAGACTATCTTTGGATGTAGAATTGACAGAAGAGTACTTCTCGGTACATGTCAAATACTTGGAAATAGATTGGTTTCTTGGTTCAAGAAGAAACAAAACTCAATAGCTACATCTACAAATGAAGCAGAGTACATAGTTGTGGGCAAACAAGTTGTGCCCAAGTCTTATGGATGAGACAACAACTAAGAGATTATGATATTAAAGAAAAAGAGATTCCAATTATGTGTGATAACACTAGTGCTATTATTGCAAGCACTCAAAATCGATGTGCATTCAAGAACAATGCACATTGATGTCGATATTATTTTATAAGAGATCATGTTGAAAAGAAAGATATCACTTTGGAATACATCTCAACTGTTAAGCAGTGACATATTCACAAAGCCCTTATGTGAATCAAAGTTTGAAGAGCTCAAGAATGAGTTAAGGTTAATTGAGCTGAGTTGGGATACTCAGAAAACTCAATAAGCAGATATAGAAGAAGAGAGAATGAAAAATAGGTAAGTTTCACACTCCAGCCAAGTGAAACAGCCTAGTAGGAAAGTCAGCTGTATCAAGTTAGCTGACAGCTGAGTGATGTTATGTGAAGAGAAGCAGAGCTAAGTCACTTTGGAAGAAAGCTGAATCATTTATGAGTTAAGTGACAATAACGCATTATTTTATTCGAGGAATGTTTTTAAGGATGACGTCAGCATAATTATGATTGTCAGTACAAAAGCTGCACAGTAAAACATATGATTGGATATAAATACCGATGCATTTAATGTGACAAATTTAATGCGATTTTGAAGGCTTAATATTGACCGTTGATTTTGATCAAATTTTTCAAATTCCTAAAACTGTCTTTTCATGTCCCATATATAAGAAAATTCATTTTCTCTCTCCTCACACAAACTCTCATCTTCAGCAAGCAAGTTTTCTCTCTGCAAAATAATTCGAAACCCTACTTTTCGAAATCAAGTCTTTCATGTTTTTCTTCAGTAAAAAGTTTTGAAAATGGCTGGTTCTCACGATTTCGTCAAGCTTTCTGAGAAAATCCACTCAGGAGCGTCCATGGATTTTAAAGGGATGATCAAGCAGTGCATTGATGAGGCCCTGGTGAAGAAGATCGCAGAAAAGGTGGAAAAGTCCGGTCTGAAGGACTTTCTATTGATGCAGTTCACTCATACCTATTTGGAAGAAGTAGCAATGTTCTATGTGAATGCCGAGGTGCATGACGATGAGATTCGCTCATCCATCCACGACAAGGCCATCAAAATAACTGCAAAGGACCTTGTTGAGCACTGTTTCTTGCCCTCTGAAGGAATGAAGGACATCGCTGAGAAGGATGTCAACTTGGTTGCAGCTTGGAAGGAAGTTGCAAAGCCCGAGTATGCTGCTAAAGTTTGTTTGATAAATGGTTTTATCATGATTTTGATGATTTTGTTTTATACCAAAACAATGGTTTTAAAGGTTGTCCAAATACTCCTAAATGATTTAAAATGGTTTTAATATTTTCCGGAGTATTTCCTCAAGTTTATTTCCGATAATATTGGACAACAATTTTATTGATTTTATGTCAATGGGTTCTTACATTGAAACTATGTTTCTAAATATTGTCCTAATACTCCCTATTGGTCTAAAATGCTTTTACTATTTTTTCGGAGTATTTATTGGAATTTATATCGGACAACACTTTTTGTGTTAATGTGTTATTTCATCAAAACTATATTTCTAATGTTGTCCTAAATACTCCCGATCGGTTTAAAATGTTTTTACGAATTTTTCGGAGTATTTCTTGAGGTTTATTTTTGACAAAAATCAGACAACATTTCATTTAGGAGGTCGACCAAAGAGGCGACCGGTACCTGGGAATGCATTTCACGAAACAGAACTCCCGGACTCCTAAAATTGGTCGGGTGACCGGTCACCATGGTGGGCGACGTCGCACCCTAGAAGCGACGGCCGTCGACCCCCTTTGGACCGGTCACCATGTTGAATTTTTGATGCGTTCTTTTCAAATCTTATTAGTGCGCGACCGGCCGCCTCAAGTTTGATGACAAAAAATTCTAACCGTTGTGCAAACGGACAACTTTTCCCTAAATTATGGGATTGATTTCTAACAGCTATAATCTTGATTTTAATTGCAATTGTTTTGTAGATATCAGATTCCAAGAGGAGCCTATCAAGTATCAACCGTCTCCTATAAATAGAGGAAGATTTGAAGCACAACAATAAGAGAGAACAACACAACACAACAAGATATACTCAAGCAAACACTTGGTCTTTCATTGTTATTATTCTTGTTGTAATTTGCCTAGCTTATCACTTTCACATCCTTGAGGTCTAGGCTATTCTTGATTACACTTGCACTCAATTGTATAATTCATTATCGAGTTGTAATCTTGGATTTTTGGGTAATCATTCAACACAAGATATCCTTGTGAGTGTTCTTGTGGTAAGAACACACTTGGGTGATCTAGGTGTTAGGTGTGAGAAGATTGTGGTAATCTTCTTGTTGAGGTGTTGAAGAATTTGGTATTCTTCAAGGTTAAAGATTGTGGTAATCTTCACAAGGTGTCGTTGAAGGAAGATTGTGGTAATCTTCAAAGGGAGATTGTGGTAATCTCCAAAGGTGGTGTTGAAGAAGAGTGTGGTGCTCTTCAAGGTGTTGTAAGTTGAGTTTGTATTAATTTTGGTAATTAATAAAATTCTTTTTCTTTTTGAAATCCATCCCTGGATATCTGGGGTGGTAGAGGATTAGGCCCTAGGTGGGTTGAACCTCTATAAATCGACGTGTGTTGTTTACATTCCGCACCTTTATTATTGTATTGGCTGTCTCAAAAAAAAAATGGTAAAATCGAAAAGATGGAGATAATCTATTCACCCCCCCTCTAGATTATCGTAGCCGCTTGGACTTACAAGTGGTATCAGAGCCAAACTCTTTGGCAAGCTCGTTTCATATCACGAGTGAAGAGAAACGATCGTCGGCTACGAACGAAGCTCATTTCTCCGTCACCTCTACCACCAAGCCACCACTATTTGATTCCAAAAATTTTATATTTTGGAAAGAAAGAATGGAATGTTA
Source organism: Rehmannia glutinosa (assembly GCA_016081115.2). Taxonomy (NCBI): domain Eukaryota; kingdom Viridiplantae; phylum Streptophyta; class Magnoliopsida; order Lamiales; family Orobanchaceae; genus Rehmannia; species Rehmannia glutinosa. Next base: position 58,757,019 of record CM071931.1, on the reverse strand, counting down.
TCTTCAAGGTTGCGGGTTCGATATTTGGAACATCCTCATAAATGGAGAATCTATTTCGATGATAGACACACTACACACCTCCAAAGGCTTCAAAGAGCTCAATGATGAAGAGAAGAAAATCATCTCCTTAAATGGTAAAGCTCTCAATATTTTGTATTGTTCATTTACTAATTTGGTATATGAACATATTATAGGGATTCGATCGGCTCATGGAGTATGGCAAAAATTAGAAGCCATTCATGAAGTATATGCAAATGATATGAGCAACTCAAAAGCATCCACTTCTCAAAGGGATACAAGTTCAAATCTAAGGAACAAGCCTTTTACAACTTCCAACTATGAAGTAGTCGAACAATGTCTTATGGGCATCAAAGAAGAAAACGAGGTATGTCTTAAACCCTTTACTTCTTATGATATTGTTATTCAAAATGATTATAGTGATTTGCAAAATGATTTTGATGATCTTCAAGATGAATTCCAACGTTTACTTGTTAAGTACAAAAATTTGAAAAAGGAATTCAATGTTTTGAAAAATGAAAAGGATAGTTTATTTACTTCCTATGAATCACTATCATGTGCTCACACCACCACACTTGATAAGGTTAGAAACCTTGAAAAACTAAATAGTACTCTTGTTGAGGATATTAATTGCATGAAAAATGATTTATCAAAACCCAACTTGAGTACCAATAAATTGCCCAATATTGTGAATGTTAATGGTTGTGATAACTTGAAAAGTGAACTTGATCATGAGCCTAATATTGTCAAGCATGTGAAAAAGAATCGAGTTCCTATGCATATTAGTGATGTTACTTGTTTTTATTGCGGTAAGAAGGGTCATACGGCAAATACTTGTCGGGCTAGAAATAGCTCTAATTATTGTTGGAGACCTAAAAGTCTCAAGACTAATCCCAAAGGACCCAAGCACTTGAGGGTACCACAAAATAATGTCATTTTAGGTACCCGGCGGATTAATAATCGAAGAAAATTTATGCCGCCAAGGAAACATCAAATGAACATCTCGTTTGATCAAAGAAAACAAAGTCAATTTCCAAGAAGAAGATATAATCAAAAATGGGAAGAACACAATCCTTGGAAATGGCAAAGACATCATCAACAAAATGACTTTCCAAAAGAAAGACACTTTCAAAAAGAAGAAACCCAAAATGCTTGGAAATGGAACAATTGGAGAAGCATCACATCATCAACAAGATGATTCTCAAAGGGAAAGATATCATCAACAATGGGAACGGCACAACCCATGGAAATGACGTAATTGGTAACCCGTATCTCCCTTGTTAAATATGCATTTTATTTTATTATTATGCATGCTTTTATTTGTGTCTTAATTGCAAAATGAGTTTTCAAGTATTTATTTTTATTTAAGGTCTTCAATATATATTTGTGCTTTTAAAATATTTTTGAAAAAGAAGACCTTATATGATGTTTTTTAAACTCTTTTGCATTTTTGTAGACTAAAATGTGTAATCATCTCTTATGGATCTTTATGGCATGAGCTTACTTGTGAAATCTCTTAGCCTACACCTTTATCATTACGATTTGTGCTAGATTTGTTTTAAGAATTGTGTAGGATTTACATATTTTCACAAATGGCCATTTATGTCATTATTTGTCAAGAAAGGCATTAATTATCGAGGTACGTTTACTTGTGTTATTCTTACTCTTATAGACTCGATATATATATATTGTCATGTGCCTATGTGCTTGTTCTTCATAGTATTTTATACAAGTGTCATTAAGAGGATTTTTACATTCTTTGAAAGGCACTATTCGATATTTGATTGCACATATTCGCTTTGTCAACTCTTGTTCAAATAATTTTTTTTTTAAGGTCTCAACTATATGCTATCGGATTTTCAAATTTCAAAAGAGACCTTTTGTAGCTTTCTTAAGCTTATTTGAACTTGCATGATTTATTAGACTCTTGATGATTTTCTAAATGCATAAGTATGTGTTTCTTGCTTCATTGTCAATATATATAGTGTCTATTTCTACTATGCACTTATGCAAGATATTTTTGTGATTGATGATTGAGACATGTTTTTACACTTGGGCCATTTTTTCTTGCTTGTATAAGTGATGCCGTAATAAGTTTGTTAAGTTGTGTAGATGAGAAATGAAGTACTCCAAATATTAATTTCCTCAAAATATTTGGATGTAAATGTTCTATTATGAACACCTTAAATCAATTGGAAGCCCTATGATGATAGTGATGAAGAAGACAAAAAGGGTATTCCTAATAAACTAGATGACCAAGGCAACATTGGTCGTACTAAGGTGAGGTTAGTAGCTCGAAGGTATTTTCAAGAAGAAGGTAATTGATTTTGATGTAACATTTGCACTCATAGCACATTTAGTAGCTATTTGCATTTTACTTGCCAATTCTTGTTTTAAGAAAATTTCAAGTTTTACCAAATGGATGTTAAATCCAATTTTCTCAATGGTTTTATTCAAGAAGAAATCTATGTAAAACAACCTCCGGTTTAAAATTTTTCTAGGCCAAATGATTTTTTTGGGCCTTGTATGGTTTAAAATAAGTACCCCATGTATGATATGATAGACTTAGCTATTTTTTGCTAAATGATTTTACAAAAGGTAACGTTGATACTACACTTCTTGTTTTGGAAAAGGGTAATGTTGTTTACTTGTGCAAATTTATGTTGATAATATTTATGGTGCTACTAATAAATATTTGTGCAAGATATTTTTCCAAGTCAATGCAAGGTGTACCTAAGATGATCATGATGAGGGAAGCTCAAATTTGATCATTGGAATTATAGTTCAACAATGTCAAGAAGGTGGTTATATTCCACACTCAAAGTATAGAAAAGAAGAAATAAGGCATTGAAAAGGAAAGAACCATTTCAACCTATATGGCCACAAATGTGAAAATTGACAAAAGGTTGAAGTAGGCATGGTGATTAACAAACAAGTTCGAGGTACATTTTTCCTTTATTATTCTCATAGACTTGACATTTTATATGCCTTATGTCTATATGCTCGACTTCAAAAACTATCCCAACGAATCTCATTAAAGTGTCGTTAAAAGAAATTTTTAAATATTTGAAAGGCACTTCTTCGTATGACTTGTGTATCCAAAGCTTTAAAACATTCTTATTTTTCGGGATAACAAGTCCGGTGAAAATTATTCAAAATATGGTTCGTCATAATCAAACTAAACATATTGAGATTCGATATCTTTTTCTAAGGGATTGCGTTTTTACAAAAACTTGAGATGTGATTAAATCCCGTCTCAAAGTTAACTCATGGACATTTGGTCATTTACCGCCGAGTATTTTACCTCATTTCGAGCTTGATTATGACATAATGTATATTGAATGAGGTCTACGTTTACATTTTGCACGTTTTTAAAACTTAGGGGCGAAAAATCGGATTTTGGATCAAACTTCGGTTTTTTCAAACGAACCAAAACAATGGGCTGCGAGGCGGGGGCGAAACGCCGCCCACCACCGCCCGGCCGAGTCGCCTGAACGATTTTTTTTGGTTAAAATGGTTCTGTTTCCAGACTTAGCCATTTTGGCTTATTTTGTCCATTTTTCGTCCCCTTCGCCAATTGCACACAAATTTCACTCCAAATTTATTTTATTGCATACATTTCACATATTGGACCTTTTTAGGCTCGATTATCATCATCATTGCCCGTCTTTACTGATTGAATGGTAAGAATTCTACTTCTTTAGCTCAATTGGGTTGAACCCTTGAGTTTGTGGCTTATATGTATTTTTCTTGATACAATTCATATATTTTTATGATGAGCTTAGTGATTGTTGATGAATGATAGTTATTAAATTGCATTTGGTGATAAAAAAAAACTTGGCTTGATTTCATTTACAAGGGCTATATATATCTTTTTCAATTTTTGATGCCCGCCAAGTGTTCGATAAAACGTTTCATTGAAAAATTCATCACCTACATGATTCTCTCGATTTCAAAAGGCTTGTATATTTATAGAGATCATGTTTTGCAAATCAAATGAGTCTTAATAAGCTTCTGCAAGTCGTATGATCGACTCTTTCCTCCTATTTTGTCTATAAGCTTCAATGTTCAAATAGCTCGATACATCGGTTTAGTTGCGCACTTTGATATGATTATATGATGTTTTTATCGTGCTAACATTCTTTTTGATGATTCCAAAGGGGGAGAAACAGGTTATAAGCTTATTAGCTCATAGAAGCTAAGTTAAGCTAAACAAAAGAAGCTATAAGCTATGGCTTCCTAAAGCCATAAGTTGTGGATTATACTTAGTCCAATTGTTGTATGATGGACTTATATACTTGTCTAATGATGTTTTGTTGACAGGGGGAGCTTATAAGCTCTTGTACTTAAGATCAATATGTAAAAGCTAAGCTTTTAAGCTTGTGGTTATAAGCTTATTAGCTCATAGAAGCTAAGTTAAGCTAAACAAAAGAAGCTATAAGCTATGGCTTCCTAAAGCCATAAGTTGTGGATTATACTTAGTCCAATTGTTGTATGATGGACTTATATACTTGTCTAATGATGTTTTGTTGACAGGGGGAGCTTATAAGCTCTTGTACTTAAGATCAATATGTAAAAGCTAAGCTTTTAAGCTTGTGGTTATAAGCTTATTAGCTCATAGAAGTTAAGTTAAGCTAAACAAAAGAAGTTATAAGCTATGGCTTCCTAAAGCCATAAGTTGTGGATTATACTTAGTCCAATTGTTGTATGATGGACTTATATACTTGTCTAATGATGTTTTGTTGACAGGGGGAGCTTATAAGCTCTTGTACTTAAGATCAATATGTAAAAGCTAAGCTTTTAAGCTTGTGGTTGATTGCTTTTACATTACTCTTGTTGTGCATATTGATAGGGGGAGCTTTCGCTATATGTGTTTGAATATCTTTACTCTCATTCTTGTGATTATATTGCGTGGAATGTTGTTGCTCACAATGATAGTTCTTTTTAACCAAGAAAATTGTTTTGTTTTCAAAATTGACTTCGTTAAAATTGTTTTGGTTTGTAATCATCAAAAAGGGAGATTGTTTGATAAATGGTTTTATCATGATTTTGATGATTTTGTTTTTATACCAAAACAATGGTTTTAAAGGTTGTCCAAATACTCCTAAATGATTTAAAATGGTTTTAATATTTTCCTGGAGTATTTCCTCAAGTTTATTTCCGATAATATTGGACAAAAATTTTATTGATTTTATGTCAATGGGTTTTTACATTGAAACTATGTTTCTAAATATTGTCCTAATACTCCCGATTGGTCTAAAATGCTTTTACTATTTTTTTGAGTATTTATTGGAATTTATATCGGACAACACTTTTTGAGTTAATGTGTTATTTCATCAAAACTATACTTCTAATGTTGTCTTAAATACTCCCGATCGGTTTAAAATGTTTTTACAAATTTTTCTGAGTATTTCTTAAGATTTATTTTGACAAAAATCGGACAACGTTTCATTTAGGAGGAGTCGGCCAATGGCCGACCAAAGAGCGACCGTACACTGGAACGCATTTCACAAAAAAAAAAACGAACTCCCGGACTCCTAAAATTGGTCGGGGTGACCGGTCACCATGGTGGGCGACGGTCGCACCCTAGGCGACGGTCGACCCCCTTTGGGCCAGTCACCCTGTTGAATTTTTGCTGCGTTCTTTTCAAATCTTATTAGTGCGCGACCGGTCGCCCTCAAGTTTGACAGCAAAATTCTAACCGTTGTGTAGCAGACAACTTTTCCCTAAATTATGGGATTGATTTCTAACAGCTATAATCTTGATTTTAATTGCAATTTGTTTGTAGATATCAGATTCCAAGAGGATCCTATCAAGTATCAATCGTCTCCTATAAATAGAGGAAGATTTGAAGCACAACAATAAGAGAGAACCACACAACACAACAAGATATACTCAAGCAAACACTTGGTCTTTCATTGTTATTATTCTTGTTGTAATTTGCCTAGCTTATCACTTTCACATCCTTGAGGTCTAGGCTATTCTTGATTACACTTGCACTCAATTGTATAATTCATTATCGAGTTGTAATCTTGGATTTTTGGGTAATCATTCAACACAAGATATCCTTGTGAGTGTTCTTGTGGTAAGAACACACTTGGGTGATCTAGGTGTTAGGTGTGAGAAGATTGTGGTAATCTTCTTGTTGAGGTGTTGAAGAATTTGGTATTCATCAAGGATGAAGATTGTGGTAATCCTCACAAGGTGCCGTTGAAGGAAGATTGTGGTAATCTTCAAAGGAGATTGTGGTAATCTCCAAAGGTGGTGTTGAAGAAGAGTGTGGTGCTCTTCAAGGTGTTGTAAGTTGAGTTTGTATTAATTTTGGTAATTAATAAAATTCTATTTCTTTTTGAAATCCATCCCGGATATACTGGGGTGGTAGAGGATTAGGCCCTAGGTGGGTTGAACCTCTGTAAATCGACGTGTGTTGTTTACATTCCGCACCTTTATTATTGTATTGGCTGTCTCAAAAAAAAAAGGTAAAATCGAAAAGATGGAGATAATCTTGTTGGGAAATTATTTTGTAGATTTTGATGAATGCCATGTAAAACTTAGAATAGGAAGTTGGCACCCCATTCTTGTTATAAATTGCATTGTAATAGATAGGGCTGATCAGTCAAGTCGGCCCGAACATGCAAGAAGACAACCGGAGACTAAAGGAAGACTCACATTTGTGAGGCGGTGAGTGTGGCAAAGAAGAGAAGACAGAACTCGGCGAAGGTGCGGCTAAGATGCAAATGAATGAAGTATCGATCAAGTCAACTCAAGATAGCCAAGTCTCAAGTTGAAGTGACGAAAGAGTCATCCAATGATTGGAAGTCGACTCTAAGTCACCTGGGAAGGCAAGGAAATGCGATCAAGTCGAGATAATCGAAAGAGATCCATTGCACGCAATCAAGAGAATTACTTAAACAAGTAATACTTCCATACTACCTTTCTTGAAGTGCTCATCCGAGAAGCATGCAAAAGGAATAAACCAATGGGAAACACTGCACCGTGTCGAACTCCTCGAAAAGTCAAGAATCGTTCATACGAGGAAACGTAAATTCCAAAGACTCGCAACAAGACAAGCCAACGACCACAAGTGACTTTCAAAAAATAAGCCTATCTCTTCAACGGGCGATTTTTGAAAGATCACTATAAAAGGCGAGGAATCACTGCGAGAGAGGGTTACCGACCTGAACCACGAACATTCAAGCTAACATTTGAATCGTAACCAAGAATACTCTCAAGTCATTCAAGATCAATCCTCAAGCCTACATTACGGGCTTAAATCAATCCAACACTCACCTGTGAAGGAAAGACAACTTCAATCAGTTGAAGAGGAAACATTTGAAGAATCAAGGGGTCTACATTCCACAAAGGATTGTAGAAAGGTTCAAGGTCGAACCAGGCTTAAGCTATTTGGAGGGCTTCGTGATCAAATCCAAGGAACTTAAGCAAGTGGGTTGTAGTAGCAAGGCAAGCGCCTGTGAAGAAGGCTTCGAGTCGTACGAGAGGCCACCGTGTGACCAATGCATCTCCGTGATCGAGTCCCAAAGGATCAAGTCACCGTGTGATCAAGACTTGTATCTGACGGTTAACCACTATGTATATTGATCAATACTTAGTGGATTCCTCCAGGAGTTGGAGAAGAGAGGAGTAGAAGAATTACCCCATCTTCGAACCTCTATAAAAACTTATTGTGTCATTTACATTTTAGCACTTTAATTTCTGCATCTTATTTTTATATCTGCTGATAAATTTGCTATCCAATTGATAATCAACTGAGTGTGTGAAGGAGAGACAACTTCAACAGTTGAAGAGGAAACATTTGAAGATCAAAAGGGATCTACTTTCCAAGGTGAAGGATTGTAGAAAGGTTCAAGGTCAAACCAAGTTTCAAGTTTGTTGGAGGGTTTCATGATCAAATCCAAGGACTTGAAAGTGAGCTGAAAAAAGCAAAGCAGCTGCCTCGTGAAGAAGCTGAGTCGCAGGAGAAGCCAACTGCGTGATCATGGTTGTCTCTAGACTGTTCACTGCTTTGTAACTTGATCTGTTACTTAGTGGATTCCTCCAAGAGTTGGAGAATAGTGGATTAGAAGAATTAGCCCATCTTCCAACCACTATAAAAATTAATTGTGTCAAATTACTTGCAACACTTATATTCCTGCATTTACTATATATGAGTTGTTAGTTAAATCTGCTATCCAACTGATAAATAACTAAGTGCTAAAACAAGTGTTAAAAACAAGCTTTAAATCAATCAAAGGGTGTTAAGTCTTCCGCTGTTAAAAACCAATCAACTAAGTTAAGTATCTGGCTTAAGCAGCCGAGTTATACTATCAACAACTCTATCAAGTCTGTTGAGTGGGTAACTTAGCTGAATATAACCAAGTTAGTTGTCCCTCAAGGACACATCTGATTTGAGTCAACTCTGTTGAACAATCTTAAAAGGACTAAATCAATAATTTGGTAAGGTTTATTCAACCTCCCCTTCTAAATCTTACACCACACCCCTTGGGACCTACAGAGCCGAACTGGATTTGCTAGAAGAAAAAGAGATGCAATCTTGAGATGAAAAATGCTTTATACAAACAGGGAAGTGAAAGGTATTACAACTCAAAAAGTGAAGGAAAGGAAATTCCTAGTCGGCGATCTAGTCTTAAAAAGGGTCATCCGACTGAGCCCAGGCCACTAAGGCCGACCTGGGAAGGTCCATATAGAGTTAGCAAAGTCTTGCTAAATGGGGCGTACCAACTCGAGTATTTGAGTGGGGAGAAATTCAACCATCCTTGGAATGTATGTTATTTGAAAATATATTATCAATAAAGTTCAAGTTTTCCCAGCAAAATTCAATTGTCTTAAAATTCTGTTCGTCTCGACTAAGCCCCGAGCACAACACAACTTTACGTCTCGGCCTAGACCCGAGCACATAATAAATAACTGTTTTTTAAACTCGACCTAGCATCGAGCTCACTACAAACAAGACTCGGCCTAGTCTCGAGCACAATACTTAGAAAAAATAATTTTACTCAAATGATCCGGGCATATCAACTTCCAGCCCGACATCAGATCCGAACATCTACTCAAAGTATGCCGAGCCCAACACTTAGCAGAATTTAAAAAGAACAACAAGCGAAGAAACGAACAGAATGAAATTTTCATTAATAACAGAATATGTACATGGGGGCCCGAGGCCAATTACATCAAAGGTTAAAGGCCAGTTACATCAAAAACAAAAAAGAGAAAATACAAGAACACCCTATGGAGCGGGAGGCTGAATCCCACTAGGAGTAGAAGTCTGGGTCGGACCGCTTGAAGCTACTTTCTCCCCATCTTCATTGGCTGAAGTGGCATCTTGCTCGGAGACGACACCTGGGAACTTAGGACGAAGGATGGCCAGGTCTGCATTCAGATCAACGAGCTCTTTCTCCAGGTCGGCCACAGTTTTACCCTTATTAAGATCCCCAAAGATCTCTTCGATGCTAGTCGCATGCCCACAAGTCAGCATGTAGGCATACTCCCCTGACCATTTATAAGCCCGAACGGCCTCCGCCCCAACTTCTTCCAATTGCTTCTGGAAGGCCTCATCCATCTCCCTCCGAATTTTGGCCTCACGCCTCTCCATCTCCCCCTAATGCGCGCGACCGGCGCCTTCTTTAGCTCCACAACTTGGCCAGCTCCTCCTCAGCTTTCTTCGCCTGGTCTCGAGCAGCTCTGGCCTCCTCAACATCCATTTTCTCAGTATTGGCCGCCCTCATGGCCTCTTTGGTCCGGGACTCCAAAGAATCTTGGATCCCGCGTAAGGTAGCGTGGGTCTCTTGCAAATCGCCATGGCGCCTCTCCATGTCACGCGCCTGCCCAATCATATGCCACAGGGTACCGATAATTCTGCCAAATAACCCCATGGCATACTGGGCCTTCTCCTCCCACCCGGTCTCTATGGAAAATCGCTTATATCTGGTCGTCCAGTGCTCCGGCATGTCCCGTCTTTGCCGGGCATCTCAGGCGATCTTGCCAATTGCTCCTCGGTCGGCGTCGAGCACTTAGCAAACTCTATAAACCACTTAGGCCTCAGACCGACCATACCTTCACAAGCTTTCTCCCGGCCATGGTTCGGGGGGATAAAATGTCATTCCTGCCCCAGATCGTCCAAAAAGGCCCACCGCCGGGCCTCATTCAAATTTTCCCCTGAAGGAATGTTAATCGGGGGCACTCGCGGACTCGGTCTGGTCATTTCAGTCTGGCCGGGCTCGTTTATTTCAACTCCACTCCCTCTCATCCTCTGCCTGAGGGGCTGCTCGTCCTCCTCTTGATCATCCGTGACTGGGGGCTTGCCACGTTGAATCTCGACCCGCCTTTCCTCCTCGGTCTCAACGGTCTAGCCAATATTTGCCCCAACACCCTGGGCAGTGGTCTGCCTTACTCGGTTAAGACGAGCAAAAACGTCCACCCCTGCTGGACATACAACAAACATATAAAATATGAAAGAAGGCAAAAGTGATGTTGAAATGCGAGAAAAACCAAACTTATGAAAATATGCTCACCTTGGGCTTGATCATCGCGGCAGCGCTATGTCCGCTCGGTTAAACTCGGCCATGGAAGACACTTGTCTAAGGGGCTCGGACCTCAGCGGGGTCGTCCCATCCTGTTCAGCCCCCAAAGGCTGTGTCTCTGGCACCGATGCCCTACCCCGATCAGCTCGCGGCGGACTTCCTCCACCTTGCTCTTCCCAGACAACCTCCTCCTCTGTCTCCGACTCAGTAGGCAGCCTATGTCGCAGACCGGCTCGTGACAACTCTGCCTCTGTGGCCAAAATATGTATCTTCTTATCCTATGCGGCTAACGCTTGCATATTTTCTAACCGGTTTATAAAGGCGTTTGAAAGGCAGTTCGGGGAAGGATGGTTCCCTACACAGAAAGGATAAAGAATTAATGATTAGAAAAAAACTTCTGAAAATTTAAAGAATGGAATGTGCTTACGAAAATCATATCAGAATTCAACCGGAGGGGAAATAAATGAGTCCTCTTGGCGAGTCTGCCAGCCACCGCCAACCCAAAATCACTTGTCCTTCCACTCATTTAAGGACTATGAAAGGCCCAGAACCAATCCGTCCGGATAGCCGGACCGGGTCTGTACGTAGTACCACCCCAAGGGCCGCCCCCATGGGGTTGCCTTTCACACAAATAGCTCATCCAGCTCTTCAAAATGTGGGCGCGGGTAGTTCTGACGATAGAAGAGGACGAGCAGTCCAATTATCCGACCCCAGGTCATCGGATGCACCTGGGACAAGGGCGTCCAGCTCGTGCTGCATCATCATACCTGGCTGCTCTGATCGGTCCTAGTCCACCCTTCCACCACATTAAATGGTGGCCTGCTGGGCCCCATGGCCCAATCCTATCTGGCTCGGCCCCACTCCCGCCCGCATCCGGACTACCTTGTTCCTGTCTGATTGCTTGAAGCATGGCGCGCCGCTAGTGCTCTCCTACCACTAACCTCCTCACGGTCACGATCTTCAGGTTCCATGTTCGACTCTTCTGGACGGCTTTCCTGATGGTTTGAACTCTTTGCTTCCTCACTTGGCTCCTCCTGAGGCAAATCCGTCTTGTACACTTAACCCTCATGGATCACTGTTATGGGGGTAAGATTAAAAATCACGTATCGCTCGTCTAATGGAACCTCCGGTTTAGGACTACGGTTTGAACTGGAGATATCGATGATGTTAGGGCTTTCTGGAGTTGCTTCCCTTTCCGGCGAAGGGCTTACAGATGGAAAATCATCAGACGGAGGGTCTTCGACTTCGACCTCTACGCTAAAATCTCGGTTTTGACTGTCGTCAACGGAAATGGACATGTTTTTTGAAAAAAGAAAAGGAAAGACGAAAGATAGGAAGAATTTGGAAAGTTACCTAAGTATTCTTGAGCTCATGTATTCAAAAGCCAACCTGTAATCTCCTGCTCGATCTCTGCAAATGCTTATCTGTATGAAGTGAATGCAAAAGTGAGAAATGAAAGAGGAAAGCCATATTTATATGTTAACTTCCCTCGGAAGCATCGCACCAGTTGAAGAGGGCGCATCTTTTCAAATTCAAAAAAGCTGGGTAACTGTCACGTCCCTACGTTTCCCGCACAATGATGGTCTAATAGAAAGATGCCACGTGTCTGTCATCATGGGACTCAATTAATGCGCCGTTTCAGACATTGATGGAAGGTGACAACTGTCAGCAAACTGTTTGACTTCTCAATTTTCTCTCTCCAATTAAATTTTAAATCCATTTCAAAGAATCTTCTCATCGGAATTAAACTTGGGGGCCATTGATGATACTCGAGCCGAGCTGGGCAAAAATATATCCACGTGGCCATTCAGCTGATGATGACGAAGGACGTCCAAAATGACGTGGACCGACCAGGATGACGTAAGTAGCCGACCTGGTGAAGTGGCACGAGCCGAGTGCAGCCCACTACAACCAAATAAAATAAGCAAATGCTCCACTCACCAAATCTCCCACTAAGTGGATTCAACACTCTAGTGGCATACCAAGGTGCCACCTGTCGACGAGTCAAAGGGACAAGTCAACAAGTTTCTCTCAACACATGGCCAGCATGCGCCTCATGCACATTAGGGAGAAGACACGTGTCCCACAATTATCCAACTATTATGCTAATATAAATAGATCTCATTTATTAGGAAAAAAAAAGAGAAAATCCTACTATATAGCTTGTAAAATTCAAACTGAGTGTACGAAACCGACCAGACACGCTCTGCTCGGTCTTCAATATAAAAAGTCAGAATTAGCCACTTTTTGCAATTTTCAAGTGTTTGCTTTATTTCGACATCATATTATTTAAGGGTGGCGCTATTTGCACCCCAAGAATTGATTTATACACCCCACTCCCAATATTTACAAAAATGCCATAAGTTAAAAAGACTATAATACCCTAAATAAAATAAGACAGTGAAAATACATCCCTTTAATTTCTAAATACACCCCATCTATTTTTTAAACATATAATATTATTTTTTCTTTCACCCTCTCTCATTATTCTTCTCTCTACAATTCCAAAAAAAAAGAGAAATTCGAAACCCTAAATTCGCTGCAAATATGGACCCGGATAAATTCATCGACATCAATAATGTAAGAATTTTATTACTTTATTGCTTTAAGTATCATAATTTTCCTATTTTTCATGTTTTTTTCGTTCAAAATTTCGATTGGATGGGGGACCCTACGCACAAATTTCGACATGGCACGATAGTGCCAATTTTCTACATGGCACGACCATATTTAAATGCATGGCACTATCGTGCCTTGTTTAAATAAGGCACTGTCGTGCCATGTATATAAATACTTGGCACTATCGTGCCTTATTTAAAATAAGGCACTGTCGTGCCATGTATTTAAATAAGGCACTATCATGCCATGTATTTAAATACGTGGCACTATCGTGCCTTTATTTACACGATCGTGCCATGTTTTCATTTTTTGTTTAATTTTTTTTGTTGCTGAATTTTTTTAATATTTTGACAGGAATCGAGTATACACCCCTCACAGTGTAGTATTGTTTGCCCAACCAATAATGAGACGAATCAAGTCCAAGACTTAAGTATTCTTCTTTACACGACGTTTTCACAATCTTACGAAATTTTCTCATCTCGTGAGAAGTTATTTGAATGGGTGCGGGAGCGGGGGAATGAACATGGCATGGTAACAGTAATAAGTAGGTCGGATAGTGGTGCTGGTGTAGGTCCCAAGGGGTGTGAGTGTAAGGTTTAGAAGGGGGGTTGAATAAACCTTACCAACTTTTCACTTTTGGTCCTTTTTAAAATTCAGAGTTGACACTATACAATTGTGTCCTTGGTGGACAACCAATTTAGTTAATCAAGAGAGTTAGTCACTCAACGCACTGACTCGAGTTTGTTGATAGAATAACTCACCATAAGACCAATTAGCTCAATCGTGGTTTGTTTTATTGGAAGACTTAACACCCTTAAGTTTGGTTTAGTTATGATTTAATACTTGGTTTTAGTACTTAGAGATTATCAGTTGGATAGCAAATATGTCGCCAGAATTAAACAAATATGATGCAGAATTAAAGTCTTTGAAATGTAAATGACACGATTAGTTTTTATAGAGGTTCAAGATGTGGTAATTCTTCTACTCCTCTCTTCTCCAACTCCTGGAGGAATCCACTAAGTATTGATCGTTATACAGTGGTAGCAGTCCAGATACAAGTCTTGATCACACAAAATTGTGACTTGATCCTTTGGGACTTAGTGAGAGATGCCTTGGTCACTCGATTGGCTTCTCGTCCGGCTAAGGCTTCTTCACAGGGCGGCCTTTGCTTTACTCATGACTCACTTGCTCAAGCTCTTAGGATTTGATCACGAAGCCCTCCAAAGAACTCGAGACTGGTTCGACCTTGAACCTTCCTACAATCCTTCGTGGAATGTAGACCCCTTTTCTTCTAAAGTTTCCTCTTCAACCGATTGAAGATATCTTTCCTTCACAGTGAGTGTTGGATTGATTTTCTTCGTAGTGTAGGCTTGAGGATTAATCTTGAATGATTTGAGAATATCTTAGGTTATAGTTCTAATGTATACTTGAATATTCGTGGTTCGTAACCTTCTCTCGTAGTCATTCCTCGGCCTTTTATAGTGATCTTTCAAAAATCGCGATTGAAGAGATAGGGCTTATTTTTGAAAGTCACTTGTGGTCGTTGGCTTGTCTTGTTGCGATCCTTGGAATTGCCACTTCCTCGTATGAATTGTTCTTCACTTTTCGTAGTTCGACATGGTGCGGTGCTTCCCATTGGTTTATTCCTTTTACACGCTTCGGGGGATCGAGCACTTCGAGAAAGGTAGCATGGAGATATTACTTATTTAAGTAATTCTCTTGATTTCTATGCAACGGATCTCTTTTAGTTATCTCGACTTGACCGCATTTCCTTGCTTTCCCCAGGTGACTTAGAGTCGCCTTCCAATCATTAAATGACTCTTCACACTTCAACTAGAGACTTGACTATCTTGAGTTGACTTGATGATGCTTTACTCACCGCATCTCACCGCACCTTCATCGAGTTCCCGTCTTCTCTTCTTTTGCCAAACTCAGTTGTCTCGCAGAGAGTCTTCCTACTAGTCTCCGCTTGTCTTCTTGCATGTTTGGGCATAGTCGACTTAACTCGGCTTGACCAGCCCTATTTATTACAATGCGATTTACAACAAAAAAATGGGGTGCCAACTTCCTATTCTAAGTTTTACATGGCATTCATCAAAATCTAAACAATAAATTTCCCAACAATTCCCCCTTTTTGATGATGCCAAAACTTAAAACATTCAAAATGTAAATAGCAAAGATACATACGAGATAGTGTATTCACGAGAGAATGTATGCGTAGAATCAATTCTTTTATTGATCATAACATTCTTGTTCTTTTACACAATTTACAAGGTGTATCAAAGCAAACATTTATGTCTACGCGAAAAATAGAGAATTTACAGATTTATTACGAGAAGACTTACATAGTATGTATTTATATAGTAAAATACATGAAGGGTGGACAAAGAACACTTCATCTCCTTCGTCCCTCTTTTTCATCTTCTTCATTTCTGTCATCTTCTCGGTCTTCTTCTCTTTTCTCATCTTGTCACCGCTTCTTCTTCTTTCTTTTCATATGCCTTCCGGGCAACTTCATCTCTTCTTAATCTCTCTTGTCTCTCCTCCCATAGCTGAGTTTGTCTTTTATTTTCTTCTTCGATTCTTTTCACATACTCGGCATTGTTTTTAGCCACTTGCAGTTGGCTACTTGGTCAAGACTGCCAGAGATCCCTCCTTTCTTGCCCGGATCTATGTACTCAATGTTTTTAGGCGAGGCCTGGGTCTCAAACCTCTTCCTCCACCATCGCTTCTTCCTCTACTCTACCTGCCTCGGCGTGTATTGACTGGGGTCTTCTTCTTTCCAATCGAGTGACCGGTGAGTGACCAAAGAGAGTGATCGCTGTAGTCTAGCTCTGTCGCCTTCTTCACATAACGTGAGACCCTTTTCCCGAAGACAAGTCCCGGCTTGAGCCATAGACATGTTTGCGAAGTATCCTTCGAGATGCGGCGTTTTAAATTCATCAACTGATCTTGGCTCGGTCCCGACATCCGAGATGGCATAAGTGTCTCTGTCTCTTTACTGAATGCCTCCATGTTGTTTCAAGATGTCCATAACTCGGGCATTCAACCTTCTTTTCCACTTCCTCCATCCCTCGCTTCAATCTTTTCTTTTTCCATAGATACAACAGAGTGTTGGAGTGGCGAGTCATGGAGTTTGTCTTTGATAATATCACCGTGACAAGACCTTGTTGGGGATTTGTGCAATCATTAAGGTCACATCTCTCGATTCTTCCCCCTCAATAGACTTTCCTTTCTTTTCCCTTGAAACTTCCTCGTTGTCTTTCCCTTCACAAATGCTCCCTCCTTCTCGACTTCGATCTCTTTAGCGGTTTAAGGTATTCCTCTTCCCCTTTTTGGCATCATCAAAGGAGAGAGGAACCCCTAGAAACATACTAGCAAGCGAAAGTCGAGTCTGCGATGATAGCCGAGTTACCTTCGAGTCTCACTGTGGTGTATCTTTGCTTTAAAACTCGAGCGAGTAGCGTTGGATTGACTTTAAGCAACTTCATCTCAAATATAAGAAGGCTGAATTTTCTATCCATGTTTTCTTCCATACACAGGAGCTCATTCTTATTTTGTTCACGCAGACTTTATCTCGGTGGTGTGAGATTCATGCATGTGCTCAATGTGTTCTCTCAATTTCGTCTTTGCATCGGCGTTCTCGCTCTCCCGGACAGACTTGTTGAACAATGTTTGAAATATCTAGCTTGTTCCACGCGCATTGTTTTTGCTTGTGTTGCCACCACTCCCGATTCTCGACTATTATGCCTCTCAAGTCGCAGTAAGGTTGGCATCTCTTGTTACCAGTCTCATGTCCATCGAGGCCTGGTGCCTCTCCATCCGTTCAATTTCTGCAAATAATGCCTTGAACACCTCCCGAACTTCGCTTGTTTCCTCTGTTTGCGGTGATGGCCAACGCGTCAAAATCATAGTCACCGAACGATGGTATCGATGGAATGACAGGATCTGTGTCTGGGAAGCGCGAGAGATCGTTTTCGACTCTTCGGGAGGCCTCGGGTACCTCCGAGAGAAGGAAATGATTCTACAAAGGAATCATCACGGGCAACCGGATGTGTTCAATGATGAGTGGTGCGCGTGAAGTTCCCTGTGGAGTCGAGCTGCTGCGGCAGCTTTGGGAGCCCGCGGTGGACTCTGTTTCACCGGGTCTTTGTGAAGTTGACCCGACTTTGCTGAGCCTCAGCTGTGTCTCAACGACTTCGTCGGTCTCAAATGGTTTTTCCAATTGAGTTGACTGGTCCTCGGCCTTATCGAAAGCGTCATCGGACGATGATGAGATTTCCATGGGTGGCTCATCATGAAAATTGAAAGTTTGACGAGTAGTCTTGAGGTCGACTTGCTCGTGGTTGGAACATCCTTAGCCGAGTCTTTTGGATCGACCACAGGGGGATGACTCGGCTTCATCGTCTTCTTCCGATCCCGGAAAGGTTACATCGATTATCCTGGGAGTCGTTAAGTCGCTAATCTCCTTTTTCGGATGGATCAATGATAGTAGGAGGGATGTTCTCTCTACTTCTTTTACCCGGGAAGTCTCAACCTCCCGTTGGCCTTCATTACCTCCTGCGCAGCTTAATCGCAGCGAGGCTGGACCTCCCTTTCGACAATGCGGTGTCACACTGCTTAGGGTCTTCGTGGTGGCATCCATTGGAGTCTCAACCCCATGGATTGCACTTTCATCGCCTGCAGTGTTAACTCCCAGGGTTGTTCCTTCCTTACGTGCCTCGATGTATCGCGCGTCATTATTAGCCTTCAGAGCAGTTGGTACCTCACCGAGACAGTCTCAATCGCCTGAGCTTCGTTGATGGCAACTTGCGTGTATTTTGTGTTTGTACTTTCTCCACTTTGCCTCCTAGATTCGTTGTGAGTCATCCGCAAAGATCCTCCGACCTTGCCGCAGTGGAGGGAGTTTTCCCCTCGGTGCGCACCACCGAGTGACTTGGAATGGGGTCACTCGTCTCCAAACTCCCTACTTTTCCGAGTGTTCACCATTGGGGCGGTGGTAAGACACCTTCATTAAGGGTTGGCTCGATGGGGTCCCCACTAACCCATTTCATCGCCAGCTTCCTTTAATTCCTTCTTTCTCGAGTGAGTGGGGAAGTGGTGGCAAAGAACAATCGTGGCAATATGCTACACCACTCCCATTGGGTCCAACTCCGGGTGTGTTTTGGAGGACTCTCCGGTCCCTCCATCATTCTTTTCTCATGAAGAATTCGGATTCGTGCATTGCTTGTTGCATTTGCAACTCTTCCGCGGGCGAGTCAGGTCCGCATCCTCATCACTATCTCGATAAGACATCAATGAGATGATGTGTGTGTTCTCGTGGTGCCGTGATAGGCGATGATGGCCTTCTCACGTGCCTCTTCCTCGACTTCCTCTCGCTCTCTCTCCTTCTCCTTGTCCTCAAGATCTGCAAGATATCCGCATGCGCTTTTCTTCATCCAATGCTTGACCACGCGTGGTCACTCCAAGAAAGTTCATCGCTTCCTCTTCTTTCTTCGATAAACTCGGCCGTTGGAACTGTTCCCGGATCGACTCAATTTCCACTTCCTCCACTCTCGCAGACGATTTTGGATGTCCGGATAAAGTGGGGATAGGATCATCACGCTCATCATCTCTTTCACTTTCTTTTTCTTGTGTCTCAAATTGTTCAACTACATTGGTCTTGATTTGCCTCTCACGACGCTTTTCACAGACTTGGTCTGTTTCATCAATAATATCCGAGACTCTACTTCTCCAGCCTCCCAGATCTCATGCGGTGAGTGGTGGTGGCCGACTCACCTGGTTTTTCAAGTTCGGATTGCTTGATGATTCTTCTTCGTCTCTTAGTTCGTACTGAGGGATTTCTGTTCGGAGAGAGTGTCTTCCGAGTCCCGGGGGCGTGTTGGTGTTTTCTTCTAAGGAGCGGCCGTCTTGGCTTATCGGTTCTCCTCTTTTGGATGACCGGAGAAGGTATTTGAGGTTTCTTCTCGGCCGCTAACTGCTGGGCGAGACACGGCTGCGAAGGGGGGCGAGCGCGACTTCGACCTGCGGGCAAGAGCAGATTTTTTTTTCTTAGGCTGCAGGGGCCAGTTCTCTTAGCACTTGTAGGGGCAAACTTTTTTTCTTTGTGGAAAGGAAACAAAGCCAGTATTTATCTTGGTCACCGATTCCCCCTCACTTGTATCGCTCTCTTAGCGTGGGCTCTCTTCTCAGCGCCGAGAGAGGTTTGATCTCGAACATCTTCTTGTTTACATGGAACGCTTTTCCATGTCGAAGAGGGACTCTTTCACTCCATCACCGCCAATCACTGGCCATATCCCGGGATCCTCCAAATGCACCATTTTCCTTGAAGGATTTGTTCCCTACATTCTCGCGAGTCGATGTAGACAAACTCAGCCCATTTACTTGCTTTTCTTCAATGATCGCAGCCATTACGATCGATTTTGCTTTAGACAGCTTGGTCAAAGCCGCCAAATTTGATGTCTATGCATTTGGCAACTATGTCCAACAGGTTTGTGGTAGTCCTCCTTCAAAGAGACCCCTTTTTGACTTGTGTAGACTATCTTTTCATCATAGTTGGTCTTGGCTACTTCATTCCAAGCAAAGAAAGTCGTCGCCTTCATTGATTTCTCGGTGCTCCTTCCGCGCAGTAGTGGCGTTGTTCGCCTGCATCCTTGGCGAGATGATGAACTCTTTCCCGTGAATGAGGGATTTGATCCCCTCATCGTGAATCTCGGCGTTCACGTGAACTGTCGACCTCTTCCACATAGGTCATCGAGAACTCCATCGTCGAAATGGTTTCGGCCGACGATTCGAGCTTTTCAGCGATTTTCTTTATGAGGGCGTCATCGGACCCTGTTTGACCATTCCCTCGAAATCCACAAAGAGACCCGATGTGGATTTGCTTCCCTAACTTGACGAAATCATAGGTTGATGCCATTTTTAGTATTTCACGAAAAGAAACTTAGAAGTTGATTTGAATATTGATAGGGTTTTGAGAGAGTTTTGCCTTTGCTTCTGAGATAGAAATGAAACGTTTTGGTAATATGTGAGAGAAAACAGACAAAAATGGTTTAAGTATGGTTTCTGAAAGGACGTGCGGGTGGTTTTTGAAATGTGATCGAAATCAATGGCTTAGATTTTGCACGCCGATTAGCATTTAATGTCTCGAATTTAATGCGGTAGCATTTATATCCAATCATAAGCTTGGTATGCGACTTTTTGCCGTACACATCATCATTATCTTGACGCTCATTCTTAAAAACATTCCCGCTTAGTAAAAACGATCGCGTTTTTGTCACTTTGCTCATAAATGACTCAACTTATCCCTTAGCTTGATTTAACTCTTCTCGTCACGCTTCTCTCATTGACTCACCGTCACTAATTCGTATATATTGTCTTTTCCGACATGGCCGATTTATTTAGCCGATTTTGAGAATTGATCCTTTTTCTCTTTTTGTGTTTCATTTCTTTTCTTTTAGTCTTCCGAGTGTCACCACCAATTAACCCTAACTCATGCTTGAGTTCTTCAAATCTTGACTCACATAATGGTTTTATGAATATATCACCCAACCTTGTTTATCGGTTGAGATATATTCCAAGATGATGTCCTTCTTTTCAACATGATCTCTTATGAAGTGATATCCGACATCGATATGCTTTGTTCTTGAGTGCAACACAGATTCTCGAGTGATTACAATTGCACTTGTGTTATCACACATGATTGGAATTTCCTTTTCTTCAACTTCATAGTCTCTCGCACCGCCTCATCCATAGGATTTGGGCACAACAATCGCCCCCAGACTATGTATTCTCTTCACCAGTAGAGGTGGCTATTGAATTTTGCTTTTTGCTAAACCAGAAATTAGCCTAATTCCAAGCATTTGACATGTGCCTCGAAGTGCTCTTTCCTTCCTGTAACTCGCATCCAAAGATAGTCGAGTCCGAATAGCCAATTAGCTTGAATCCACCTTCCTTTGGATACCATAAGCCAACTTCTTGGCTTCCTTTCAAATATCTCAAAATCCTCTTAGTCAAATCATATGGCTCTCTTTTGGAGCAGATTGAAATCTCGCACATACACCTACAAAGAAAGGTGATGTCCGGCCCGCTTGTTGTGAGATAAAGCAATGATCCAATAAGTGCTCAGATCTTGTTTGATCTACGATCTTTCCATCCGCATCCATGTCCATTTTGACTAATGTATTCATTGGTATTTTCACGAAGACTTCTCCTCCATACCAAATTTCTTCATTAAATCTCTGTGTATTTTGTTTGACTTATGAAGGTTCCATCCTTCAACTTTGCTTTACTTGGAGTCCAAGGAAGAATGTCGACTCTCCCATCATGCTCATTTCAAATTTGCTTTGCATGAGGTTTGAAAATTTTTCACATAGCTCTTTGTTTGTGGATCCAAAATGATGTCATCCACAAATATTTGAACAAGCAAAGATGCTCTTCTTGTCTTGAATTACAAAAGTGTTCTATCTACTTTTCCTTTTGTGAATCCATTCTCGATTAGGAATTGTGACAAAGTATCATACCATGCTCGGGTGCCTGTTTCAATCCATACAGAGCTTTCTTGAGTTTGTATACCTTATCTCCAAGAGTCTTCTGCTCAAATCCTGGAGGTTGTTCAACATACACTTCTTCTTCCAATAAACCATTTAGGAATGCACTTTTTACATCCATCGATATACAATAAAATTCTTGTGAGTTGCGTAGGCAAGAAACATCCTTATAGCTTCCAATCTTGCTACAGAGCAAATGTTTCATCAAAATCTATTCCTTCTTCTTGGCAATATCCTTTGGCTACTAGTCTTGCTTTGTTTCTTACCACGTAACCCTCCTCGTTCATCTTGTTTCAACACCCATTTAGTACCAATAACATTTTGATGGGTGGGTCTTGAACTAATTCCCATACTTTATTTCTTTCAAACCGATTCACTCTTCTTGCATAGCTTGAATCCAATGTGTGTCACCCAATGCTTGTAACACATCTTTAGGCTCTATTTGTGAGATAAAGCATGTGAACACGCTTCTTGTTGAGTTCGATCTTGTTTTGACACCTTCTCTTATATCTCCAATGACAAGTTAAATTGGATGGTCTTTCACCATCTTACATCGGAGTTGAAGTAAGTTAGCCGGATTCGATCGTCTAGCAAATTGTGTTGCTTTGATCGGCTCTCTCGCAATCACCTAGCTACGCAAATTTTCCAAAGATTTTATGAGACTCGGCTATCTCATCTTCATCCGAGTTTATAATTCCAAATTTTCTTGAAAGATAGGATTTTTCTCGTATGGTTGGATGATTCAAATTATCACCGACTCTTCAATGTCTTCTCCATTTACATTTTGCTCATCGAATACCACATGAATGGATTCCTCTGCAACCATAGTCCTTTTGTTGAGTACTCTATAGGCTTTGCTTTCACCAGTATCCCAAGAAGATACCTTCATCGACTTTAGCATCGAAAGCCTTTAGATTGTCTTTGCCATTGTTATGGATGAAGCATTTACATCCAAATATTCTAAAATATGCAACATTTGGTTTTCTCCCGTCCAAATCTCATAGGAGTTTTTGTCACCGTTTGTCTGTTTATCATACATCTGTTTTGAGTGTAGCAAGTTGTGTTGATTGCTTCAGCCAAAATCTCTTTGGTAACCCCGCTTGACTAACATGGTCCTTGCTTCTTTGAGTGTTCTATTCCTTCTTTCGCAACTCCATTCTCATTGTGGAGTCCTTGCTAGAGATAATTCATGACCAATGCCATTTTCAATACAATATTGAGTTATTATACCATTTACAAACTCAGTTCCTCTCGTCGATCTTATTTTGATAATGGTTTGGCTCTTCTCATTTTGAATCCTCTTCATCAATCGTGGTAGTTTACGTAGAGTTTCTTTCTTCTTACACATGAATATTGTCCATGTATATCTTGAGTAGTCATCTACTACCACCAAGGTATATTTCTTCCCACTTATGCTAGCCGGTTCAACTGGACCAAATAGATCCATATGTAGCGGTGCAATATCCTTGTTGAAGATGGGCATGTCTTTTCTTTGAATGATGATTTGATCTGTTTTCCTTCCGGCATGTGTCACATATACTCTCTTTCTTGTATCGAAATCCGGAAGACCTTCCACAAGATTACTTCGCAAGCTTGTTAATTGTTTTAAAGTTCGGTGACTCAACTTTTTGTGCCACAAACAACTTGATTCAAATTGTGCTCTTTGCTAATAGACAATGATGGGTGTTGCGGTTGACCAATTTACTACATACATGTTCTTTTGTCTCGCATCCTTGCAACACAACTTCATTTGATTCAATATCGTTGATTTGGCATATACCCATGTTAAATCCAACATTATAACCCTTGTGATGAGTTGATCGATGCTTAGCAAGTTGAAGTTGAGTCCTTCAACATATGCAACATCCGTGATTTCTAATCCGCTCTTCTTGATGGATCCAATGCCTCTTATTTCTCCCCGAGCTTCATTTCCTCCAAATATGACTTTTGCTCCTTTAACTTCCTTGAATTTTGACAGATTTTTCTTGTTTCTGTCATATGTCCGGAATGTACCACTATCCATGTACCAGGTTCCTTGACACTCACTGTTCCTTGAACCCGCAATCAAGGATATTAAGTTTTAGGTACCCATACTTGTCTGCGGTCCTGAGGGGTTAGTATTGTAAGATGATCCAACCAGCCTTATAGCCAAATGATCTCGCTCTAAGGGGTTGCCATCTATCGCTGCCATAATCATAATTAATTTTGGCAAATTGCTTGGGGATTCTAGGTTCATACAAATTGTCTCTTTTGTTTGTATGCCCGTATATGTGTTTTAGCAATTGCCTTCTTTGGGTAATTGTGGTGTCTCTCGAGTGTAGTGCCTAGGTGCATATGTGTGTGATGAAAGCTCTTATACTTTTGGAATGGCCTTTCTTGAGTTCTAGGCATTTGCCATTTGGGCTTATATTCCATAAGTCTATCTTTGATAGTTCACATCGTTCCAATCACTTGGCTTGGATATTTTCTACCATTCCCATCATATGTGTTTCTTTTATAGAACTTTTGGGGTTTTTGGTAGCTCTGTTTCTTCTTTACTGAGTAATTCTGTTTGGAGTTTGCTTTGAGAACTTGGTCAATTTCTTCTCATTTGTCCTC
This sequence comes from Rehmannia glutinosa, assembly GCA_016081115.2. Lineage (NCBI taxonomy): Eukaryota > Viridiplantae > Streptophyta > Magnoliopsida > Lamiales > Orobanchaceae > Rehmannia > Rehmannia glutinosa. The sequence continues at coordinate 58,732,697 of CM071931.1, read as the reverse complement.
TCAACGCACCCAATCGGTGCATTTTCCTTTTCCTTTATAACCAAGGCCAGCTTTGCTTGTAATTGTGCTTTGGAGTGAATGTGTGTGCACCTTTGGAGTTTTGGATTTTTGAGACACTTCATTGCTTGAAGATCCTTTTTCCAAAATGACTTTTGGAGTTTGACATAGCACAGAGGAATTAAATCCTAAGCCTGTCTTGTCTCCACATTCTCTTTGACTCATAATTAGATCATCCAATGATTTAGATGCCTTAGTGAATGAGGCAATCACATTTTTGAGGTCATTCTCCCTCTTTTCTATGGCAAATATTTCTCGCCATTAGCTTAACATTTTCAAATTTTAAACTTTTATTCTCATCGACTATTTGACTTAGAGTACTCGGCTCCTTAGTCACCGTGAGTTTTTAATCTTGAGTAGGCTGTTTTCCTCATTTAGTAGTGTGTGTGAGGATTTAATGTGTTCAAAATCTTTCATCATTTTGCCTAATGAATCATAAAGATCGTGGGTGATGAAGTGTGTGTATCATCACTCACTATCACTTTGAATCGAGTTTGATGAGTTAGAGTGTACCTCATCTTCTTGTCGTTGATCTTGTTCCTTGGCCATCAAACAGATCATGGCTTCTTCTTCGTAGTCACTTGAGTAGTCAGCTTCACTTGCTCTCTCAATCACCTGTCTCTCTTGACTTGGTCAGTCTCGGCTCTGCAACCAACATTGCCTTTTTCTTTTCTTGTCTTTTCTCTCAAGACCTTTCTTTCTTCTTCATTCCTGTATTTGTTGACCCCACGGGATATGGACAATCAATGGCATAGTGACCTGGTTGCCTACGATTCGGATAGATATTCAACCTTTTGATCACTCTTTCCATTCTTGGATTGTTAGCCCTTTGATATTGACTTTTTGATGATCTGTTCTCTTGGTTGGCCTATCTTCCCTTGACTTGGAGAGAGCCGAGTGTCTTTTGGAAGATTCTCCTTGCCTCTCTTGTAGTTCTTATTGAAGAACTTGTTGAACCTTTTAACCATCGGGGCTATTTCTTCCTCGGATCAATGACTTCTTTGACCTCGGCTCTCTTTCCATCCTTAACAATTAGAGCAAATTGTTTTGGGTACAACCTCTTCCTCGATCTTTTCTTCTCCTCAAATTCGTAGGCTTTGAGATCCGAGTAGTTCATGGTTGGAGGTCTTCGATAGGTCCATGGAATGTCTCGGTGCCATGACCTTCATTTCCCATTCACCGGAGACTTTTTAGGATCTTCATACACATTTCTTTCTCTGTATATTCTTTTCCAAGTGCGTATAGCTCGTTGGTGATTTACGTGAACCGAGCATCCAGTTGATCCAGGTTTTCTCCTGCGATCATTTTGAAATTCTCAAATTTTTGTACAACCATGATAATTTATTTTCCTTGATTTGCTCCGAGCCATCACAAATCAATGTTAGCTTGTCCCAAATTTCTTTAGCCGTTTTGCATGATTTGACTTTATTGAACATGGCTTTGTCCAAGGTTTTGTAAAGGATGTCCTTGGCTACATTGTCCAGGTTGTATCTTTTTCTCGTCATCATTTGTCCATTCGGTTCTTGGTTTTTCAACCATAGCCGGTCTAGGGCAACATCCTCTTCACCTTCAAATTTGTAGCTCTTCTTTTGTGTTCACTTTAAGATTTGCGGTGGCCCATCTTCTATCACTATCCACATCTCATCATGTAATGCTGATAGATGAGCCTGCATACGAATTTTCCAATCATCAAATTCTTCAATTGTGAACATAGGGATGCGTGTCAGATTTGCTTCCATGATAATATCTTTTAATGATAAAAGGAGTTTTGAAAACTTAAGTACTAAAACAGACTTTGAAAAGTTTGGAGATCTAGTTCAAGAACTGAACCGGAAGGCTCAATGAACCAACCGCTCTCGATACCACTTGTAGGTCCTGAGGGGTGTGAGTGTAAGGTTTAGAAGGGGGGTTGAATAAACCTTACCAACTTTTCACTTTTGGTCCTTTTTAAAATTCGAGTTGACACTATACATCTGTGTGTCCTTAGTGGATATCCAATTTAGTTAATCAAGAGTTAGCCACTCAACAGACTCGATCGAGCCGTTGATAGAATAACTCACCGTTAAGACCGAATTAGCTCAACGTGGTTTGTTTTTCAGGAGAAGACTTAACACCCTTAAGTTTGGTTTAGTTATGATTTAATACTTGGTTTTAGTACTTAGAGATTATCGGTTGGATAGCAAATATGTCGTAGAATTAAACAAATATGATGCAGAATTAAAGTCTTTGAAATGTAAATGACACGATTAGTTTTTATAGAGGTTCAAGATGGAGTAATTCTTCTACTCCTCTCTTCTCCAACTCTGGAGGAATCCACTAAGTATTGATCGATACGAGTGGTAACACCGTCAGATACAAGTCTTGATCACACAAATGACTTGATCCTTTGGGACTCGGTCCGGAGATGCCTTGGTCACTCACCAAGCTTCTCGTCCGACTCGACTTTCTTCACAGGCGTGGCGCTTTGCTACTACACTCACTTGCTCAAGCTCTTGGGATTTGATCACGAAGCCCTCCAAAGAACTCGAGACTGTTCGACCTTGAACCTTCCTACAATCCTTTGTGGAATGTAGACCCCTTTTCTTCTAAAGTTTCCTCTTCAACCGATTGAAGCTATCTTTTCTTCACGGGTGAGTGTTGGATTGATTTTCTTCGTAGTGTAGGCTTGAGGATTAATCTTGAATGATTTGAGAATATCTTAGGTTATAGTTCTAATGTATACTTGAATATTCGTGGTTCGAGTAACCTTCTCTCGAGTCATTCCTCGGCTTTTATAGTGATCTTTCAAAAATCGCCGATTGAAGAGATAGCTTATTTTTGAAAGTCACTTGTGGTCGTTGGCTTGTCTTGTTGCGATCCTTGGAATTGCCACTTCCTCGTATGAATTGTTCTTGACTTTTTCGAGTTCGACATGGTGCGTGCTTCCCATTGGTTTATTCCTTTTACACGCTTCGGGGATCGAGCACTTCGAGAAAGGTAGCATGAAGATATTACTTGTTTAAGTAATTCTCTTGATTTACGTACAACGGATCTCTTTTAGTTATCTCGACTTGATTTTGCATTTCCTTGCTTTCCCCCAGGTGACTTAGAGTCGACTTCCAATCATTAAATGACTCTTCTGTCACTTCAACTAGAGACTTGACTATCTTGAGTTGACTTGATCGATGCTTTACTCACCAGCATCTCACCGCACCTTCATCGAGTTCCCGTCTTCTCTTTTTTGCCAAACTCGGTTGTCTCGCAATGAGTCTTCCTACTAGTCTCGATTTGTCTTCTTGCATGTTTGGGCATAGTGACTTAACTCACTTGACCAGCCCTATTTATTACAATGCGCTTTACAACAAAAATGGGGTGCCAACTTCCTATTCTAAGTTTTACATGGCATTCATCAAAATCTAAACAATAAATTTCCCAACAATTTCCCCTTTTTGATGATGCCAAAACTTAAAACATTCAAAATGTAAATAGCAAAGATACATACTGAGATAGTGTATTCACAGAGAATGTATGCGTAGAATCAATTCTTTTATTGATCATAACATTCTTGTTCTTTTACACAATCACATTTACAAGGTGTATCAAAGCAAACATTTATGTCTACGCAAAAAAATAGAGAATTTACTGATTTATTACGAGAAGACTTACATAGTATGTATTTATATAGTAAAATACATGAAGGGTGGGACAAAGAACACTTCATCTCCTTCACGCTCCTTCTTTCATCTTCTTGATTCTGTCATCTTCTGTCTTCTTCTCTTTTTCTCATCTTCACCGACCTTCTTCTTCTTTTCATATGCCTTCCTGGCAGCTTCATCTCTTCTTAATCTCTCTTGTCTCTCCTCCCATAGCTAAGTTTGTCTTTTATTTTCTTCTTCGATTCTTTTCACATACTCAAGATTGTTTTTAGCCACTTGCAGATTGGCTACTTGGTCAAGACCAGCCCAGAGATCCCTCCTTTCTTGCCGGATCTATGTACTCAATGTTTTTAGGCGAGGCCTGGTCTCAAAACCTCTTCCTCCACCACTGCTTCTTCCTCTACCTCTCGGGCGTGTATTGTCTTTGGGTCTTCTTCTTTCAACCGAGTGACTACGGAGTGACCAGCAGAGTGACGTGAGTATTCTTGCCGTGTCTGCTGTCGCCTTCTTCTTCACATAACGTGAGACCCTTTTCCCGTACAAGTCCCGTGCTTGAGCCATAGACATGTTTGCGAAGTATCCTTCGATGCGGCGTTTTAAATTCATCAACTGATCTTGGCTCGGTCCCCGACATCCGAGATGGCATAAGTGTCTCTTCACTCTTGGAATGCCTCCATGTTGTTTCAAGATGTCCATAACTCGGGCATTCAACCTTCTTTCCACTTCCTCCATCCCTCGCTTCAATCTGTCTTTCTCTTTTCACCATAGATACAACAGAGTGTTGGAGTGGCAGAGTCACTGGGAGTTTGCTGCTGATAATATCAGCTGTGACAAGACCTTGTTGGGGGATTTGTGCAATCATTAAGGTCACATCTCTCGATTCTTCCCCCTCAACAGACTTTCCTTTCTTTTCCCTTGAAACTTCCTCAGTTGTCTTTCCCTTCACAGCTGCTCCCTCCTTCTCGCTTCATCTCTTTAGCGGTTTAAGGTATTCCTCTTCCCCTTTTTGGCATCATCAAAGGAGAGAGGAACCCTAGAAACATACTAGCAAGCGAAAAGTCGAGTCTGCGATAGCCGAGTTCTCGCTTCGAGTCTGCTGTGGTGTATCTTTGCGAAACTCGAGCAGTAGCGTTGGATTCACTTTAAGCAACTTCATCTCACTATAAGAAGGTGAATTTTCTATCCATGTTTTCTTCCATACACAGGAGCTCATTCTTATTTTGTTCACGCAGCACTTTATCTCAAGAGTAGTGTGAGATTCATGCATGTGCTCAATGTGTTCTCTCAATTTCGTCTTTGCATCGCATTCTCGCTCTCCCGGACCAGCAACTTGTTGAACAATGTTCTTCAATATCTAGCTTGTTCCACGCGCATTGTTTGTTCTTTGTTGCCACCACTCCCGATTCTCGACTATTATGCCTCTCAAGTCGTGATAAGGTTGGCATCTCTGTTACGGTCTCATGTCCATCGAGGCCTGGTGCCTCTCCATCCGTTCAATTTCGCAAATAATGCCTTGAACACCTCCCGAACTTCGCTTGTTTCCTGTTTTGCGGTGATGGCCAAGCAGCGTCAAAATCATAGTCACCGAACGATGGTATCGATGGAATGACAGGATCTGTGCGTGGAAGCGCGAGATCGTTTTCGACTCTTGGGGAGGTCGGGTACCTCCGAGAGAGAAGGAAATGATTCTACAAAGGAATCATCACGGGCAACTGGGATGTGTTCAATGATGAGTGGTGCGCGTGAAGTTCCCTGTGGAGTCGAGCTGCTGCGCTGGGGAGCCTCGTGCAGGTGGACTCTGTTTCACTTGGGTCTCATGTGAAGTTGACCCGACTTGCTGAGCCTCACTGTCTCTCAACAGCTTCGCGGTCTCACCGGTTTTTCCAATTGAGTTGATCGTCCTCGCCTTATCGAAGCGTCATCGGACGATGATGAGATTTCCATGGGTGGCTCATCATCAAAATTGAAAGTTTGACGAGTAGTCTTGAGGTCGACTTGCTCGTGGTTGGAACATCCTTAGCTGAGTCTTTTGGATCGATCACAGGGGATGACTCGGCTTCATCGTTCTTCTTCCGATCCCGAGAAGGTTACATCAGATTATCCTGGGAGTCGTTAAGTCGCGATCTCCTTTTTCGGATGGATCAATGATAGCGGAGGGATGTTCTCTACTTCAGCTTTTACCCCGGAAGTCTCAACCTCCCGTTGGCCTTCATTACCTCCTGCAGCCTTAATCGCAATGAGGCCTGGACCTCCCTTTCGACAGTGTCACTGTCTTAGGGTCTTCTCGTGGTGGCATCCATTGGAGTCTCAACCCCATGGATTGCACTTTCATCGCCTGCAGTGTTAACTCCCCGGGTTGTTCCTTCCTCGTGCCTCGATCAGATCAAGCGTCATTAGCCTTCGGAGCGGTTGGTACCTCACCGAGACAGTTTCAATCGTCTCGAGCTTCGTTGATGGCAACTTGTGTATTTTGTGTTTGTACTTTCTCCACTTTGCCTCCTAGATTCGTTGTGGAGTCATCTGCAGATCCTCCGACCTTTGCCGCAGTGGAGGGAGTTTTCCCCCACTCGGCGCACGCACCGGTGAGTGACTTGAATGGGGTCACTCGTCTCCAAACTCCCGGCTGTTTCTCTGAGTGTTCACCATTGGGGCGGTGGTAAGACACCTTCATTAAGGGTTGGCTCGATCAGGGGTCCCCACTAACCCATTTCATCGCCAGTTCCTTAATTCCTTCTTCTCGAGTGAGTCGAAATGGGAAGTGGTGGCAACAACAATCGCGTGGCAATATGCTACACCACTCCCATTGGGTCCAACTCAGTTGTGTTTTGGAGGACTCTCCTGTCCCTCCATCATTCTTTTCTCATGAAGAATTCTGCGGATTCGTGCATTGCTTGTTGCATTTGCAACTCTTCTCGCGGGCGGCAAAGAGGGTCCGATCCTCATCACTATCGATAAGACATCAATGAGATGATGTGTGTGTTCTGTGGTGCGGTGATAGGGCGGATGATGGCCTTCTCACGTGCCTCGCTTCCTCTGCCTCTCTCCTTCTCCTTGTCCTTGAAGATCTGCAAGATATCTGTGCGATTTTCTTCATCCAATGCTTGACCACAGTGGTCACTCCAAGAAAGTTCATCGATTCCTCTTCTTCTTCGATAAACTCGGGCCGTTGGAACTGCTTTCCCGGATCGACTCAATTTCCACTTCCTCCACTCTCGCAGACGATTTTGGATGTCCGGATAAAGTGGGGATAGGATCATCACATCATCATCTCTTTCAACTTCTTTCTGTGTCTCAAATTGTTCGAACTACACTGGTCTTGATTTGCCTCTGTGATCGCGCTTGGCAGACTTGGCTCAAGTTTCATCAATAATATCCGAGACTCTACTTCTCCAGCAGCCTCCCAGATGTCTGTTGCGGTGAGTGGGTGACTCGGCCCGTTTTTTCAAGTTCGGATTGCTTGATGATTCTTCTTCGTCTCTTAGTTCGTACTGAGGGATTTCCGTTCGGAGAGAGTGTCTTCGAGTCCTGGGCGGGGGCGTGTTGGTGTTTTCTTCTAAGGAGCAGCCGTCTTGGCTTATCGTTCTCCTCTTTTGGATGACCGGAGAAGGTATTTGAGGTTTCTTCTCGGCCGCTACTGGGGGGGGAGACACGGCTGCGGGGCAGCGACTCATACTGCGGGGGCAAGAGCAGATTTGTTTTTCTTAGGCTGCGGGGGCAGATTCTCTTAGCAAACGCAGGGGGCTTTTCTTCTTTGGTGGAAAGGAAACAGATTGTATCTTGAGTCACCGATTCCCCTCACTTGTATCGCCTCTCTTGGCGTGGGCTCTCTTCTCAGTGCGCCTGAGAGGTTTGATCTCGAACATCTTCTTGTTTACATGGAACGCTTTCCATGTCGAAGAGGACTCCTTTCACTCCATCACCGCCAATCACTGGCCATATCCTGGGGATCCTCCAAATGCACCATTTTCCTTGAAGGATTTGTTCCTACATTCGCGCAGTCGATGTAGACAAACTCAGCCATTTACTTGCTTTTCTTCAATGATCGCAGGCCATTACGATCAGTTTTGCTTTAGACGATTGGTCAAAAGCCGCCAAATTTGATGTCTATGCATTTGGCAACTATGTCCAACTTTGTGGTAGTCCTCCTTCAAGCCGGTGACCCCTTTTTTTTGATGTAGACTATCTTTTCATCATAGTTGGTCTTGGCTACTTCATTCCAAGCGGCGACCAAGTCTCACGCTCCTTCATTGATTTCTCGTGCTCCTTCCGGTAGTGGCGGTGTTCTCGCCGATCCTTGGCGTAGATGATGAACTCTTTCCCGTGAACGAGAGGATTTGATCCCCTCATCGTGAATCTCGGCGTTCACGTAGAATCGTGCGACCTCTTCCACATAGGTCATCGAGAACTCCATCGTCGAAATGGTTTCAAGGACGATTCGAGCTTTTGGCGATTTTCTTTATGAGGCGTCATCGGACCCCTGTTTGACCATTCCTCGAAATCCACAAGAGACCCAGTGTGGATTTGCTTCCCTAACTTGACGAAATCATAGGTTGATGCCATTTTTAGTATTTCACGAAAAGAAACTTAGAAGTTGATTTGAATATTGATAGGGTTTTGAGAGAGTTTTGCCTTTGCTTCGAGATAGAAATGAAACGTTTTGGTAATATGTGAGAGAAAACAGACAAAAATGGTTTAAGTATGGTTTTAAAAGGGCGTGCGGGTGGTTTTGAAATGTGATCGAAATCAATGGCTTAGATTTTGCACGCCGATTAGCATTTAATGTCTCGATTTAATGCGGTAGCATTTATATCCAATCATAAGCTTGGTATGCGCTTTTTTGCTGTACACATCATCATTATCTTGACGTCATTCTTAAAAACATTCCCGCTTAGTAAAACGATCGCGTTTTTGTCACTTTGCTCATAAATGACTCAGAACTTATCCCTTAGTGATTTAACTCTTCCAGTCACAGTTCTCTCGGTGACTCAAATTGTCAACCTAATTCGGTATAGTTGTCTTTTCCGACATGGTGATTTATTTAGGCGATTTTGAGAATTCATCCTTTTCTCTTTTTGTGTTTCATTTCTTTTCTTTTAGTCTTCGAGTGTCACCACCAATTAACCCTAACTCATGCTTGAGTTCTTCAAATCTTGACTCACATAATGGTTTTATGAATATATCACCAACCTGTTTATCGGTTGAGATATATTCCAAGATGATGTCCTTCTTTTCAACATGATCTCTTATGAAGTGATATCTCGACATCGATATGCTTTGTTCTTGAGTGCAACACAGATTTCGAGTGATTACAATTGCACTTGTGTTATCACACATGATTGGAATTTCTTTTCTTCAACTTCATAGTCTCTCACCGCCTCATCCATAGGATTTGGGCACAACAAGCGCCCATGACTATGTATTCTGCCACCAGTAGAGGTGGCTATTGAATTTTGCTTTTTGCTAAACCAGAAATTAGCCTAATTCCAAGCATTTGACATGTGCCTCGAAGTGCTCTTCTCCTCAACTCGCATCCAAAGATAGTCGAGTCCGAATAGCCAATTAGCTTGAATCCACCTTCCTTTGGATACCATAAGCCAACTTCTTGCTTCCTTTCAAATATCTCAAAATCCTCTTAGTCATTGATCATATGGCTCTCTTTTGGAGCAGATTGAAATCTCGCACATACACCTACAAAGAAAGGTGATGTCCGGCCCGCTTGTTGTGAGATAAAGCAATGATCCAATAAGTGCTCAGATCTTGTTTGATCTGATCTTTCCATCTGCATCCATGTCCATTTTGACTAATGTATTCATTGGTATTTTCACGAAGACTTCTCCTCCATACCAAATTTCTTCATTAAATCTCTGTATTTTGTTTGACTTATGAAGGTTCCATCCTTCACTTGTTTTACTTGGAGTCCAAGGAAGAATGTCGCTCTCCCATCATGCTCATTTCAAATTTGCTTTGCATGAGGTTTGAAAATTTTTCACATAGCTCTTTGTTTGTGGATCCAAAAATGATGTCATCCACAAATATTTGAACAAGCAAAGATGCTCTTCTTCTTGTCTTGAATTAAAGTGTTCTATCTACTTTTCCTTTTGTGAATCCATTCTCGCTAGGAATTGTGACAAAGTATCATACCATGCTCTCGTGCTGTTTCAATCCATACAGAGCTTTCTTGAGTTTGTATACCTTATCTCCAAGAGTCTTCTCGCTCAAATCCTGGAGGTTGTTCAACATACACTTCTTCTTCCAATAAACCATTTAGGAATGCACTTTTTACATCCATCGATATACAATAAAATTCTTGTGAGTCGTAGGCAAGAAACATCCTTATAGCTTCCAATCTTGCTACAGGAGCAAATGTTTCATCAAAATCTATTCCTTCTTCTTGGCAATATCCTTTGGCTACTAGTCTTGCTTTGTTTCTTACCACGAACCCTCCTCGTTCATCTTGTTTCAACACCCATTTAGTACCAATAACATTTTGATGGGTGGGTCTTGAACTAATTCCCATACTTTATTTCTTTCAAACTGATTGACTCTTCTTGCATAGCTTGAATCCAATGTGTGTCACCCAATGCTTGTAACACATCTTTAGGCTCTATTTGTGAGATAAAGCATGTGAACACAAAAAACTTGTTGAGTTACGATCTTGTTTTGACACCTTCTCTTATATCTCCAATGACAAGTTCGTGGATGGTCTTTCACCATCTTACATCAAAGTTGAAGTAAGTTAGCTGGATTGATCGTCTAGCAAACATGTTGCTTTGATCGGCTCTCTCGCAATCACCTAGCTGCAAATTTTCCAAAGATTTTATGAGACTCGGCTATCTCATCTTCATCTCGAGTTTATAATTCCTTGACTTGACATTCAAGATAGGGATTTTTCTCAGTATGGTTGGATGATTCACTTATCACCGACTCTTCAATGTCTTCTCCATTTACATTTTGCTCATCGAATACCACATGAATGGATTCCTCTGCAACCATAGTCCTTTTGTTGAGTACTCTATAGGCTTTGCTTTCGGTTTGAGTATCCCAAGAAGATACCTTCATCACTTTAGCATCGAAAGCCTTTAGATTGTCTTTGCCATTGTTATGGATGAAGCATTTACATCCAAATATTCTAAAATATGCAACATTTGGTTTTCTCCTGTCCAAATCTCATAGGAGTTTTTGTCACCGTCTGTTTATCATACATCTTTTTGAGTGTAGCAAGTTGTGTTGATTGCTTGACCCAAAATCTCTTTGGTAACCTGCTTGACTAACATGGTCCTTAACGCTTCTTTGAGTGTTCTATTCTTCTTTCTCGCAACTCCATTCTCATTGTGGAGTCCTTTGCTGCAGATAATTCATGACCAATGCCATTTTCAATACAATATTGAGTTATTATACCATTTACAAACTCGGTTCCTCAATTCGATCTTATTTTGATAATGGTTTGCTCTTCTCATTTTGAATCCTCTTCATCAACTGTGGTAGTTTTAAGAGAGTTTTTTCTTCTTACACATGAATATTGTCCATGTATATCTTGAGTAGTCATCTACTACCACCAAGGTATATTTCTTCCCACTTATGCTTTAGTTGGTTCAACTGGACCAAATAGATCCATATGTAGCAGGTCAATATCCTTGTTGAAGATGGGCATGTCTTTTCTTTGAATGATGATTTGATCTGTTTTCCTTCTCGCATGTGTCACATATACTCTCTTTCTTGTATCTTTTGAGTCCGGAAGACCTTCCACAAGATTACTTCGCAAGCTTGTTAATTGTTTTGAAGTTCGGGTGACTCAACTTTTTGTGCCACAACCAACTTGATTCACCGTTGTGCTCTTTGCTAATAGACAGTGATGGGTGTTGCGGTTGACCAATTTACTACATACATGTTCTTTTGTCTCGCATCCTTGCAACACAACTTCATTTGATTCAATATCCTTGATTTGGCATATACCCATGTTAAATCCAACATTATAACCCTTGTGAGAGTTGGTGATGCTTAGCAAGTTGAAGTTGAGTCCTTCAACATATGCAACATCCGTGATTTCTAATCCGTTCTTCTTGATGGATCCAATGCCTCTTATTTCTCCCGAGCTTCATTTCTCCAAATATGACTTTTGCTTCTTTAACTTCCTTGAATTTTGACAGATTTTTCTTGTTTCTGTCATATGTCCGGAATGTACCACTATCCATGTACCAGGTTCCTCGACACTCACTGTTCCTTGAACCCGCAATCAAGGAAATTAAGTTTTAGGTACCCATACTTGTCCGGGGTCCCGAGGGGTTAGTATTGTAAGATGATCCAACCACTTTATAGCCAAATGATCTGCTCTAAGGGGTTGCCATCTATCGATGCCATAATCATAATTAATTTTGGCAAATTGCTTGGGATTCTGGTTCATACAAATTGTCTCTTTTGTTTGTATGCCTGTATATGTGTTTTAGCAATTGCCTTCTTTGGGTAATTGTGGTGTCTCTGAGTGTAGTGCCTAGGTGCATATGTGTCTTTGATGAAAGCTCTTATACTTTTGGAATGGCCTTTCTTTGAGTTCTAGGCATTTGCCATTTGGGCTTATATTCCATAAGTCTATCTTTGATAGTTCGCATCGTTCCAATCACTTGCTTGGATATTTTCTACCATTCCCATCATATGTGTTTCTTTTATAGAACTTTTGGGGTTTTTGGTAGCTCTGTTTCTTCTTTCTGAGTAATTCTGTTTGGAGTTTGCTTTGAGGAACTTGGTCAATTTCTTCTCACTGTCCTCTCAACAAACCCAACTCGGTCATTTTCCTTTTCCTTTATAACCAAGGCCAGTTTGCTTGTAATTGTGCTTTGGAGTGAATGTGTGTGCACCTTTTGGAGTTTTGGATTTTGAGACACTTCATTGCTTGAAGATCCTTTTTCCAAAATGACTTTTGAGTTTGACATAGCACGAGAGGAATTAAATCCTAAGCCTGTCTTGTCTCCACATTCTCTTTGACTCATAATTAGATCATCCAATGATTTAGATGCCTTAGTGAATGAGGCAATCACATTTTTGAGGTCATTCTCCTCTTTTCTATGGCAGCTATTTCTCTATTATTAGCTTAACATTTTCAAATTTTTAAACTTTTATTCTCATCGCTATTTGACTTAGAGTACTCACCTCCTTAGTCACCGTGAGTTTTGCCTCTTGAGTAGGTTGTTTTCCTCATTTAGTAGTGTGTGTGAGGATTTAATGTGTTCAAAATCTTTCATCATTTTGCCTAATGAATCATAAAGATCAGTGGGTGATGAAGTGTGTGTATCACAGTCACTATCACTGGAATCTGAGTTTGATGAGTTAGAGTGTACCTCATCTTCTTGGTCAGGTTGATCTTGTTCCTTGGCCATCAAACAGATCAGGGCTTCTTCTTCAGAGTCACTTGAGTAGTCGCCTTCATCGCTCTGCGAATCACCTTGTCTCTCTTGACTTGTTGTCTCGTGATCTCTGCAACCAACATTGCCTTTTTCTTTTCTTGTCTTCTTTCTCTGAAGACCTTTCTTTCTTCTTCATTCCTGTATTTGTTGACTACAGGATATGGACAATCAATGGCATAGTGACCTGGTTGCCTACAGTTCCAGCATAGATATTCAACCTTTTGATCAGCTCTTTCCATTCTTGGATTGTTAGCCCTTTGATATTCAGCTTTTTGATGATCTTTCTCTTGGTTGGCCTATCTTCCCTTGACTTGGAGGAGCTGAGTGTCTTTTTTGGAAGATTCTCCTTGCCTCTCTTGTAGTTCTTATTGAAGAACTTGTTGAACCTTTTAACCATCGGGCTATTTCTTCGGATCAATGACTTCTTTGACCTCGGCTCTTTTCCATCCTTAACAATTAGAGCAAATTGTTTTGGTACAAACTTCTCTTCCTCGATCTTTTCTTCTCACTCAAATTCGTAGGCTTTGAGATCCGAGTAGTTCATGGTTGGAGGTCTTCGATAGGTCCATGGAATGTCTCAGTGCCATGACCTTCATTTCCCATTCACCGAGACTTTTTAGGATCTTCATACACATTTCTTTCTCGTGTATATTCTTTTCCAAGTGCGATAGCTCGTTGGTGATTTCTCGTGAACCGAGCATCCAGTTGATCCAGGTTTTCTCCTGCGATCATTTTGAAATTCTCAAATTTTTGTACAGCCACCGATAATTTATTTTCCTTGATTTGCTCGAGCCATCACAAATCAATGTTAGCTTGTCCCAAATTTCTTTAGCCGTTTTGCATGATTTGACTTTATTGAACATGGCTTTGTCCAAGGTTTTGTAAAGGATGTCCTTGCTACATTGTCCAGGTTGTATCTTTTTCTCGTCATCATTTGTCCATTCAGTTCTTGGTTTTTCAACCATAGTCGGGTCTAGGGCAACATCCTCTTCACCTTCACCGTTGTAGCTCTTCTTACAACTTGTGTTCACTTTTAAGATTTGCGGTGCCCATCTTCTATCACTATCCACATCTCATCATGTAATCTTTGATAGATGAGCCCGCATACGAATTTTCCAATCATCAAATTCTTCAATTGTGAACATAGGGATGCGTGTCGATTTGCTTCCATGATAATATCTTTTAATGATAAAAGGAGTTTTGAAAACTTAAGTACTAAAACAGACTTTGAAAAGTTTGGAGATCTAGTTCAAGAACTGGTCGGAAGGCTCAATGAACCAACCGCTCTGATACCACTTGTAGGTCCCAAGGGGTGTGAGTGTAAGGTTTAGAAGGGGGGTTGAATAAACCTTACCAACTTTTCACTTTTGGTCCTTTTTAAAATTCAGAGTTGACACTATACTGTTGTGTCCTTAGTGGATATCCAATTTAGTTAATCAAGAGAGTTAGCCACTCAACGCACTGACTCGAGCGAGTGATAGAATAACTCAAATTGTTAAGATCAATTAGCTCAACCGTGGTTTGTTTTCAGCGGAAGACTTAACACCCTTAAGTTTGGTTTAGTTATGATTTAATACTTGGTTTTAGTACTTAGAGATTATCAGGTTGGATAGCAAATATGTCAACAGAATTAAACAAATATGATGCGAGAATTAAAGTCTTTGAAATGTAAATGACACGATTAGTTTTTATAGAGGTTCAAGATGGAGTAATTCTTCTACTCCTCTCTTCTCCAACTCCTGGAGGAATCCACTAAGTATTGATCGATATCTGCAGTGGTAATGTCCCGGATACAAGTCTTGATCACACAACTGACTTGATCCTTTGGGACTCGGTCCGAGATGCCTTGGTCACTCACCGGCTTCTCGTCCGACTCAACTTCTTCACAGGCAAATTGCCTTGCTACTACAGCTCACTTGCTCAAGCTCTTAGGATTTGATCACGAAGCCCTCCAAAGAACTCGAGACTGGTTCGACCTTGAACCTTCCTACAATCCTTCGTGGAATGTAGACCCCTTTTCTTCTAAAGTTTCCTCTTCAACCGATTGAAGCTATCTTTTCTTCACAGGTGAGTGTTGGATTGATTTTCTTCGTAGTGTAGGCTTGAGGATTAATCTTGAATGATTTGAGAATATCTTAGGTTATAGTTCTAATGTATACTTGAATATTCGTGGTTCTGTAACCTTCTCTCGCAGTCATTCCTCGCCCTTTTATAGTGATCTTTCAAAAATCACCGATTGAAGAGATAGCTTATTTTTGAAAGTCACTTGTGGTCGTTGGCTTGTCTTGTTGCGATCCTTGGAATTGCCACTTCCTCGTATGAATTGTTCTTGACTTTTCGAGTTCGACATGGTGCGATGCTTCCCATTGGTTTATTCCTTTTACACGCTTCGGGGATGAGCACTTGAGAAAGGTAGCATGGAGATATTACTTGTTTAAGTAATTCTCTTGATTTACGGCAACGGATCTCTTTTAGTTATCTCGACTTGATCGCATTTCCTTGCTTTCCCCCAGGTGACTTAGAGTCGCCTTCCAATCATTAAATGACTCTTCACACTTCAACTAGAGACTTGACTATCTTGAGTTGACTTGACTGATGCTTTACTCACCGCATCTCACACCTTGATCGAGTTCCCGTCTTCTCTTCTTTTGCCAAACTCAAATTGCCTCTCGCAATGAGTCTTCCTACTAGTCTCCAGGTTGTCTTCTTGCATGTTTGGGCATAGCCGACTTAACTCGGCTTGACCAGCCCTATTTATTACAATGCGTTTACAACAAAAATGGGGTGCCAACTTCCTATTCTAAGTTTTACATGGCATTCATCAAAATCTAAACAATAAATTTCCCAACAAAATTGGTAGAGGAGACCTCGTATGTTGTTGGCTTGTGAACGTAGTGGAAAATACCGTGAATATAGTGGAAAATTAACCCGAGGAAAACATCAAGAGGAAAATGTTGAAAAAGATGATGTCCCCTCGAGCAATTTGAAAAAAAAAGTCGTGGGAGAAACCTGAAAAGAAGTGTGGATGTCCATTTCGTTTAAAGGGTAAGGAAATCTCCATTGACGAATGGGTTTTGAATGTTGAATGTGGTGTTCATAATCATCCGATTGCCCAATATTTAGAAGGTCACTCATATGTTGGTCGATTGTCCAAAAACGAGGTGGAATATGTCATGGATATGTCACAGGGTAATACTCGACCCAAAGATATTTTGTTTGGTTTGCAAAAGAAATTTGTAGATAATAAGTCCACAATACGGACTATCTACAATATTCGTATGAAGAATAGAGTTGTTGAACGAGACGGTCGATCTCAGATGCAGCAACTTATGTGGAAATTGAATATATAATTAACGAAATAATATATAATCGACTATAAATATTCAACTTCGCCTTTGTAAACTGAAAGGACTCCCTTTTCCAAGTCCACTCAACCTGTACAATAGAAATCAGGTTATTAAAAACAAAAAAAAAAGTTTAGCATAATTTGAAAACAATTTAACTATTTATAAAATTACAAATATCCTTTAATGCACTACAATATAAATATTAGTAAAAGCAAATCATAGTAAAAGCTCTTTGATAACTAATTATTTTGAAATATCCTTTAAGGCACGATAGTTAAATTATTTTCGTAGAAGCAAAATATCCTTTGATAACAAAATATTCTGCACAGAAATATCCTTTGATAACAAAATATCCTTTAAGGCACGATAGTAGAAGCAAATCATAGCAATCATTACAAATATCCTTTAATCCTTTAAGGCACGATTGTTAATTTTTTTGGAAAAAAATATTATTTTCGTGCCTTAATTTTCAAGGCACGATAGTTAATAATTTTGAAAAAAAAAAATTTCGTGCCTTATTTTTGAAGGCACGATAGTTAATAATTTTGAAAAAAAAATTTCGTGCCTTATTTTTGAAGAAACGATAGTTAATTATTTTTAAAAAAAAAATTCGTGCCTTATTTTTGAAGGCACGATAGGGTGTACTCGTACGAAGACTTCGGACTTTCTCTGTCACAAGAGAAAATAAGCTAGTTCAAGAAATCAATTATAGCCCTTTTGCTCTTGTCCCCTGTGTTTACTTTTTATCAATAAATTGTTGATATAACTGGTTTTAGTATGTTTTTTATATGATTAATATTTATTATTAGTCCTCGGTTTAGAGATGGGAGAAAAGCCTTAGTCTAAATTGCAAAATAGAAAATATTGAAAAAAAAAAACGAAAAACTTACCTCCTCCGTCGGTGCATCCGCCGGTGCGTCCGCCTCCTGTCCATTTCTTGTGCTCCTCTTCCTTCTAAAATATGTCAACATATTTTTTGTAGGGATTGAGGTGTGAGGTTTGGGGTGAGAAAAGAGAAAAGAGAGGAGAAGAAAGGTTGGGGGTGTAGGGGTGTATGCTAAATTAGGGTTTTTAGTTAGAAGGGTAAAATTGGAAATATAAGTGTGGTGTATTTAGTAATTATATGAGTTTATAAAATAGGGGTGGAGTGTATGTAGAAATATGGTGTATAAATCAATTCTTGGGGTGCAAATAGCACCACCCCTTATTTAAGTAGTTTCTTTGTTGATCCAAGAAGAAATCAACAGACTAATTTTAGTTTTTGTGGAAAGTGGGAAATCCCCTACATAATTCTCACCGCCCGCCCCATTAGCAATCTTTATGTCCTCGTTCGTTAACGACGGACACGAAGCGATTCAAGTTTCGATCGGTCCAAGTTCCCATTTCATCTCTTTCTTTCTTTATATATTATATATAATATATATATTCTGTTTTTCTTTTTTCTTCCTTCAATCGGTCAAGAAGTTGCTGCGAAACTATGCTAACTAGTAGTCCACCCGTGCCATGCACGGATGATCTATTGAGTAAAGATAATTTTAATATTTAGTTGTTTTAATAATTTAAAATGTAAAATAAATTAATTTGATTGTATCATAAACAATGAAAAACCTCTCTAAAACTATGATAATAATACGACAAATTGTATAAGCCACATAAAAAATAATATAATAATATTAAAACTAATCCTTATAAATATAGATGAAAACTACAAATACGAATGGAAGAAATTACCGACACATAACGAAAATTATATAAATACCCACTAAAAAACATATTAGATAAAAAAAACACAACAAATTATATTGACCCAAATACTCAAATTAATATTTGAAAATTGATTTAGCAAATGAGATGTTCGCTTCTCCTTCTTTTCCAAAAACTGTAAGCCATTATTTTCCCTGCACAATTATTGGTAGAGTTTATACTTTCTTTGGTTTTTTAACCGAGGTAGAAAGCCGAAAATTTTGTAATAGAAAGCCAGAAAATGAAATTAAAATTTATATTTTACTTTATTTACAATTGAAAATATGGCCATAAAAAAAAAGACCATGAAATAAAATAATATACTTATTTTGAGATAAATATTATAATTGGATTGGAAATTTTTTAATCATTCGTTGTGCATAAAGTAAGAAGATTTGAAACAACCTAAATGAGATTAATAATTTATTAAGTTCGATGCAGCAATCAATGATTATTGCTTTGCCAACAAAAAAATTCAAAATGAAGCTATTAATGATGAACTGTATCTCACAAAATAAATTGTCAAATCAATCATGCAACAAATTTGAATAGACATCCCAAACAATAAATAGCAAAGTTAAATCAGTTTTGACTGTATGACTGGTAAATGATCTGAATGTGTAGCCCCTTGTGCTCATTTTTAAGAAATAGTAGTAATTAAGAAAAAATAGTAGTAATTTTTCAGAGATTAAATAAATAATTAAAATATGAAATTAAATAAATATTAATTAAAACAATGGGTGGAATTTCAATAAATAATTAAAGTAAAAAATTAAATCAATATTAATTAAAGAATAGAACAATAAATTATAAGGGTATGCCCGAAAACTTATTAAAAAATTTAAAATCTTTCATGTTAAATGAAATTGAAATTTTATAATACAATTATGCATTAAGAAAAAATATTACAAATTTGAGAAAAAATATACAACTTGCTTTTTATAGAACCTTGAGTACTACAATTTCGAAAACAAATATTTTATGCAAATTAATTTATATACAACTTGTGAGTTAAACAAAATACACATAGAATAAAAATCAAAGAAGATGAACATTGACCTACTTGAACTATATGAAATATAATATTTCAACAACTAAAAAACTGAACCATAACTAATTGTTGTAGTAATTGAATTGTAAATCAGTAATCTGCAGCTTACCGATTTTTTTTCTTTTTAGTAATCAACAATTAACAAAAATATAATCAACAATTAAAAGAAATGAAGATATATATGGCCGGGCTGATCGATCATGGCCGCCCAAAGTCCAATACCAGTACGTTTTGCATTCTGCAGTCAAATTTCTCTTCTTTTAATCTATCTTCCCATATTAATCTGTAAAAAAAAACAAATGCAGAAATTAAAACCCAAAAAACCAACACAAAATCATTTTCACGGTTTGAAAACCAGTGGCGCGGGGAGTTTCATGTCTTCTTCCGTCCGGCGCCCCTTCCTTTTTTTTTCCATCCCAAAAAATTCATTAGGAAAAAGGAAAGCACAACTGCACAAGTGAAGTGATCAGAGGATCAATAAAGTATTCTGCAAAGAAGGGATTTTCTGAAAATCCAAGAAAGTAAAATTAAAAAAACCAGCCCTCTAAACAAAAAGGCACCAACAAAATTTAAAAAACTTACATGCTGTCAACTCCATGTTAAGCTTACAAAAGTCAGTCTGGAAATGTACTGAAAAAAGGGAAAAAGATGCACAGTACTAAACTTATATTTGTACAGAAAAAACAATTATAAATACAAAAACAAAAATAATGAGTGTACCAGCATTGTTGCATATCATGAAATACACATCCAAACTAAAAATGTCCGAGTTGTTTCCATATGGTGGAATATTGTATTGTAGACACGATCAATTGCATTTTCAATGCCCGCAATATTTTCGAAGGATTAGTACCTTAGCCAAACTGAACAAATGAGCCATATAGCGGATTTTGCTATTTGTATTTTTTTTTTTTTGCAGAATTTGCGGGGTTTTGTTGTGGTCTAGTGTGCATAGTACTGCTCGAAGTGGACGAAAAGTTGTTATTTATAATGGTCATGCTATTCTAAATTTTGTAATCTATATTATTGAATAATGGGTTGATGCTATTTATTGCTTGGTATTTATTATCATACCTATATTGAATTATGCAATGCAACTATTTACATTCTCAAGATTTTTTTTTTTTTGCTGCACATTCAAATTTTGAATTATGCATCTTTAATGATACAACAAACCTACTTCTAGTTTTAAATATAAAATTTAACTATATTAAAAACAACTCATCTACTTACTTTTTAGTTCCTGCTGCCATCGATATTTTCAATTATAGGCGGCGGATTTGTGTTACCAATGCAAAAAGAAAAGGTTACCTGCAGTTAATTCATGGATAAATCCACACGGTACAGTTACTTATTCAATTTTTCCGTTTTTTCTAGACTTCCCATTTTTGGAAACAGATTTTTGGCGGGAAATTTCTATTATTGGAGACTATCCTGTTTTTATATATTATATAGATTTATTCGAATTTCACAACAATTCAAGGAAAGAATCCCCTTTTATCTTACTTTTCTCTTCAACAGATCCGCCAGGACCGCGACCACTCTTCTTCAGTCAGTCACAGCATCAAATTCAAAAGAAATCCCTTCATTGCCCAAAACGCAGGTAAGAGAAGTTCTTAAACTTCTAGTCAATGGTAGCTACAATAATTATATGTAAGAAATAGAGAAATAAAACGATTTTTTTTGGGGGGTGAAATGGAGAGACTGCGAAAGGTGGACATTTTCTGCACCAGTGTTTTTTTTTTTTTTTAATATTTGGCCCCTTATCCATTTTCATTCTGAGCTATGAACGGTCAAAGCTTGAGTGGGACGTATATACCTAACCCCGTTGAAAACTGCTTGTTCAAATTTATTCCAAAAATCCGCGTAAGCTCAAGTGGGAAGGCATCCAATAATCAATATATTGATGATTTGTTGAATTGAATCAATTTTGACAACCCAACTAATATTCAGTCCAATTTGACTCTCGAGTAATTCCTTTATATTGGCTCTGGTAAATGAGATGAGATTGTCAGCATCCGTTGCTTATGTCCCTATGTCATGAAATGTCTTACTTAAGGTGAGACTGCATACTCGACGTTATTCTTGTCAGAGTACTTTGTATGCTTCTATGTTAAGTTTGAAAAGGGATACTTGAAACTGTTGCTTACTGCATATGGTGGGTGTCTCGGTGGGGAGGCTCTTTTGTGACATGTCATAAATGCAGCCTCAGTTTCCACCAAGCAATCAGTATTCGGTACATGTCATTGATGTCGCTATATGCTAATGCCATTATTGGTCATTTAGGTATTCCAAACTACTACTTACTAGGGCCATCGAGTATTTTGGAACTCAGCATAAGCAAATCAATCGGCTTCTCTCCACTATTAATCTGATATGAAAACAAGCCCAGCAAATACATGCATCTGCTTGATGAAAAGTTCCGATGGTCACTAAGTTATGTGATCTCAATCCAATTGTCTCTATACTTGTTTAAAAACCTTGATGGAGAATTGAGTTTATCTTGTTTCATGGGAAATTGAGTTTATATGCAATCCATATCATTTGATGAGACTTGTTGAAGTGAATAGCTGGCAAAGTCTTTGAATTAACTTTATCTTGCCTAGGTCTTTAAAGGTTTCTAAGATGCCAATGTTGACTTTCTTTGTCTCTTCCTGTTTGGAAGTTAGACTTGGGTATTCATAATGGGCAAAAGTATAAATGTTATAGTTTCATGATGTTCTTTTTCTTTCCCTTTTGTTCTTGCCCTGAGGTTTGTAGAAATTGAATTGGATGGTGGATTTATTGGATACTGTTTAAAATTAAAGTGTTATTCGAAATTTGAAACAGAAAACCTATCTCCTCTGTCTTGACCATCCCACCAAAAACAGCTAAAAAAGTTAAAACTCTTACATGGCAGCAATTGCTGGAATTTGTTTGGCCCATCGTTCTTTGGTGGTTACTAATGACTATTGATTACAGTGTTTTATCAGCTATGCAGCAGAAATTAACATTAGTGAACAAGCGCGGTGAAAAGCTTGTCGGTGTGTTGCATGACACTGGATCAGCAAAACTTGTAGTTTTATGCCATGGTTTTCGATCCACGAAGGTTGGTGACCTCCTTTGGTTTGCTTGCATTATGATTCAATCATCAGACACGAGATGTTCATTCACATGCTAGTTTCATGGCAAGTACCAATTATTTTTCCTTTTTTTCCTTGAATAAAAGAAATGTTGAGATTTTCTATCAGTTAATCAGAGGCTTCTCCCTCCCTTGTTCTAAACTGCAGACTGGTTATGTTAGCATTGTATCTGTATTTTTGCTATGTCAAATGTTACAAATATCAGAGTTTGTTTTGTTTACATACGCTAAACTCATTATAGCTCTAAGATCATGTAAATTGCATTTTGTTTATATATTTTGAATGGAATGAATTTCTTATAAATAGTGAAAAATTGTGTATGTAAAAACAGAGACATTGATATTGATGGACATATTTTTAAGTGTGGCATGCAAATATTGGTGTGGTTTGTTCGTGAGAGTTTGCATGTTTTTTTATTGTTGAGCATAGATGCTTTCAACTTTCAATCTTTGAACTTTCAAATGTTTGTGCCTAAACCTATCTCTAGTCTAGGTCTGCATTCACAGAAGTGTGTACTTTTTTGATCTAATCTTGATGAAAGGTTCCATAATCTGATTATCCATAAGAAGAAGATTCAATTTTTCACATGGATAATTGTCTTGGATTCCTTGATTGCTTTAGTGACTTTATGTTTTAATCAGGTAGTTATGTATTAATAAAATTAATGTAAGATTAATATGTATGGAAGGCATGTCGGTTCAAAGTACATAGTCGCCGAATTTGATATTACAATAATCTGAATGTTATTTGACTAATAGTTCTAACCAGGTTCTGTATGTTGACTTTTATTTACCTTTGCTTTCTTCGATTCAAGTGTCTAAATGAGTAGCAATTATCCAGCTTACTGACAAGTTCTGAGAAGCATCTTTTTTATTTTTTAAATAGCATGAGTAGTCATACTGTTATTGTATTGATATATTTTTCAAATTGCAAAAGAGAAAGTCTCAATGAAATGTATGATGTGGAGTTTCCACTGTAAAGAGAAACCAGTATTAAAGTCCTGTTGCATAAGCTTTTAACCATCCAAACTAGTGACACTCAAGTGTATGTATCCAGGCAAAAGAGAGTAAATGTTCTTGACTACTCATAATGCTAATGATGAAGTCATCACTTTGCTTTTGAAAGCCTCATCAAATATATCTTCATCCTATGTTTATCATCACCAATTTTTTTAAGTTCAAAGGAGTACAGACAGCTCAGAGTGCCAGCTGGTTGTCCGATTATGCATTATCTATTCTGTTCATCTATCCCATCTTTCAATCTGCAGGAGTACAATATCATGGTTAACATTGCTGCTGCTTTAGAAAATGAAGGAATCAGTGCGTTTAGCTTTGATTTCTCTGGAAATGGGTAAGGTCTTAGGTTATTCGCCTGTTATTTTCGCAAGAAATTGTGTATTGTAAGAATTATTTTATAGCATTTTTTTGAAAACAATTTAGTTGCTTCTTACTTTTGCTAGTTCTGCATTTCTTATCACGGTGGGACGGTATCAGTTGGTTAATGGTGTCAAAATGAACTGCTTTTACTTTTTTGTCATTTTTCTTCATGTTGATGACTCATTTCTAAGGGGCACGGAAAGATTACATACCCTAAATGCATATTCTCTTTGACTGAGTCACACCTTGCTATTGCATGCCCTCCCAAGGTGGATATGTTGCTCTGGCAAACTTGAATCTAAACATTTTCCTGAATGGGTTGAATAAATTATACCTCTACTTGTAAGTTCATCTGAAGTTAGTTCAGTTTAGTAGATATCTTAAAAAAGATGTGAAACTTTTGATGGGGAGAAAAATGATTGAGTATATTGTATCTGGTGGTTAGTTGAGTGTTTAACATACAATTATCAGAAAGTGGTAATTCATAGTGTAATAATTTCATATTTCACAAAGCTAGTATTCTGTTCTGTTCCATTGTTGCATGATAATGCTGTTTACTACAGGCCCCTACTGTTTCTTCCAAGGGACAAATAGTGAAAAAGGTTTAGTAAAGTATAAATTATTGGATAATCATTTGCGAGGCCATATAAATCACAAATTTGAGATATACACGAACTTTTGAATGATTCATCAGGACTCCTTGAAACAAAGAAGGGAACTATTTCCGAATATGAATAGACAAAGATAGGATAATGTATTTTGTTGGACACTATTCTTCAGGAAAAAACAAATCTTATTAACATAAATTCCTTCAAACTCGGGAACAGAGCAAATATTTATCATGTCCTGCTGAAAATTTTCTCAAAGAGAGCTCATCTTTTCTCATCCGTGTCCTTTCTATTTCTTTGAAAACACTGGAGCTTTAGCATGGCAGGCTGCAATCTGTGATCCTGTGAGTTTAGTGCAGTAGTGGAAGTTCGCTCAATTAAATTAGTGGAAAAGTTTCAAAGTTTGATGTCCATCGGTGTAGATCACCGCAAGGAGCGTGTTTCTCCCTGGACTTATGGCGGTCTTTGTAGTTATCGGGCTTCTGATCAGAATGCCTAGTTCATCGAAGAACCGCGGCTTTACTACTAAGGTGCAGGAAGCGAGAAAACTTGAGAAGGACGTTGTCTTATTTTCTCCTCTCCAAAGACCAAGGAAGAGAATGGTTCCATTTCCCTCAGTAGATCTTTTGGTTTTCCAAGGATTACACCAGTAGACAAAGTCCGATTTCTAATCAGAGGAAAAACACATTTTTCTTTGTGAGAGCCGAAAATGGACAATGCATTGCCTTCTCCCGGAACATAGTATGAACATAACGTAATACTTTTTTGATAGTGTGTTAGGTGCAAGAGATTTTAGGGTATTTGGAGCTTGTGAGCATAAGCTGGAGAAGGATCAAGGGTATTTACCTCAAACTGGGAACATAACAAGTATTTGTCCATGTTCAGTAGATAAAATCTCTCAAAGAAAGCTCATTTTTTCTCATATGTGCATACTCCCTATTTCCTCGCAACAAATGGAGCTCTAGGGTGGCAAGCAGCAAGTTGTGATCCCATAAGTGGAATATGGCAGTGAAAGTTTGGCCAATTTAATTTGGGAAGTTTTAAAAGTTTGATGTTTAATTTGTGGTTTAGCCATTTCTATTCTTTATTCTGGTGATCGCCATGACCAACACAACCAAGGGAATGTTTGGATTTGATTTAGATGTTTTGGGGGGAAGTATTTTGGGAAATGTCTCGGAAAATGTGATGTATTAAAAGGGAAATATATTGGAGAACGATATGTATGTTTTGTTTTATTTGGAGAATGAAAAGGGGTGGGAAAATGAATCAAAACATAGCCCTAGATTTTTTCTTCCATTATATGTGTATCCAAACCCTTTTTCTGCAAGCACACATGATTATTGGGTACTAATGCAAGGAACTGACATAAGAATTTAACCTCTTCGTAATATTCTATTCAGTCGATTTGCTTGCTTCCATTTTAGGGCTCAAAACATTTAACTACTGGGAACGTGAAATATCAGGCATAACTAAGGTTGGTGCAAAAAGTTACTGATGTGTGTTACAGGTTTACCTGAGAATGATGGGATTTTTATTTGCTCAATCGATTTTCCGGGTTGACCATGAGTTCTTTTCCCATTTTCCTCTACAGGTCACAGTTTTTAGTATGCTACATATATCCTTTTTTTAAATATATGAAATTTGTTTATCACTCAATTCTTTGGTAATTTTCTTTTCCATTTCTCGCTTTCATGTTTTTAGTTGATTTGCAGGGAAAGTGAAGGTTCATTTCAATTTGGTAACTACTCTAGTGAGGCTGAAGACTTAAGATCCGTGGTTGAGTACTTCATTGGAGTAAACCGTCCGCCAGTTGCAGTTCTTGGGCATAGTAAAGGTGTACAAAAAAATTTAGATCTAAATGTCTTATTATGCTGCAATAACTGTTATGAAATATTGAAAATAATGTCTTTTCTCAATCTTACACAACCGCAGTTGCCAAAACTTGTTGAAACCTCTTCCTCACCGAGTGATTTCCAGTCTGGTGACCAAAATAGATTGCCAGTCACCTATTTTGATCATTCTTGTATTGCCATGGAGCTCATGCCTCGTTCAATTCTGGTTTTCCATTCCATCATGTTTACTCTCTTTCGATTAAGAAAACTGGAAAGTACAGGCACACATGTCACTGTGTGTTTATTTTTGTGTTCATGCAATTTAAAGAGAATCCAACTCTACCCTACAACAAATATAACTAGCTACTAATATATATGAGCTAGCAGGCTACATTTACTTTTGGGATGGGCATTGTGGCCCATTCCCAGGGAGTCTCGAGATAATGCATTCTTCTTGAAGTTGTTCCACGCTTTTCTGTTTTTCTGGGGATATACTTAATTGCGAGGGGTTTAAGTTTTCTCAAACTTCAATATGGTGCCCTGTTGATTCTCCATGAATTATTGTTTCGGTGTTTCACATATTGCAGGTGGGGATGTTGTCCTCCTGTATGCATCTAAATATCATGATATACCGGCCGTGGTAAGTGTCTCTGGGCGTTATGATCTCAAGACTGGACTTGAAGAACGATTGGGTAAAACTTTCTTAGAAAAAATCAAGAAGGATGGATACATTGATGTTAAAACTCGATCAGGTAATAAATGTGCTTTCTTTTGTTGCGTCTACTGCTGAATAGTTTTTAGAAGGTCTACTTGCCCTTTAAATATCATGGCAAGCACAACTATGTTGCTTCTATTGGAGATTGTGTTTGGCTAGCAATTTTTGGTATATCAAGTTTTCTTTTTTTCTGAAAGCTTGTAGTATGTTGGTGGTAATTAAGGAAATATAGGTCTCAATAGAAATTAGGCCTTGTATGGTTATGTTTCCAGGGTCCATTTCCATTTTTTTTAGTGTTGATAAATTAGTTTTGAAACTTTATTGGTTTTCGTGTGAAAATTGGAATTATGTTTGGATGAATAAATGAAATTAGATTTTATGTAGGTTTGGAAATGGGAATATGTTGGTTGAGTAGTTTTGAAGAAGTTTTTATTGTATATAATAATTTGAAAAGTTGGTAGTGTGGGTCCACTTTCAATATTTTGAATTGAATAATTAATATTATATTTGTAAGATTTTAGCTGTCGGCTCCCATTTTAGTTGTTGAGTCCCATTATATAGATATAATTTTAAAATAGTAATATGTTTTTGTAGATAAAGTTGGTAGTGGTGGGTCCCACAAGTATAATTGGATGGAAAAAGAGAATAGTGATTGATAAATGATGTAGGGTGGTATAAATAGTTGAGAATTGAAATTATAGGTTTGAGATGTGATAAATTCTATTGAAATTATAAAGTGTTGCCAACACTTAAGGTGACACATCGAAAGACGTTATGGCAAAAACACAATGCACAGTACAATTAAAGACTGAATGAAAAGCAAACGAATGAGATGAGCAATATGTTGAAAGAAGAAACACAAATGAGCACAAGGTTTAAGTTTTTGCACAAGTATATAAAAATATACTTGTGCGACACCCTTTAGGCAAAAATCAATAAACAGAATGTTGATTACAAACAATGAAGAACAAGACAAACACTTCCCTATTTTACTTGATCTCCAGCTCAACCTTCTACCATAAAAGTAAGAGAACTGAACCTAACCTAGGTATCACTTGTCTCTCAAAATCAGCAAGTAAACAAAGAAGAAAAGTGTTGCAAAAGGTTGAACACACTAGGAACCTTCCCTTAAAACACTCTTGTATAAAAAAACTCAAACCAACTCTCTTTTTATGGCTTTGGCTCTCAACAATGGATCTCAGCACATAAATAAATCAAGAACAGGTGATATGTAGCAGACTGTGATGCCGACACTCTGTGCAACACCTGTTCACAACCTGTTCTTGAATTTATTTCTCCACTTTCCTTGAAGACTAATTTGGCTCAGTCTCAGGCTCCACGAAATTCACCAGCCTTCAACCTCCTTAAATAGAGCCTAAAATTAACTCCAAAACCTATAAAAAGAAAGTGGGAAGAACATGCCACAAATAACCTTCATGTAATGAGTTAGTGGGTTAGTGTTATATACACAACTTGCCAAGCACTATCTATTAATAAAAAACTGAAAATAACCATAAATTATGACTATGTACAATCGGCAATAATTTTAGAAGTGGCAACACTCAAAGAGAGTTTGACTTAGCACAAGTCAACTCTAACAAGATTTATTTGGTGTGGCCAGAAATCGGATTGAATTTCCTTCAAGTACTTGTACAATTTTCTTGCCTTCTCTTTGTACATACATTTTAGCTCCTCTATTTAATCTTAGTTACAAAGTAGTTGAGGGGTCCTTCATCTCTAGTTGAGAGGGCCTTCTTCGAGTGTCGGCCTTGACCTGATGGACCTCACCACTCCACGCACCTGTTGAAATTGGAACCTCAAACCCTAATCCATCTGAATCGGCTATACCCATACATATATTGTTTCAATCATCATGGAGGCGGATGTTTTGGGTATACAATTACCTGGGCACGAAGAAGACCCAATTGACGCTGATGCTCCACCTGATCTTGCAAGCATCAAGGCAACATTTGGAAGTCCAGAAGGTTTTAAGGAAAACCTCCTATCACTGAATTTACACGTCTAAAGAAGAGAGTCAAATCTTCTGGAGAAGGAAGTTCAGCACAAAATACTTCCTCTAATGAATCTCATGTTGTAGAAGAAGTAAACGTTAGTTGTGTCAATGTTGAGGCTGGTTTGTAACTTAGGATTTTTGCTCCTTACCAGCCTCATCATCGACAGAACTAGGGTTAACTTCTTCTTGTGCAACATCAGATTCCTTAGAGGGAGGATTTTGTGCTGAACTTCCTTCTCCAGCAGATTTGACTCTCCTCCAAGCAAATTTAGTGACAAGAGGTTTTCCTTGAAGTCTTCTGAACTTCTTTGTCATAGGGTTGCCCAAAGGTCCAAATGTTGCCTTAATGCTTGCAAAATTAGGTGGAGAATCAGCGTCAAGTGGGTTTTCTTCGTGCCCAGGTAATTGTATACCCAAAACATCCGCCTCCGTGATGATTGGAACAATATTTGTCGTAGGTATAGCCGATTCAGATGGATTAGGGTTTGAGGCTCCAATTTTAATAGGTGCGCAGAGTGGTGATGTCGCATCGGCGCCAACACTCGAAGAATCCACTTTACCAGTTGCTTGTTTCCATTCACTCCTGATATCTTGAGGGTCAAATCCAGACATGGTGGATAGAGGATGAGGAATCGATGGAGAAGATGAAGTAGTGAGATGAGGGTTTGTCGAAGAAGATTGGGGATTTTGGAACAAACGTGTTTTGGGAGTAGGGGTGGCCAAATGGAACCGAAACTGGGTTCAAAATTGGAACCGTGGTCAACGGTTCTAAAACCGGAACTGGAACCGTGTAGGCCTATTCCAGCTATTTGGTTTCAAAAACTGTGGAACTGGCAGTTTTAACCGTCTGTGGAACCGGCGGTTAAAACCGCTGGTTTCAAGGTTAAAATCAACAAGTTTAATTTTTTTTTTTGGTAAAAATATGCTAGAAGATATTTAAATATTTATTAAGATGTTTTATATTTGTAACTACATGAGACACGTTTTAAATCAAATATTAAGTCCAAATCTTTTTTTTCTTTTCCTTTTATTTTTGTAATTGAAACCGATAAATCATTTGGAAAAAAAATAAAAAATTCCTAAAAGAGAAACAAACGGTTCCGGATAAAATCGCAACCGGAATCGTGAAGGAACTGGGTTCCAAACCGGAACCGGGTTCCAAACCGGAACCGGAACCGGAACCGTCGGTTTCGTTTTGGAACCGGCCGTGAAGCAACGATCCTGGTTCCAGTTCCTCCAAAATGAGGAATCAAACCGCGGTTTCGAACGTGGCCACCCCCCTATTTGGGAGTGAGAAGAAGGGTTTTGTGGGCCTTGTTTTAGTTGGGCCAAATTTTAGCAACATGTTCTTCCATTTTAAAAAACAAGCTGGTAAAATATTGGAGAAATCGAGAATCTGGTATAGAAACCTGAAATAAATGATGGTATTTATAAGTATATAAAGACCAGAAATAACCACCCCACCCACTAAGTGTAGTTAATATCTCTTGATTCCAGATTTTTAACTCCCCCTAATCAATCCACTAACATTAAGCATCCTAAAAATAGGAAAATGGAAGGAAAAAATTAACTGCCACAATAACCTCTTAAAATCAGTTTTAGAAACATTCTTACTAAAAACTCATCCTACTTATGCCTAAAAAGAACAGAAAAAAATAAAAATCGAAACATGAAAATGGAAAGTGAAAATGATGATTTATAATGGAAAAATGTATAAACTAACATGATTCCATTTTGATGAATAGTTAGAAAATGGAAATAGTCACTTGGAAACATAACCATACAAGACCCTATTTTTCAACACTTTTCTCCTATTTTTCTTGTAAATAATTCATCATTTTCTAGTTTACCATCTTTCAGTCCTTATGGATGTCTTGAATACAAGGATAACTTTCGCAAGGTGGATAATAGTTTTCTTGATTTTAAGTGATCTACACTTAAGAGGGAGTACAGCCTGGCAAAAGAAAATGAAAGATTGGTGTTTTTCCACCTCCAATCCAGTTCAAACGAAGCTATTCATTTTCATAAGCAGGGAGGATAATTATTTTTATAAAGTATTATATACTAGTCACGAGTTTCTGAGCTAATATGAAGGATCACATTGGGGGTACCAATGTGAAGGCTTTGCCTTGGGGTCCACTTCTAGTACTCTAGTCTCTAAAGTTGAAAAACGGTTCTGGTTCTTTTTTAACTTTTTTAGAGTATTTACTGATAGTGGAGAACCTTTTCACGTATCAGTTGATTTTGAGCGGCATATTATTTTCCATTGCCTTCAGTTCGAGATATCTATGCCCGTAATTGATGAATGTTTCATTAAGAATGGCAAGAAAGTAGTATATGCAATTTAATTTATTTTAGAAAGGAAAAAAGGAAATTCTTTTTCCACTTTGTGTAGTATTAATTGCATAAGGTATTCTTCGATAAATAAAGTCTACTCTTTTTCATAGGAGAAATAGATTATCAAGTCACTGAAGAAAGTATGATGGAGCGACTCAATACAAACATGCATGAAGCTTGTCTTTCAATTGATGAGAGATGCAGGTAACCATGATCTTAACTTCTTTTTATGATAGCTCTTTCTCATGCAATTCGATAATCTTCTGGAACATTGTTCAAGGAATAACCTTTTAGTTTTACTGTGGTGACTTTTTCATGAGATATCCAAATATTTTGAAGTTTGTCTATCATGCAGTGCATCATATTAGGCAACCACCTGATGCAATATACTAGAAACAATGGGTTCCATTGGGATCACGTCCCTTATAGGATAAGTTCTACTTTTCTTTTTTCTTTAAGCCTCAATTCAGTAGAAGGTCATGGTTATGTAGGTTGGCACATTAATGTGGCCACTTTAGACTAATTGCAAAGACGAAATAGTTCAAAAATCTCATCCCCAGTGTATATGAAGGGATAATTACAATAACTACTCCTGAGGTTTGGAGTGACTACAAAAAACCCCAGAGAAGTTTCAAAATTACAAAACTCCCTTGAAATTTGATTGTCTTAAATGTATGGGGGTGATTGTTATATTTTTTACAAAAGTAAAGTGGGTGCTTGAAATGTTTTTGCATATGAAGGGGGCAAGTGTAATACACAATCAACCTCGGGTGTAGTTTTTGTAATTATCCCTCTATATGAATTATAGCAAGTAAACTGGAGGGTAACAACGAAAGGAGGCATCTGAATGGTCGAGATTTTAGCTTCTCGGATAAGTTCTTCACCTCTAGTTATTTCAAGAATAATATCCAAGAATACAGATAAATAATGAACTATTCCACTATCTTCCAAGCTTGTTCAGAATTCTGAAAGACCAACTTCATTAACTGGCCATATTCGAGTCTAAATTTTCAAACATTTGGAACAGTTTTTTAAGTTATAGTTTGAACTCTCGTGATTTGAGAATTATTCTACTTTCTGCCTGCTGTTGATAGACTCTTTTAGTCTCATCTCTTTCATTCAATGAAAATCTTCTTTAATATAGATTCTAACTTGTTTCAAAACTTATGTTTGTCGTTAAACTTATGCGTGGATTTGGTTTCTAGTGGTTTCTCATCCTTGTGATTGCATTTGCTCGACAAACACGATATATCCCTCTAATAGTGGTTTATTATTATTATTATTATTATTATTATTATTATTATTATTATTATTATATATTTTTTCTGCGTGCACGTGTGTGCGTTATCCTGTATTTTTCACTTGTCCAGACATGAAGGAAAATATATACAGCAAAATGGGTCTAATTTGTCAAAATATATGTATAGGGTATTGATAGTTCATGGATCAGCTGATGAAGTCATCCCAGTAGAAGATGCACTGGAATTTGCAAAGATCATACGAAACAACCGTTTGCTAATTATAGACGGAGCTAATCATGGATATTCTTCACATCAAGATGAATTAACCTCAGCTGTTTTGCCTTTCATAAAGGAATGTGTGCAACAGTGCGATATTGTCCCCAATTAGGTCGGTTGGTTTCCGGGCTTAATATTCAAAAGTATTTTACGAGTATTCTGCAGATTATGATCCAATTAGTGAACCGATGATGCTTTATATTTGGCAATTAGGCTTATTATTATGTCGAAGATTTCTCACACGTAATATGGCTGATTGAAGAAGTTAGTTGTATTGGGGGATGTGTGTGTAATCAAATACTGGTTGCTAGTAAATTCACCATGAATAAATGCCTATTTTCTCTCTGCAAAGAGAAATAAAAAGGTGAGAACGGGATGTGTGATCAAATACTGGCTGAAATTTGCTTCATAGATGCTATATGTTTATGTGCATACCTCTAGGTGATAATTTTTTTATGTACACGAAACTGAGGTGAACTGGATGGAAAACTCAAAAAAGAAATATAATATATAACTATTTTATTTTAATTTCTTAACAAATCGAGATTATTTGTTAATTACTTGCAAACTACTGTACAACTTGCAAGTAAATTTTAGTCCTATATTATTGAGATAAGCATAAATTGCTTGGATAAATGACTTAAAAGTTCCAAGAAAAAAAAAGGACAATTTGGCACGGTGATTGAGAGTCAGCAAGTTTCTTTTTCTTTTTTTTTTCTTTTTGTTTTGCTGGTTCTAAATTGTAAAATATGTAGGAAAAAAATTGGTTAGTTGTTCATAAAGTTGAAGAGCTGGCTAAACAAAACCAAAACGAAAAAATGACCACAAGCCAGTCATAAAGCTAGATGGGGCCTCAGTAAAAAGTAAAAACCAATCAAAGTAAAACCTTTGAGAGAAAACCTTGATTGGAAAAAAAAAAGAGTTTTGAACAAAATGTAAGTAAAAATAAAATTAAACTCATAATCCACAAAACGAAATTGTGTTTTCCCAACAGAGTCACCATTTAAATCTGAACAAATTTCACTAGGTGTGCAGGACCACTATGGATATAAGAAATTCAACCTAGAGAGAGTATCTGCGACCCTATTTTCTTCTCGAAAAATATAAGAGACGACAAAATCCATAAAGAAAAATAATGTTATGTAATATGCAATTTGTTAAGACAATGTCAAGGGACTGAGAGAACGTTGTGAGAGGAGAGCAAAGACAATTTCGCTCAGTGATTGAGAGGTAACATAGGTGGTGTTAGAGTTAAAAATAAAGTAGAATAGTATCAATTTTTTGTTCTTATTTTAACAATAAATATGAAATCACCAAAAAGTGCACCTCTCATTGCTTCTGATTACAGAATATCCATTTCCTTTAAGAAAATAAGAAGAGTAGCTGTGCTCTATTATTAGAGCCGACTATGACTTCTTCGTCTTTCTCTTTACCCTTTTATCGAAAAGGGGGAAACATACCTCTCAATTTCGATCCAAAAAGAAGCCAATGGTCCCATATTACACCTCAACAACGAGACTGACAACTATTTAAACAAACTTGCTATTTCACTTAATTTTTGAAAATATCACAAAAATATTAACAAAATATTGAAGAAAAAAAAAGAAGGCTTAGTTTGTTTGTTTATATTTTCAAGTGTCTATTTTCAATTTCTAATTATTTATAAAAATATGATCATGTTTGTTTATGAAATTTCAAATGGAAATCATCATTTCCACTTTTCATTTTTCATATGAAACATCTCAAAATTTATAATTTCAATTTTCAATCATATACACTACCCAACGTCACTTATCAATCACTTTTATTATCTTTTCATCTAATTATACATGCCCACCAATATCAAGTTATCAACTATATCTACTTAAAATATTATTATTTTTAAATTATATTTATCAAATGAGACCCACCACCTACAATCTTACAAATATAATATTATATATTCAAATTAAAATATTAAAAGTTGACCCCACCATTATCAACTTTTAAAATCATTATATACATAAACTACTCGACCAAACATATTCTCATTTTCAAACATTCATAAAACTCATTCTCATTCATTCATCCAAACATAATTCCATTTTCATACGAAAACCAATAAATTCTCAAAATTCATTTTTCAACACTAGAAACTAGAAATGGACCATGAAAATATAATCATACATGACCTTAGTTTTTATGCAATCTCAAACAAGGCCGAACATATACTTCACAAGGTCCTAAGCAAGATTCTAAAAATGAGTCCTTATAGTTCCCAAAAAAGTTTATCTTAAAATTGTACTACTAATCAAGGGCGGAAGGGTGGCCAAACTGTGTCGTGGTTGGGCTATTTTTGGAGTCATTGCGCTAGATAACTGGACATGAAGCGCTGGACTCTTGAGGGAATAAGTGAGTGGTTGGGACTTGGGCGTTTTTCTTTTTTGTTTTTTCTGCAGTATGGGTGAAGGGTGGAAAAAAAAGAAGTGCCCCTAAGCTCCAGTTTGTTGAGCATAGCCCTAGTTCGGGCCTTGATCCTAGACTTGAAGTAACTAAGCAACAAATAATATAAAATAAGAAAATCCTTTTCTTCTAAAATATTTAAGAATGAAAATAATGCATTATTGTATGATTTAATATCTATTCCTCAATACATAATAGTTAAGACAATATTATATATACATAGATAAAATCCAAAATATAATGGGTACATTTTGACCATATAAAATACTATGGTGCGTCTGATAAGCAGGTGGTCCTGCTTAAATTAAGTTCTATACTACGTTGGCCCTATCTGTCTCACAACAAAACATATTGATAGCAAAAGTAACTCCGACAGGAAAATTAATCCTCTGTTGTTTTGTTATATAATGGCAGCCAAACACGACCACCTATCCACAGAGGATTTAGTTTGATCCCCATTCAGATTCGACATATATAATCACGGCCACTTTGGGATAGATAAAAAACCCGAACAATATTTAAGGCTATGATTGGATATCAAATTCCCTAGGAAGTTTTGGCTAGTGAACTTTTTTGGTTAAAAAGTATGATGAGAAAGAAATTCCATTTTCGTTCCGCTGGAGAAATTTTTTGACCAATATATGCGATGTGTTTATGAAAATTTTCAGAAAATATACTATTTTTTCACTTTCACTTTTTCTCAATTTTTTCTTTTATCAATCACATCTACACATTTTTTCACAAAAAACTAAGAGTGCGATTGGATATTCTTTCATTTTGAAAATTTTCATTTTGCTAGAGAATAATGGAAAATATTTTGGAAGGAAAAAGATGAATTTTCAGAGCGTGATTGGATGTGAGATGAAAAGTAATGATGAAAGTTGATTTGATTTAAAAATAGTAAAATAATGATTGAATATGATTGATAGTTAGAAATGTGTGAGTGAGTGAATAGTGAAATTTGTGGGAGAATGTGTAATAATGATTAGTTTTTTTGTGAAAAAGGTATAGATGTGATTGATAAGAGAAAAAAATGAGAAAAAGTGAAAGTGAGAATAATATATTTTCTGAAAATTTTCATAAACAATCGCATGTTTGGTCAAAAAAAAATTCTGCAACGGAACAAAAATGAAATCTCCCTCACATCCAATCGCACCCTAATCATTATTACATATTCTCCTACAAATTTGACTATTCACTCAGTCACACATTTCTAACTGCCAATCATATCCAATACTTATTTTACTATTTTTAAATCAAATCAACTTTCATAATTAATTTTTCATCTCACATCCAATCACACTCTCAAAATTCATCATTTTTCTTCCAAAATATTTTTTTACCACTATTCTCTAGCAAAATGAAAATTTTCGAAATGAAAGCATATCCAATCGCATAATTTTTTTATAGAAAAAATACTATTAACTCACTTTTACATTTTCTTCCATCACACATCTACTTAATTTTTTTTTTAAAAAATAAAACCATCAAATCAACAATCATTATTACACATTTCCCTACAAATTCTACTATTCATCCACTCACATATTTTTAACTATTAATTATTATTTTTCTATTTTTATATATCGAATAAATTTTTTATCATTACATTTTCATCTCATATCCAATCATACTCTCAAAATTCATTTTTCTTCTTATAAGTTTTTTCACCACTATTGTCTAGCGAAAAATATTCTCAACAACAATGTTAATGAATATTACGAGCTTATAAATTTCAAGTGGTATCACTCACGCTTTGTAGGAGTATTGACTGAGAGTTCAAACCATGTACCTTTCATTCATTTAGTTTCTTTAAAATTTATTCTCGCCCTCCAACCACTACTCCAACTTATTAAAAAAACAATGCTCATGAAAAAGAATGTAAATAAAGAAATAGTACATATCACTAAAGAAGTGCCAAAGATACACAGACAACTCATATTAGGCATATGATTTGCTGGTTTTTATGTTATTTTTAATTACGATGGGATGAACTTAATTGAATGTGATAATTTAACATAATACGATATGGATTGTTATTTTTAAGAGGAAATTACACTAAACTCCTATACGATTCGCATTTTTACATTTTATCATATAAACTATTTTTTGTTATACTTTATCATATGAAATATGTAAATTTTTACATTTTGCCCTATATGGACAATTTTGCCCCTCAAATTTTATTTTTTTAGAATAATGAAAATAGTTCATTATGGTCATCAGACCTATCATATTATCATATATAAATTAATATTTCCTTCAATTCATACATTGTTTCAACGAAATATAGCTAGATATTCTTAGTCGATTATTGAGCTGCTCTTCACATGTACGTATAGTTTTACAATTGCTCTTTACACTCAACTTTAATAGGCATCACAATGGTTCGTACCAACACGACAAAAAAAAATTATAGGAAAAAAATTCGCCACTATCTTTAGACATTAGGGACCAATCTTAAGTATTCGTCACTAACCAATTTAAAATGAAAAAAGTTTTATTCAATAAACGATGAAAATATTCGTCCCTAACCAGAAACACCCAACTATATTTTAGTAAAACGATGTATAAATTAAAGAGATTATTAATTCTTTATACGAATGCATGATGGGTTGTATATGATCGATCATAATGAACTACTTTTATTATTTTAAGAAAAATAAAATTCTAGGAGTAAAATTGTCTATATAAGGCAAAGTGCAAAAAAAACGTTCATATGGTAAAATGTAACAAAAAATAATTTATATGATAAAGTAAAAAAGCTACAATAGTATAGGAGATTTAATGTAATGGGTGGCGCTATTGGCACCCCCAAATTTGATGAGTACACCCACTTTCTAAAATTTCAAAAATGTCATTAAGTCAAAAGACTATAATACCCTTACTAAAAAGCCAAGTTCTAAATACACCCCCCAATCTCTAAATACACCCACATCATTCATTTCAATTAAATCTACTAAAACACACCCACCCACATCCTTCAAATACATTCTTCTTCTTTCTTATTCTTCTTTTTGAGAAAAACTTAAACCTTGTTCTCATAAACCCTAGTTTTTCGACACCAACACAACAACTTAAATGGACAACAAAGATTTGATTCCTCCAAATATTGTAAGTATCTTCTTGGTTATCACCTCAAAATTATGTAATTTATCCACTTTTACCGTTCGATATTTCTGCTGCACCATTGTTTTCCGCCGATTGGCACGATCAACAAGATGGGCACGATCATCACGCCGCGATCGTGCCACGTGGCAATATGGCACGATCACATGTTCAATGATCGTGCCATATTGCCATGTGACACGATCAAAGGTGGAACGATCATGGTCATGATCGTGCCATTTGACAGTTTGTTTTTTGGTCTTGTTGATTTTGTTTTAATAGGGTATGGCCTCGTTGCCTACGGAAAATAGTGTTGTTTGTCCTCCCAAGAATGATGAGAATGTTGAAGAGCTTGGTGTTGTTACCGATTACACACATGTATTCACGACGCATGAGTTATTTGTTTCTCGGGATAAATTATTTGATTGGGTGCGTGAGAGAGACATGAGCACAACATGGTAATTGTAATAAGTAGGTCGGGACAAAGGTCAAGGAAAGAAAAGACCTCGTATATTTTTGTCTTGTGAACGTAGTGGGCATTACCGTAATTCAAAAAAGACTAGAGATGTCGAACAAAATGATGCTAAGAAATTTGAAAAAAAAAAATCTCTAAGAGAGAATTGAACTAAGAAATGTGGTTGCCCATTTCGTTTGAGGGGCCTGACAAGTAACAATTGAAGGAGAATGGTCACTAAATGTTGAATGTGGTGTGCATAATCATCCAATTGCACAATATTTGGAGGGTCACTCTTATGCCGGTCGATTATCAAAAAGTGAGGAAGAATATGTGTTGGATATGTCACATGGCAATACTTACCAGGACATTTTGTTTGGTCTACAAAATAAGTTTCAAGATAATAAGTCCACCATACGGACTATCTACAATGCCCGTATGAAGAATAGAGTTGTCGAGCGTGATGGTCGATCTCAAATGCAACAACTTATGCATAAATTGAAGGAGCATGGATATTTCTATCATCATAGACGTTGCGAGACGAGTAACACCGTGAAGGATATATTCTTTGCTCACCCTACAAGCGTTGAGTTGTTGCGTGCTTTTCCGAGTGTCATTTTTATGGATTGCACATACAAAACTAATAGGTACAAGTTACCTTTGTTGGAGATTGTTGGTGTGACATCGACACATATGACATTTTGTATTGCAATTGCTTATATGGAGTACGAGCGGAAGATAATTACATATGGGCTTGCTCGTCTTAAAATCATTGATGGACCCATCTTCCCTGCCAAACGTGATTATTACTGATAGAGAATTAGCTCTAATGAATGCAATAGAGACGACATTTCCCACTTCGAGACATTTTCTCTGTCGGTGGCACATTAGTAGGAACATTTTGGCAAACTCGCAAAAATATTGGCCACAAAAGAGAAGTGGGAATCTTTTAACCTCTATTGTAATTTATTGGTCATCGCAGATTCTCGAGCAATCATTTTATGACTTAATTAGGAGATTGCGAAAAATGAATTTTGTGAATATCCAAATTACGCCGTACAATATGTAATGGAGCAATGGATGGGCCGTATAAAGAAATATTTGTGGTCTGCTGACGAATAATGTCATGCATTTCGACAACACCACAATAAATAGGTAATTTACTTTATTGTGCTCATCATTGCGTTTATGTTATATCATATACAATCCTAAAAATTAATATAATATTGTTTGAAAAATCATTATAGGGCGGAGAGTCACCATGCAACATTGAAAAGACACTTGCGTCTAGCCAGTCGTGTAATTTCGAGACATGTTGGGAACAGATTCACACCCTCCTCGAGACATCACACAATGCAATCGCTTCTTCTTTTTGAGAAGAACAGAAATGTAGTCTTACATAAATACAAATCGATTGTATTTATGTCACTACGAGGTATGGTGTCTATACATGCATTGAATTTGATCTATACTTGAAATGCATCGTGTAGCCGAGGTAGCGTAGACCCTTTGTTGTGTGGTTGTGTATTGAGAAAGACGTGCGACTCCCATGTGCTCATGAACTTTCCGAATATGTGAGTTTGGATAAGCCAATTCCACTTGATCAAGTGGCTTCATTTTGGCGAAAATTAGATATATTACCGACTAGCAAAGACGAAGGCGAGTTGGGCCTGAAATTGGGTCTCGATGGACTCAAGATGTTTTGGTGATCTTTTCACCAAATTTGAACAAGCACCAATCGAGAGAGGTTATTAATTTTGAAAAGAATTACGGAGATTACGAATCCAAGAACAACCTCACTAATTGAGCCTCAAGTGCGACCGCACACATGGTCGCCCTAAGTCCGTAAAGGTTAAACAATCCAAATCAACCAAACGTGACCCGAGTAAGTTCGAATATGTCGAGTCTATTAAAGATAGTTGTTCACCATGTGAAGAAGTAATCTTTAATGTTGGTCCATCGAATCAACCTATGTTCTCTCCGATGCCGGGCAAAAGCTACCGAAAATATCGTGTCTTTTATTTGTGCATGTACACATGACATATTTGTTGATAATGTCCCACTGTTTCTTCATGTTGTGTTTCAATAGGTTGTGCGTCAAAAGGACCGTAAAGTGACCATTAGTGGTTTTATGGAGCAACTTCCAACTCGTTTACATCAACATATTATTGGTACTAAGGATGTTGTGAGCGATGGTCATTGTGGTTTCCGTGGCCGTGAGCGACCTACTTGATACGGTGAAGATTCATGGGTCGGGTTCGAGGAGACCTAAGTCATGAGTTGAACGAAAAACCAAGGGTTGTAATCATGTATTTGTCAAACATGGTAGTGTTGACAAAATATTGTCTCGCCTCAACTACTATAACGAGACAAATGATAAGAAACATTGGTTTTGTTTACCCGAGACGGGTCACTTGGTTGCGGCTTACACAATGTTGCGTTTGTGTGTTTGGATCAACGAATGTCTCTCACATATCTACCATTACGAATGTAAGCGCCAATTGCTCCGGCTAATTTGTGTTGGATTTGTGAACAATAACCATTTTATAGAGGAACTAAAAATTGAGTAATTTGTCTCGTCTCAACTACAATAACCATTTTTTTCATTTGTAGGTTTTCTTGAGTGGCGGTCACCCATTGCCTCCCGTGGTCGCAACATGGAATAATTATCGCCATGAATGTGCAAAAAAATGAAGAATTTGTATACTAAACAACTTGAATTGTATAGTGGAAATGTAGGAAACAATCCCCATTGTCCGTAGTACGAGACTATAAACTTAGGTTAGAATTATTTGTTTGTTATGTATTGATAAGTTAAAGAACTTTGTTGGAAATGCATGTGTTTTTAATTGGTGTGATTGTTTTTAAATGCTTGTTTTGAGGTGGCACATTTGTTACGGTGTATTTTGTTAAGTTGATCAAAATGGCACGATGGTGGCACTGCCGCATACTACGATCGTGCCTACATAGACACGATGGTGGCACGGCCACACACTCGTTATTGTGTCTATAAAGGCACGATGGTGGCACGGTCGCATACTACGATCGTGCTACATGTACACGATGGTGGCACGGTCACACACTCGTTATCGTAGTCATAAAGCACGATAGTTGCACGGTCGTAAATGCAATGATCGTGCCACATGCGTTGATCTATTATTATACTTCCACGCTTGAAAACGTTTCATAACAACTTTATTATTACATCACGGAATGCACCGCCGCAAAATGCAAGAGTAGATCCTCCATCGACACCTTAACACCACGATAGTGTCTATCATACAACCCATCGGGAGGCGACACGTGGTTGGTGTTCGGATTAAATGTGGTGGGGCAAAGGATAGCCCAAGAATTAAAGCATACTCATATTTGGAGAACCAATCAAACGGTTTCCAATCCGAAACCAAAATTCGTCCCTTGCACCTTTCTTAACAACCTCCTTCGCATAATAACGGCATGAAGGGCGGCATTACAACTAACCGCACGGTTGTCCATCCGCAATACAAAACCAAAACAGGACTTTCAAACTCTTCATACACAAAATCCCCGCAATCATGCAACTCGAGTTCTAAGTCGCCAAGAATCGACAACCTGCTATACAAATTGATCTTAGGCTTTATTGCCATAAAGTTCGGCCTCTTCCAAGCCCACTGTGAAAAATAGTAAAAATCAAAATTAGCAATCAACCACTATCAAGAATCACATAGAGAACTCTAAAAAATTGGCGACTACTATGGCACGATGGCTTATTCATCGACCGCGCAAGAGTAAAGCCATCGTGCCATCAAGCGCACGATGGTGGCACGATCGATGAATAA
Organism: Rehmannia glutinosa; assembly: GCA_016081115.2. NCBI lineage: Eukaryota > Viridiplantae > Streptophyta > Magnoliopsida > Lamiales > Orobanchaceae > Rehmannia > Rehmannia glutinosa. The sequence goes on along the minus strand of CM071931.1, from coordinate 58,690,123 downwards.
GCCATCGTGCCAACAAGGCACGCGATGGTGGCACGATCAATGAATAAGCCATCGTGGTCTAAGTGGCACGATGGTGGCACGATCGATGAATAAGATATCGCGCCTAAGTGGCACGATGGTGGCACGCTCGATGACTAAGCCATCGTGCTTAAGTGACACGATCGCACAATCGATCGTGCCACCTGGGCTTCATCGACCGTGCCATTTCGTCTTCTTCAAAGTTCCATATTTCAAATTTTACATCCAAATGGCACCATAACTATACCCATCTCAAACCCATGCCCATACAACTACATAGCACACTCAAACTACAAAAATGCAAGTTATTTTAAGGAAAAGTTGAGTTATAACAATACCTCGTCATTTTCTTCGCGAGTCGCCGCCGGTCGTGTCTCGTCTCGGCCTTTGTTGGGATGGTGGTGCACCATCCACGAAGTCGTCATCATCATCGGGAAGAACCATCCTTCTTCTCCTCAGGTATGTTTGGATTTCTCTAACCATTGTCGTCGAATAGAATAGTCTCTTGAGAGGGTGGGTGTATTTTTTGTTTCAAATTGAGAAAGTGGGGGAGGTGAGAGGTTGGAGGGTGTATTTTGGGGGAAAATAAGACTAAGGGTAAAATTGGAAAAAAGGGGGGGTGAACTCATCAATTGGGTCATATTTGAAAAAGTAGGGGTGGGTGAACTTATAAGGTGGGTGTACTCATCAAATTTGGGGGTGCCAATAGCGCCGCCCTAGTGTAATTTCCTCTATTTGTAACTACTAGATGATGAATATGTTGATGAGATGCGTTTGATATCACTTAAAAATTATAACTTGAAACAAATGTCTTTCATTTGTGACAATATGTTTTTTGTTGTTACCTTTAAACTTACTTCGCAACTTGCTTCAAAATCTACTTTAATTAATCATATGATTATAGAATTAAAGACGCAAAGATATGTTACTAAACATATGCATCATTCTTAATATTTCAAACGTATAACATATCTGATAAGGCATTGAGGTCTTAAAGCCTCTACACAGTGAGGTCTCAAAATTGGGCTTGGAGCTCCGTATCCAACCCAGACTGGGGGAATGGGCCTAACCCGAAAAGGTGGACCATTGATCTCCCTGATAACCTAATACAACTCCACCCTCCAGATGATGACACTTGGCGCAACCACAAGCCTCACATGTGCTAGGAATATCTATAAAATACGATACTACAGTAACTTGTGGTAACTATTCACTCTGCCACTTTTACCTCTTATTTTTATATTTATTGTCTTTATATCTCCGTACCTCACAGAACTCGACCTGACTTAGGCATTAGAGGGTCTAAGCCGGGACTACCCCCGGCTAGCCTGACGTGTGTTCGTCTGTTTCAGGTCACCCAAGAACTCGAACCTGATTACCTGAAAGTCCATGACCCGAAGGTAATTACTGATCTAAATCGATGAAGGGTTTGTTGTGGGAATTTTCTTCTTCCCTTTAACTAGAAATGAGGTATGGAAGTATGGAGACCCCAATGAGGCATGTTTAGAAAGGGGTGTTAGAGACCCCCGAGAAGGATAAGGAAGTGCTACAACAAGAGTTCTCCTCGTCTCAGTCTATTCTGGATCATCTGGAAGCGGGAAGGCCAGACCCCGACCAGATGATCTCTATGAGAAAGGAAGACTTTGAGAAGCTGGTCATGGAAAGTAGTCAGCAGCTCCCGAAGGAGAGAGACAAGGAGAAGGGGTTGCCCGACCCCGACCCCATAGCAGGTCTGGCTAAGGACAGTGATAATCATAAGCGTCAGAGTAAGACAGATGTCCCAGGAGGTCTTGAGCAAGAGGATGAAGCTGAAAGTAGGACCCCTCCTCCTCCAAGACCCAGGTCCCCTGAGAAAGCGGGATTAGGGGTCAAAGGGTTGGGGGTACCCATGACGCGGTTGCCATTAGGTGATAACTTGCAGGAGCTCAGTGAGCAAATCGAGCTCGCTACTAAAAATTTGGAGGAAATGAAGAGAAGAGGAGTAGTTACGTCCACTCTGCAAAATAGTGGATCTCCTTTTTTTGAAGAGATCTTGATGGAGGTGGTGACCCCAAATTTCAAGCTCCTAGACCTACCTCGCAATGATGGAAGTCGGGATCCCCAAGAACACCTAACAACATTTGAACACGTAATGTAGTTGTACAGGCAATCAGATGCTATTAATGCCTGAATTTTTATCACTACTCTATTGGGTCGGGCGCAAGAGTGGTTCACGAGTTTGTTGCCGGGCACAATGGTGTCTTATGAGCAATTGGTGAGGAAATTCCTTTTTCATTTTGTCAGTAAGAATAAAGCTAAGAGGTCGGCCATGTACCTCTTTACTATTCAACATGGGAAGGAAGAGCTCTTCTTGAGACTTCATTAACCGATTCAACAATGAGGTCTTGGAGTTCAATGAATTAAGAATTGATATGATGATCAGTATCATGATTCACACTCTGAAAAAGGGACCCTTCGCATCCGCATTAGCCCGAGACCCCCCCCGGGCGATGTCGAGGGCTTGATGGAGATGGCACATAGGTACATACACGAGGAGGAGATGAAATCCCTAAAATATTGTGAGTGGCCCCAGAATGCGAGGGTCAAGGAGAAGAAAGAGCCCAAGGAGCCGGGCTGGCACAAATCTGAAAAAGATCATGACAGAGATCCACTAAGGGTAGAAGGAGAAAATTCCAAAACTACACCCCTTAAATGGTTCTAGATTGCGCGCCTTGATAGCTATTGAGAACTCTCGGTTAGTGAGGTGGCCAAAGAAAATGAGGTCCACTCCAAATAGGCGGAATTCCGATAAATATTGTTATTTCCACAAAGATTATGGGCATGACACGGAGGATTGTTTTCAGTTGAAAGATGAGATTGAGACGCTCATCCAACAAGGGTACCACCAACACTTCAGGGCGCGAGGTGAACCCGTTCATACACAAAACCCCGAGAGGAGGTCTCGCAGTAGGTCGCAAGAGCGCAATAGGCATGGTCATGACAAAGAAAAGAGACATGTAGATCAGCGCACCCCCATGGGCAAGATAATTTACCCCGGAAAGGGTAATACACGTGATAGCTGGAGGGCCGACTAATGGGGATTCGCAGAGGGCATTAAAGAAGTACGCGAGGGGTTACAAGCATGAGGTCGCGAGAGGTCATCAGGTCATCACGATCCAAGGTCCGTCAATTACCTTTGATGATGCGGATCTTCAAGGATTGGATTTGGAGCATAATGACCCTATAGTTATCACGATGGATGTGGCAAATTTTGTCGTGCAAAAGGTCTTAGGGGATAGTGGCAGCTCAGTGGACGTAATACCACTGAGCGTGTTAAGGAAGATGGATCTTGGGGTGACATCAGTCAAGCCGATGGGGACCCCCCTTACAGGGTTCAGAGGTAATGAGGTAGTGCCCCTGGGTACGATTGACTTACCCACCTCTCTGGGAAAGAACCGTGTAGAAGAACTTTCATGATCAAGTATCTGGTGGTGGAGGCGCTTTTTTCCTACAATATAATATTGAGAAGACAGAATCTATTCCAAGCCGTGGTGTCTACTTACCATCTAAAAATGAAATTCTCCACGAAGTTTGGAGTTGGAGAAGTTCGGGAACCAAAGAGATGGCTAGAATGCTACAATCCATCTCTCGAAAAAGAGCGAAGTAAAGTGGGTCACCCTGAACCCATGAGGCAAGTATGTGTAAGTCCAAGCGGCTACGACAATCTGAGGGGGGTGAATAGATTATCTCCATGTTTTCGATTTCGCCTCTTTTTCCGAATCAATTACGCCAAGACAATAATAAAAGTGTGGAATATAAACAACACGCGTCGATTTATAGAGGTTCAACCCACCTAGGGCCTAATCCTCTACCACCCCAGTATCTTCGGGATGGATTTCAAAAAGAAAAAAGATTTTATTAATTTCCAAAATTAATATCACACCTTACAACATCACCTTGAAGAGCACCACACTCTTCTACAACACCACCTTTGAGATTACCACAATCTCTTTGAAGATTACCACAATCTCCAACGACACCTTGTGAAGATTACCACAATCTTCAATCTTGAAGAACACCAAATTCTTCAATACCTCAAGAGCACCACACTCTTGAAACACCTACCACCTAGATCACCCAAGTGTATTCTTTCCACAAGAATACTCACAAGGATGTCTTGTGTTGAATGATGACAAAAATCAAGATTACAACTCAATAATGAATATTACAATTTGAGTGCAAGTGTAATCAAGAAATAAAGCCTAGACCTCAAGATGTGAAAGTGAAATACTTAGGCTATAAATACAACAAGAGTATTGAATATGAAGGCTTGAAATTTGCGATTTCTTGTTGTGTATTTGCTTGTGTTGTTGTATCATGTGTCTTCAATTCATCCTCTATTTATAGGAGAGTCTTCACAAACATAGCTCCCAACATAAAGGCTAATTTTTCTTCACTTTTGTCTACAAAAAGAGGATCACAAGATGCGAAATATTGTACAAAAATGAAAAGTAAATCTTGGCGATAAGGATTGCAACGGTTGGAATTTTTGCTGTAAAAATAACATAGGGCGACCGGTTGTCCTGTAATAAGATTTCGAACGTTTTGAAAAAATAGTGCGTTCAGTGCACGTCGAAGGGGGTCGACCCGGTCGCCGACCGACAGGGGTGCGACCGTGCTTCTAGGTGCGACTCGGCCGCTCTTTTGGGCCCGACCGGTCCCCTCTTTCAATTTTCTTGACCCGATGAGTTCTGTTTCAATTTTGAGTTCTTCGTGCCGGCCGACGTTATGGGCGATCGGTGACCTCCAATTTTAAATGTTGTCGATTTTTATCAAAAATAAACTTCAAGAAATACTTCAAAAATTAGTAAAAACATTTTAAATCACTGGGAGTATTTGGACAACATTTATAAACATTATTTTGGTGCAAAAACTAATTTAAACAAAACCATAAAAAATGTTGTCCATTTTTATCGAAAAATAAATTCTTAGAAATACTCTAAAAATTAGCTAAAAACATTTTAAATCATTTAGGATTATTTGGACAACATTTATTAACATTGTTTTGGTATAAAAACTCATTTAAACAAAACTCCCCTTTTTGATGATTACAAACCAAAACAATTTTAGGAAGTCGATTTTAAAACAAAACCAATTTTCCGGTCTAAAACATCAAACCATTACAAGCAAGATTTATCATAAGTACAAACACACAAGGATAGGAGCAAAGATTTTTCAAAATAATTTTTGCACAAGCTCCCCTATCAACATGCATAACACAATTAAGTAGAAGCAAAAATCCGATTTTTCGACCAAAAAATCCGATTTTTCGCCCCTAAGTTTCAAAATCGTGCAAAATGCAAATGTAAACCTCATTCAATATGCATTATGCCTAACCGAGCTCGTATCGACGCAAAAGTCTCGGAAGATAGCGGTTTTGTAAAAATGTCCGCTAATTGATCTTGAGATGGTACAAAAGATATCTCAATTTTTTGTTTTAAAACACAATCCCTTAGAAAATGATGTCGAATCTCAATATGTTTAGTACAGTTATGATGAACCGGGTTTTGAGCAATATTTATAGCAGATATATTATCACAAAAGATGGGAACATTTTCAAAAGAACATTTATAATCCGCTAAAGTTTGTTTCATCCAAAGAAGTTGAGTACAACAAAATGCCGCAGAAATATATTCGGCTTTGGCCGTTGAAAGTGAAACACAATTTTGCTTTTTTGAAAACCAAGAAACTAGGCAATCGCCTAAAAATTGACATGATCCGGAAGTACTTTTCCGATCATCAATATTTCCCGCATAATCCGAATCACTATAACCTTTAAGAGAAAAATTTTCATTCTTTGGATAGAATAAACCATATTGAATAGTGCCTTTCAAATATCTAAAAATTCTTTTAACGGCACTCATATGAGATTCTTTGGGATTGCTTTGAAAACGAGCACATAGGCATACGGCATGAAGAATGTCCAGTCTACTAGCGGTTAAATAAAGTAACCTACCAATCATACCTCGATATTTGGATTCATCAACCGACTTGCCTTTTTCATCTTTGTCAATCTTGACGTTTGTTGCCATTGGGGTAGAGACGGTTCTTCCTTCTTCAATGCCAAATTTCTTCAAAAGCTCCTTTGTATATTTTGATTGAGAAATATAAATTCCTTCTTGGCATTGCTTACTTTGAAGTCCAAGGAAGAAGTTGAGCTCCCTCATCATACTCATTTCAAATTCACCTTGCATTAACTTAGAAAATTTCTTGCACAAGGATTCATTAGTAGCACCAAAAATAATATCATCAACATAAATTCGCACTAATAAACAATCTTGCCCTTTTTCAAAAACAAAGAGAGTAGTATCAATTTTACCTCTTGTAAAACCATTTTGCAAAAGAAAAGAGCTAAGTTTATCATACCATGCACGGGGTACTTGTTTTAAATCATACAAGGCCTTTTATAAAAAAAATCATTTGGCCTAGAAAAAATTTTAAATCCCGGAGGTTGTTTTATATAGACTTCTTCTTGAATAAAACCATTTAGAAAATTGGATTTAACATCCATTTGGTAAAGCTTGAAATTGTCTTAAAACAAGAATGGGCAAGTAAAATGCAAATAGCTTTGAAATGTGCTACGGGTACAAATATTACATCAAAATCAATACCTTGACGATACTTTCGAGCTACTAACCTTGCCTTGGTCAACAAGCTTGTTCCAAAATTCCAAAAAAAATTATGCAAAATCTTAATCAAGATATCTTGCACAAGAGCATAGTAATGTCGAAAAATAGAGACATAATAACAAGTAACACATACTATTCTTTCAAACAAATCATCAAGAGTTTCATAAAACAAGTTCGTTCAAATAAGCTTATAGGAAGCTATATAAGGTCTCTTTTGAAATTTGAAAAATTCAAGAGCATATAGTTGAGACCTCATTTACAAGAAGCATATGAACAAGAGCTTTGACAAAACAACCAAGAATAATTTTATATGTGCAATACAATGCATAACTTAAAAAATCAAATGTTCTATCAAAACAAAATATAATCATTTACAAATCTTGGATAAAACAAGCTATGTCAAATAATGCCTTTTAAAAAAAAATCCTCTTAATAGCACTTGTATAAAATACTTTGAAAGACAAGCACGAATGACAAAAATATATCGAGTCTATAGGATGAATACCAATGATGAGCGTACCTCGATAGTTTATGGTCATCTCTTGAGAAAATAACCATTGCTGAAAATATATATGTCCTACACAATTCTTAAACACGTTTTGCACAAACATAATGATACAAGTGTAGGCTAAGCAATAAGAGATATCATAAATGTGCTTATGCTATATAAAACCATAAGAGATAATAAAAGCACCTTAGTCTATGTAAATGCACAAGAGTTGAGAACAAAATATACAAGGTCTCCTTTTCAAAATATTTAAAAACACAAATATATATTAAGACCTTAATATTAAGAAATATTTGAAAACTCATTTTACAATTAAGGCACAAATAAAAACATGCATAACAAAATAAAATGCATATTTAAATGAGGAGATACGGTTTACCAATTACGCCATTTCCATGGGTTGTGTCGTTCCCATTGTTGATGATATCTTCCCCTTTGAAAATCATCTTGTTGATGATAGTTTTTCCAATTGCTCCATTTCCAAGGATTGTGTTCTTCCCATTGTTGATAGTGTCTTTCTCTTGGAAATTTATTTTGATGTTGTCTTCTCCTTTGATCAAATGAAATGGTCATTTGATGTCTTCTTGGCGGTATGTATTTTCCTCGATTATTATTCCGCCGGGTACCTAATATGACATTATTTTGTGGTACCCTCAAGTGTTTGGGTCCTTTGGAATTAGCTTTAAGACTTTTAGGTCTCCAATAATAATTAGAGCTATTTCTAGCCCGACAAGTATTAACCGTGTGACCCGTTTTACCACAATAAAAACAAGTAGTAATTTTGGGAGCATAATGACCAACATGCATAGGGACTTGATTTCTTTTCACATAATTAACAACACTAGGCTTATGATCAAGTCCTTGTTTCAATTTATCACAACTATGAACATCAATAATATCGGTCATTTTATCGGTACTCAAGTTGGATTTTGATAAATCATTTTTCATGCAATTAATATCATCAACAAGAGTACTTTTTTCTTTTTCAAGGTTTCTAACCTTGTCAAGTGTGGTGGTGTGATCACATGAAAGTGATTCATAAGAGGAAAATAAATTATCCTTATCAATTTTCAAAATATTGAATTCCTTTTTCAAATTTTTATATTTAACAAGTAAGCTTTGGAATTCATTTTGAAGTTTATTAAAATCATTTTGCAAATCACTATAATCATTTTGTAATTCATTATCATAAGAAGTGGAAGGTTTTGAACTTACCTCATTTTCTTCTTCGAAGCCCATAAGACATCGTTCGTTTTCATCGACGTCGGAAGTTGTATGAAGCTCATCCCATGTTAGGTTTGTATCCATTTGAGAAGTAGATGCTTTTGAGTGGCTCCTTTCATTTGCATATACTTCTTCTAATTTTCTCCATACTTCATGTGCCGATTTAATTCCTACAATATGATTATATTCCAAATGGTAAGTGAACAATACAAAATATTAAGAGCTTGACCATTTAAGGAGATGATTTTCTTTTCTTCATCATTGAGCTCTTTGAGGCCTTTGCGTGGTGTGTCCATCATTGGAATGGATTCTTCATTTACGATCGTGTTCCAAATATCAAACCCGCAACCTTGTAGATATCATTCCATTTTTTCTTTCCAAAATGTAAAATTTTTGGAATCGAATAGTGGTGGCTTGGTGGTGGAGGCGCGGTAAGGTAGACTTCATTCGTAGCCAATGATCGTTCCTCTTACTCGCAATGTGGAACGAGCTTGCCAAAAGAGTTTGGCTTTGATACCACTTGTAAGTCCAAGCGCTACGATAATCTAGAGGGGGTGAATAGATTATCTCCATCTTTTCAATTAAATCCTCTTTTCGAGTCAATTACGCCAAGACAATAATAAATGTGCGAATATAAACAACACGCATCGATTTATAGAGGTTCAACCCACCTAGGGCCTAATCCTCTACCACCCCAAAGATCTCCTGGATGGATTTCAAAAAAGAAAAGATTTTATTAATTTCCAAAATTAATACAACACCTTACAACATCACCTTGAAGAGCACCACACTCTTCTACAACACCACCTTGAGATTATTACCACAATCTCTCTTGAAGATTACCACAATCTCCAACGGCACCTTGTGAAGATTACCACAATCTTCAACCTTGAAGAACACCAAATTCTTCAATACCTCAAGGGTACCACACTCTTGAAACACCTATCACCTAGATCACCCAAGTGTATTCTTTCCACGAGAATACTCACAAGGATGTCTTGTGTTGAATGATGACAAAAATCAAGATTACAACTCAATAATGAATATTACAATTTGAGTGCAAGTGTAATCAAGAAATAAAGCCTAGACCTCAAGATGTGAAAGTGAAATACTTAGGCTATAAATACAACAAGAGTGTTGAATATGAAAGCTTGGAAATTTGCGATTTCTTGTTGTGTATTTTCTTGTGTTGTTGTATCATGTGTCTTCAATTCATCCTCTATTTATAGGAGAGTCTTCACCAACATAGGCTCCTTCTTCTTCACTTTTGTCTACAAAAAGAGGATAACAAGATGTAGAAATATTGTACAAAAATGAAAAGTAAATCTTGGTGATAAGGATTGCAACGGTTGGAATTTTTTGTCTTAAAAAAAATAACATAGGGCGACGGTTGCCTGTAATAAGATTTTGAACGTTTTGAAAAAATAGTGCGATCCAGTGCACGAGTCGAAGGAGGGGTCGACCCGACGGTCGGGGTGCGACGGTCGGCCTGCCGGGCCGTCCCCTCTTCAATTTTCTTAACCCAAAGAGTTATGTTTCAATTTTGAGTTCTTCGTCACGGTCGGCGTTATGGGCGGCACGTCCGATTCTCCAATTTTAAATGTTGTCCGTTTTTATCAAAAATAAACTTCAAGAAATACTCCAAAAATTAGTAAAAACATTCTAAATCACTTGGGAGTATTTGGACAACATTTATAAACATTGTTTTGGTGCAAAACCAATTTAAAGAAAACCATAAAAAATGTTGTCCATTTTTATCGAAAAATAAATTCTTAGAAATACTCCAAAAATTAGCTAAAAACATTTTAAATCATTTAGGAGTATTTGGACAACATTTATTAACATTGTTTTGGTATAAAAACTCATTTAAACAAAATCATCAAAATCTTGATAAAAACATTTATCTAACAAACTCCCCCTTTTTGATGATTACAAACCAAAACAATTTTACGAAGTCGATTTTAAAACAAAACCAATTTTCCGGTCTAAAACATCAAACCATTACAAGCAAGATTTATCATAAGTACAAACACACAAGGATAGGAGCAAAGATTTTTCAAAATAATTTTTGGACAAGCTCCCCTATCAACATGCATAACACAATTAAGTAGAAGCAAACAACTTGTTGGGAAATTAATTTTTAGATTTTGATGAATGCCATGTAAAACTTAGAATAGAAAGTTGGCACCCCATTTTTCTGCTGTAAATTGCATTGTAATAGATAGGGCTGGTCGAGCTGAGTCAAGTCAGCTATGCCTGAACATGCAAGAAGACAAATCGAGAATAGAAGGAAGACTCACATTGCAAGGCAATCGAGTGTGGCAAAGAAGAAAGACATGAACTCGATCAAGGTGCAAACCGAGATACAATGAGTGAAGTATCAGTCAAGACAACTCAAGACAGCCAAGTCTCTAGTTGAAGTGACAGAAGAGTCATCCAATGATTGGAAGCTGACTCGAAGTCAACTGGGGAAGTTAAGAAAATGCAGTCAAGTCGAGATAACTGAAAGAGATCCGTTGCACAGAAGTCAAGAGAATTACTTAAACAAGTAATACCTCCATACTGCCTTTCTTGAAGTTCTAAGTCCCAGAAGCGTGCAAAAGGAATAAACCAATGGGAAGCACTGCACCTGTGTCAGAACTCTGAAAAGCTGAAGAATCATTCATACGAGGAAGTGGCAATTCCAAGGACTGCAACAAGACAAGCCAACGACCACAAGTGTCTTTTAAAAATAAGCCTATCTCTTCAACGGGCAAATTTTTGAAAGATCACTATAAAAGGCTGAGGAATCACTCTGAGAGAAGGTTACCTGAACCACGAACATTCAAGCTAACATTTGAACTGTAACCAAAAATATTCTCAAGTCATTCAAATTCAATCCTCAAGCCTACATTACGAAGGAAATCAATCCAACACTCACCTGTGAAGGAAAGACAACTTCTATCAGTTGAAGAGGAAACATTTGAAGAATCAAGGGGTCTACATTCAACGGAGGATTGTAGGAAGGTTCAAGGTCGAACCAGTCTCAAGTTTTTGGAGGGCTTCGTGATCAAATCCAAGAAGCTTGAGCAAGTGGGCTGTAGTAGCAAGGCAGCTGCCCTGTGAAGAAGCCGAGTCGTTTAAGCCAGCTGTGTGACCAAGGCATCTCAGACGAGTCCCAAAGGATCAAGTCACCTGTGTGATCGAGACTTGTATCTGGACTGTTAACCACTCTGTATATTGATCAATACTTAGTGGATTCCTCCAGGAGTTGGAGAAGAGAGGAGTAGAAGAATTACCCCATCTTGAACCTCTATAAAAACTTATTGTGTCATTTACATTTCAAAGACTTTAATTTCTGCATATTACTTTTATATCTGCACGATAAATTTGCTATCCAATTGATAATCAACCAAGTGCTAAAACCGATATTAAAACAAACTTAACCAAATTCAAGGGTGTTAAGTCTTCCAATAAAACATATCATAGTCGAGTTAAGTCTTTAGTCAAAACAAGCATGAGTTATTCTATCAACAAATTTCTCGATCAGTCATTGAATGACTAACTCTGCTGATTAACTAACTTAGTCATTCCATCAAGGACTCACCGTGAAGTATTAACTCGAACATTTTAAAAAGGACTAAATCGAAAAGTTGGTAAGGTTTATTCAACCCCCTTTCTAAACCTTACACTCACACCCTTGGGACCTACAAGTGGTATCGAGCGGTTGGTTCATTGAGCCTTCCGCACCGTTTATGAACTAGATCTCCAAATTTTTCAAAGCTTGTTTTAGCACTTAATCTTTCAAAACTTTTTTTTATTCAAAGAAAGTTATTATCATGGAAGCAAATTTGACACGCATCCCTATGTTCACAATTGAAGAATTTGATGATTGGAAAATTCGTATGCAGGCTCATCTATCAAAGATTACACGATGAGATGTGGATAGTGATAGAAGATGGGCCACTCCAAATCTTAAAAGTGAACACAAACGTTTGCAGAAGAGCTGCTGCGGTACCGAAGAGAAGAGGATCTTGCTCCCGGACGGTGATGGTTGAAAAACCAAGAGTGAATAGACAAATGATGATAGGAAACGATATAACTTGACAATGTGGCCAAGGACATTCTTTACAAAACTTTGGACAAAGCCATGTTCAACAAAGTCAAATCATGCAAAACGGCAAAAGAAATGCGGGACAAGCTAACCTTGATTTGCGAAGGCTCGTGAGCAAATCAAAGAAAATAAACTATCTCATTGTTGTTGTACAAAAATTTGAAAACTTTAAGATGCTTGAGAAACTTTGGATCACCGGATGCTCGGTTCACGAGAAATTACCAATGAACTGTCTGCACTTGAAATGAATATACACAGAAGAAATGTGTATGAAGATTCTAAGAAGTCTCCCAACCGAGTGGGATATGAAAGTCATGGCCATGAGACATTCCATGGACCTATCAACAACATCCAACCATGAGCTATTCTCGGATCTCAAAGCCTACGACCTTGAAGAAGAAAAGACCAAGAGGAGACAAAATGTGCCCAAAACAAATGGGTCTAATTGTTAAGGATGGCAAGAGAGTTGAGGTCAAAGAAGTCATTGACCAAGAGGAAATTGTGACCGATGGTTAAAAGGTTTAACAAGTTCTTCAATAAGAATTACAAAAGAAGCAAAGGTGAATCCTCCGGAAGACACTCGGCTCCCGCCAAGTCAAGGAAGATAGACCACCCAAGAGAGCAGATCATCAAAAGTTGAATATCAAAGAGACAATCCAAGGATGGAAAGAACTGATCAAAAAGATGAAAATCTATCTGAACCGCAGCTGCAACCCAAATACTATGCCATTGAATGCCCATATCTTGTAGTCAACAAATACAGGAATGAAGAGGAAAGAAAAGTCTTCAGGGAAAGAAGACAGGAAAAGAGAAAGGCAATGTTGGCTGCAGAGATCTGATCAAGTCAAAAGACACAAAGCAGACTCGGAGAGTAGTGAAGTGACTACTCAAGTGACTCACGAAGAAGAAGCCTTGATCCGTCTAATGGCTAAAGAACAAAACCAACCCGACCAAGAAGATGAGGTACACTCTAACTCATCACACTCAGATACTAGTGATAGTGATTGTGACACACACACTTCATCACCCACTGATCTTTATGATTCATTAGGCAAAATGATGAAAGATTTTGAACATATTAAATCCTCACACACACTACTAAATGAGGAAAACAGCCTACTTAAGAGCCAAAACTCACAGCTGACTAAGGAGCTGAGTACTCTAAGTCAAATAGCTGATGAGAATAAAAGTCTGAAGGCTGAAAATGCTAAGTTAATAGCAGAGATAACTGCTATAGAAAAGAGGGAGAATGACCTCAAAAATGTGATAGCCTCATTCACCAAGGCATCCAAATCATTGGATGATCGTATTATGAATCAAAGAGAATGTGGAGACAAGGCAGGCTTAGGATTTAATTCCTCTATGCTATGTCAAGTTCCAAAAGTGATTTTGGAAAAGGGATCTTCAAGTAATGAAGTATCTCTAAAATCCAAAACTCCAAATGATGCACACACATTTATTCCAAAGCACAATCACAAGCAAACTGACCTTGGTTATAAAGGAAAAGGAAAACAACCAGTTGAATATGCTGAGAGGACAACTGAGAAGAAAATCAGCCGAGTTCCTCAGCAAACTCCAAACAGGAGATACTCTCTAAAGAAGAAACAGAGCTACCAAAACCCCAGAAATTCTATAAAACAAACACATATGATGGGAATGGTAGAAAATACCCAAGCCAAGCTGATTGGAATAATGTGAACTATCAGCAAAGACCTATGGAATATAAGCCTAAGTGACAAAGGCCTAGAACTCAGCAGAGGCCATTCCAAAGGCACAAGAGCTTTCATCAGCACACATATGCACCTAGGCACTACACTCAGAGATATCACAACTACCCAAAGAAGGCAATTGCTAAAACACATACACAAGCATACAAACAAAAGAGATAGCTGTATGAACCTAGAACCCCCAAGCAATTTGCCAAAATTAATTATGATTATGGCACTGATAGATGGCAACCCCTTAAAGTCAAATCAATTGGCTATAGGTTGGTTGGATCATCTTACAATACTAACCCCTCAGGACCCAGGCAAGTATGGGCACCTAAAACCTAATTTCCTTGATTGCAGGTTCAAGGAGCAGCTGAGTGCCAAGGAACCTGGTACATGGATAGTGGCTGTTCCAGACACATGACAGGAAATAAGAAAAATCTATCAAAATTTAAGGATGTTAGAGGTGCAAAAGTCATATTTGGAGGAAATGAAGCTCCAGGAGAAATAAGAGGCATTGGATCCATCAAGAAAAATAGATTAGAAATTACAGATGTTGCATATGTTGAAGGCCTCAACTTCAACTTGCTAAGCATAAGTCAACTCTGTGACAAAGGCTACAATGTTGGATTCAATATGGGTTTTAGCCAAATCAAGGATGCTGAAACTAATGAAATAGTGTTGCAAGGATGCGGACAAAAGAACATGTATGTGGTAGATCGGTCAACCGCAACACCAAGTACTTGTCTGTAGCAAAAAGAGCACAAATGAATCAAGTTGGTCAGTGGCACAAGAAGGTAGTCACCTGAATTTCAAAACTATTAACAAACTTGTAAGAAGTAATCTTGTGAAAGGACTTCCAGACTCAGTATACAAGAAGGAAAGTATATGTGATGCATGTCAGAAGGGAAAACAGATCAAATCATCATTCAAAGAAAAGACATGTCCATCTTCAACAAGAATATTGCACCTGCTACATATGGATCTATTTGGTCCAGTTGAACCACCCAACATAAGTGGGAAGAAATACACCTTGGTGGTAGTAGATGACTACTCAAGATATACATGGACAATATTCATGTGTAAGAAGAAAGAAACTCTGCAGAAACTACCACAGCTGATGAAGAGAATACAAAATGAGAAGAGTCAAACCATTATCAAAATAAGATCTGACAGAGGAACTGAGTTTGTCAATGGTATAATAACTCAGTACTGTATTGAAAATGGTATTAGTCATGAATTATCTGCAGCAAAGACTCCACAGCAGAATGGAGTTGCAGAAAGAAGGAATAGAATTCTCAAAGAAGCGCAAGGACCATGTTAGTTTGAAGCAGGTCGCCTAAAAGATTTTGGGTGAAGCAATAAACACAAAGATGCTATACTCAAAATAGATGCATGATAAAATGACAACCCACAAAGACTCCATACGAGATTTGGGACGGGAGAAAGCCAAATGTTGCATATTTCAGAATATTTGGATGCAAATGCTTCATCCATAACAATGGCAAAGATAATTTAAAGGCTTTTGATGCTAAAGTGATGAAGGTATCTTCTTAGGATACTCAAATTTGAAAGCAAAGCCTCTGAGTGCTCAACAAGAGGACAATGGTTACGGAAGAATCCATCCATGTGGTGTTTGATGAACCCAACGTAAATGGAGAAGACATTGAAGAGTCACCGGTAAGTCAATCAACCAACCATGCGAAGAGTCCCTATGTTGAAGCTGAAGGCTGGAATTATAAATCCGGATGAAGATGAGATAGTTGATCTCAAAGACAAACCGGAAAATCTGCGACTAAATGATGATGAGAGAGCTGATCAAAATAACACAGTACGCAAGACGACTAAATCCACTAACTTACTTCAACCTCGATGTAAGATGGTGAGAGACCATCCACCGAATTAATCATTGGAGATGTAAGAGAAGGTGTGAAAACTAGATCGAACTCAACAAGAAGCAATGTTCACTTGCTTCATCTCACAAATAGAGCCAAAAGATGTGTCACAAGCATTGGATGACACACATTGGATTCAAGCCATGCAAGAAGAGCTAAATCGGTTTGAGAGGAATAAAGTGTGGAATTAGTTCAAAGACCTACCCATCAAAATGTTATTGGCACTAAATGGGTGTTCAGAAACAAGATGAACGAGGAAGGATCTGTGGTGAGAAACAAAGCAAGATTGGTAGCCAAAGGGTATTGCCAAGAAGAAGGAATAGATTTTGATGAAACTTTTGCTCCTGTGGCAAGATTGGAAGCAATAAGAATGTTTCTTGCCTATGCAGCTCACAAGAATTTTATTGTATATCAAATGGATGTAAAGAGTGCATTCCTTAATGGGTTATTAGAAGAAGAAGTATATGTTGAACAACCTCCGAGGATTTGAGCGAGAAAACTCTTGGAGATAAGGTATACAAACTCAAAAATGCTTTATATGGATTGAAACAGGCACCCAGAGCATGGTATGATACATTATCACAATTCCTAACTGAGAACGGATTCACAAAAGGCAAAGTGGATAGAACACTCTTGAGAATTCAAGATGGGAAGAGTATCTTTGCTTGTTCAAATATATGTGGATGACACCATCTTTGGATCCACAAACAAAGAGTTGTGTGATAAATTCTCAAATCTCATGCAAAGCAAATTCGAAATGAGCATGATGGGAGAGTCCGACATTCTTCCTTGGACTCCAAGTGAAACAAATGAAAGATGGAACCTTCATAAGTCGGACAAAATACACCGAGAGATTTAATGAAGAAATTTGGTATGGAAGAGAAGTCTTACGTGAAAATACCAATGAATACATCGATTAAAATGGATATGGATGCGGATGGCAAGCTTGTAGATCAAACAAGATATAGAGCACTTATTGGATCATTGCTCTATCTCACGGCAAAGCGAGCCGGACATCACCTTTCTTTGTAGGTGTATGTGCAAGATTTCAATCTGCTCCAAAAAAAAGCCACATGACCGCAGACGAAGAGAATCTTGAGATATTTGAAAGGAAGCCAAGAAGTTGGCTTATGGTATCCAAAGGAAGGTGGATTCAAGCTAATTGGATACTCGAGACTCGACTATCTTTGGATGTAGAGTTGACAGAAAAGTACCTCGAGGCACATGTCAAATGCTTGGAAATAGGCTAATTTCACTGGTTTTTAGCAAGAAGCAAAATTCAATAGCCACCTCCACAAACGGTGACGAGAATACATAGGCTGGCAAACAAGCAGTTGTGCCCAAGTCTTATGGATGAGACAAAGAGAGACTATGAGGTTGAGGAAAAGGAAATTCCAATTATGTGTGATAACACAAGTGCAATTGCAATCACTCAAAATCTGTGTTGTATTCAAGAACAAAGCACATTGATGTCGATATCACTTCATAAGAGATCATGTTGAAAAGAAGGACATCACCTTGGAATATATCTCAACGATAAGCAATTAGGCGACATATTCACAAAACCATTATGTGAATCAAGATTTGAAGAACTCAAACATGAATTGGGGTTAATTGGTGAGTTGACACTCGGAAGACTCAAAGAAAAGAGATGAAACACGACAAGTGAAAAAGAGTGAACTCTTAAATCGGCTAAGTGAATCACCATATCGGAGAATCAATCGGTGCATCGAGTTAGCTAACAAATTGAGTATTTATGTGCAAAGAGAGAAGAGTTAAATCGCCTAAGGAATAAGGTTTGAGCCATTTATGAGCAATGTGACAAAAACGCGATCGTTTTTACGAAGCGGGAATGTTTTTAAGAATGACGTCAGCATAATTATGACGTGTACAGTCAAAAGCTGCACACAAAGCTTATGATTGGAAATAAATGATGCCGCATTAAATACGAGAGATTAAAGGTTAATCGACATGCAAAATCTAAGCCGTTGATTTTGATCAAAATTTCAAAAACCACCCGCACGTCCTTTCATGACCCATACTTAAACCATTTCATCCGATTTTCTCTCACTTTACCAAAACTGTTCATCTCTCTCAAAGGCAAAAGAAAGAAATTTTCTCTCAAAACCCCACAAATCCTCAAGTTCATTTTCTAAGTTTCATTCGGTAAAACATCTAGAAATGGCATCTACTCATGATTTCGTCAAGCTGGGAAAACAAATCCACACTGGGTCTCTTGTGGATTTCGACGATCTTAAACAGGGGTCCGCGACACCCTTGTGAAGAAGATAGCACGAGCGGAAAAATGGATTAAAACCATTTTTGACGATGGAGTTTCCAATGACCTCGTGGAAGAGGTAACACGATTCTCGTGAACGATGAAGTTCACGATGAAGGCATCAAGTCCTCTGTTCATGGAAAAGAGTTCACGATTCTTGCCAAGGATCCGAGAACACGCTTATTCTTTGGCGGAAGAGTGCGAGGAAATTTATAAAGCGATGTTGACCGGCCGCTTCTTGGAAGGAAGTAGCCAACTCAATCGTCTTTGAAAGTAGTCTATCTGACTAATAAGAATTCTTTGAAAGAGGACTACCACAAATTGTTGGACATCGTTGCCAAATGCATAGACATCAAATTTGGAAGCTTTGACCACCGTCCCAAAGCTAAGTTGATCGTGATGGCTGCGATCATTGAAGAAAAGAAGGTGAATTTGAGTTTGTATACGGCCACTACGCGAGAATATTGGGAATAAATCCTTCAAGGAGGATGGTACGTTTGGAGGTTCCCTGGGATACGGCCTGGTGATTGGCCAAATGATGGAAGTAAAAGGAGTCCCTCTTCGACATGGAAAGGCATTCCATGTAAACAAGAGGATGTTTCGATCAAACCACTCCGGCGCACAGAAGAGAGCTTACGCTAAGAGGGCTGATACGATTGAGGGGGAATCAGCTGACCCGGAAGATACATCTGTCTCTTCTCCTCCAAAGAAGAAGGCCTCCCTCTGCCTACTAAAAGAAAGGCTAATGCCCCTGCAGCAAAGAAAAAGAAATCTGCACCTGCCCCTGCAGCCGAGTCACCTGACCCCGCAGCCGTGTCTCCTGCTCCTGCAGCCGCAGTGGAGAAGGAACCGTTAATCCCTTCCCCAGTGATCAAGAAGAAAAGGAGTACCACAACAAGGAAGCCAGCTGCCTCTAAGACAACTGCGAAGGCATTTACCTTCAACGAACCAGAGGAAGTGGAACCAGATGTCCCTCTGGTGAAAACAAAAAGAAGAAGAAGAATTTCCAAGCTCTCTGAGCTTTAGAAGACAGCTGAGTCTGCCACTCAGCTGGAGAAGTAGAGTCTCCGGAAGTTATTGATGAAACGACCAAGTCTGCGAGGCCGTCGATCGAGAGCAACTCAAGACCAGTTTGTGAAGCCAACAGTGAGAACAAGAATGACTGAGACAACCGAATCACCTATTGACAAGGTTGTGTCTCCGTCTGTAACAGAGGCTACTGAGGATGTCGAGCAGCGAAGTCTATTACCCTTAATCCCTGGAAACGAGGGCCATCAAGAGACTGATGAAGACGATGTAATCATGTACTCTCCATTGTATCCAGACATCCAAAATCGTCTGCGAGTGGAGAAAATGGAAGGCGAGCCTATCCAGTGCGGTTTGAAAGACCAGAGTTCATTGCTGAAGAAGAAGAACTCTTCAGGTTTCTTGAGGTTGACACAAGGCTGCAAGCCCTTGACGAGGATAATTATATCAATATACTGCAGATTCAGAAAGAAAACGAACGGGCTAGAGCAGCTAAGGAAGCAGAAGCACGTGAGAAGGACATCATCTGCCCTCTCCCTGGCACCACCGATCATACACATCCTCACCTTGACATCCTATCAGAAAGTGAAGAGGATCTGGACCCTACTGCTGCCACAGAAGAGTTGCAACTGCAGCAAGCAATGCAAGAATCCAGAATCCTACATGAGCGAAGGATGATGGAGGGACCAGGGGAGTCCTCCAAATCACAGCTAGAGATTGATCCTATGGGAGTGTTGCAGCATATTGCCACTGTTGTCGCTACCACCACTTCCCCAGCTCATTCGGAGGAAGGTGTTAAGGGAAATGGCGATGAAACTGGGATTGTGGGGACCCCATCGAGCCAACCCCTAATGAAGGTGTCTTACCACCGCCCCAACTGAATACTCAATGGAAACAATGGAGTCCGGAGACGAGTGACCTCATTCAAGTCACTCAACGGTGTGCCACCGGTGGGAAACTCTCCACCGCTGCGGCAAGGTCGGAGGATCTTTGCGGTGACTCCTAAATTTAATCTCGGAGGCGAAGTGGAGAAGAAACAACAACTAAATACACAAAGGTTGTCACCTTGTGAGGCTCGAGGCGATTAAAAGCTGTCTCACTGAAGTGCCAATCGCTCTTTCTGAGCAATAATGACTAACGTGCGAAAGGCACAAGAAGGAACCGCCCCGGGAGTTAACACTGGGCAATGAAAGTGCAATCCATGGAGTTGAGACTCAGTGGATGCCACCTCGAAAGACCCTAAGGCAGTGACCGACATCGAAGGGCACACTCAAGCCTCGCTACGATTGAGGCTGCGGGAGGTAATGAAGGCCAACGGGAGGTTGAGACTTCCCGGGGTAAAGAAATCGAAGCACATAACATCCCTCCTGCTATCATCGACCCATCCGAAAAGGAGATAAGTGCTCTTCACGATTCCCGGATAATCTGATGTAACCTTTCTAGGATCCGAAGGTGAAGATGAAGCGAGTCCACCCCTATTGCCGATCCAAAAGACTTCGGCCCGAGGATGTTCTTCCAACCACGAGTAAGTCGACCTTAAGACTACTCGCCAAACATTTAACTTTGATGATGAGCCACCCATGGAAATCTCATCATCGTCCGATGATGCTTCCGATATGGCGAGACCCGTCAACTCATGTGGAAAAACCAACTTCACAATAGACCCAGCTGAAACAGTCAATCGCGGGCTCCCCAAGATGCAGCAAGATCGACTCCACCGGAGACTTCACGAGCACAAATTGTCATTGAGCAGATTCCAGTTACCCGTGATGATCCTTTTGTAGAATCATTTCCCTTCTCTGGAGGTACTGACCTCCCGAAGAATCGACTAAAGATCGAGAGCGCTTCCATAAACTCGATCTGTTATTCCCACGGACACCATTGTTCAATGAGACTATGACTTTGACGCTTGGCAGCACCGAGACAAAAGTAACAGTGAGGTTCGGAAGTTTTCAAAGCCATATTTGCGAGATTGAAAAGATGGAGAGCACCCGAGCCTCACCGACATGAGGTGGATAACGAGATGCAAACCTTGCTAGCGTCTGACCGTCTGAGGCATAATTGTCAGGATCCGGGAATGGTGGAAATAGCAGCAGACAATGCGCGTGGAACAAGCTCGATATTTCAGGAAATTATTCAACAAGTTGCTAGTCTGACGGGCTGAGAATACTGATGCAAAGACAAGAATGCAAGAGCACATCGAACAAATGCATGAATCTTACACCACAGAGATACGGCTGCTGCGTGAATATAATAAGAAAGAGCTCTTGTGCGTAGAGGAGAACATGGATTGAAAGTTCAGCCTTCTTATGGCTGAGATGAAGTTGGTAGCAGCTAAATACAACGCCAACCGCTCCGAATTCCGTGCGGATACTCCGCAGCCAGATTGACGAACTCGGCTATCGGCCGCTTAGACTTCATGCTTGCTAGCTTGTTTCGGGGTTCCTCTCTCCTTTGATGATGCCAAAAAGGGGAAGAGGAATACCAAAAGGTCTTGAAGGATCTGAAGGCTGAAAAAAGGACGAATCGGTGAAGGGAAAGAAAAACAAATGAGGAAGTGAGAAAGAGAGAAGTAAGGAAAATCTGTTGAGGGGAAGGTTCGAAAGATGTGACCTTGATGATTGCTAAAACCCCCAACAAGGTCTTGTCACAACCGATATCATCAAAACTCCCAAAGATTACGCCACTCCAACACTCTGCGGTACCTATGGCCGAAAAGAGAAAGACAGTTGAAGAAGGGATGAAGGAAGTGGAAGGAAAGATGGATGCGAGTTATGAACATTACGAAACAACATGGAGGCATTCCAACGAGGCAGAGACATCTATGCCATTTCGGATCTGGGAACCGAGCCAAGATCTGTTGATGAATTCAAGACGCTCGCATCTCGAAGGTTACTTGGCAAATATGTCCATGGCTCAAGCCGGGATTTATCTTGGGAAAAAGGTCTCAAACTATGTGAAGAAGGCGACGAACAATGACTCACTCTTGGGATCGCTCTGCTTTAGGTCACTCTGCTAGTCACTCACCGGGGGAAAAAGAAGGCCCAAGACAATACACGCCCGGAGGGAGGAAGAAGCGATGGTGGAGGAAGAGGTTTCGGACCTAGATCTCTCCCAAAAAAACATTGAGTACATAGATCGAGGCAAGAAAGGAGGGATCTATTGGGCGGATTTGACGGAAGTAGCCAACTGCAAGTGGCTAAGAACAATGATGAGTATGTGAAGAGAATTGAAGAGGAAAATAAAAGACAAACTCAGCTATGGGAGGAATGACAAGAAATAAAGAGAAGAGATGAAGCTGCCATAAAGGCTTATGAGAAAAAGAAGGCAACTGAAGATGAGAAGAAGAAGAAAAGGTCAGAAGATGACAGAGCTGAAGAAGAGGAAAAAAGGAGGCAATGAAGGAGATGAAGTGTTGCTGTCCACCCCTTCATGTATTTTACTATGTAAATACATTTTTACGTAAGTCTTCTGTACATCGAATAAAGTCGTACAATTTCTATACTTGTGTAGATATAGAACAACATAGTTACTCTAAGTTCTATTTAAGCTCTGATACACTTTGTAAATAGCTATGTAAAGAACAAGAATGTTATGATCAATAAAAGATTGATTCTAAGCATACATTCTGTGATTCTACATTTGTCTGTACGTATCTTTGCTGTTACTTTATTGCATGAATGTTTTAAGTTTTGGCATCATCAAAAAGGGGGAAATTGTTGGGAAATTAATTTTTAGATTTTGATTAATGCCATGTAAAACTTAGAATAGAAAGTTGGTACCCCATTTTTATGCTGTAAATTGCATTGTAATAGATAGGGTTGGTCGGTTTAGAGTCAAGTCGGCTATGCCTGAACATGCAAGAAGACAACTGGAGATTAGAAGGAAGACTCTGCTGCAAGGCAACTGAGTTTGGCAAAGAAGAGAAGACAGGAACTCGACTAAAGGTGCAGCTGAGATACAGCTGAGTGAAGTATCAGTCAAGACAACTCAAGACAGCCAAATCTCTAGTTGAAGTGACAGAAGAGTCATCCAATGATTGGAAGCTGACTCGAAGTCAACTGGGAAAGTTAAGAAAATGCAGTCAAGTCGAGATAACTGAAAAAGATCCATTGCACAAAAGTCAAGAGAATTACTTAAACAAGTAATACCTCCATATTGCCTTTCTTGAAGTGCTAAGTCCTAGAAGCGTGCAAAAGGAATAAACCAATGGGAAGCACTGCACCTGTGTCAGAACTCTGAAAAGCTGAAGAATCATTCATACGAGGAAGTGGAAATTCCAAGGACGGCAACAAGACAAGCCAACGACCACAAGTGTCTTTTAAAAATAAGCCTATCTCTTCAACGGGAAAATTTTTGAAAGATTACTATAAAAGGCTGAGGAATCACTCTGAGAGAAGGTTACCTGAACCACGAACATTCAAGCTAACATTTGAACTGTAACCAAAAATATTCTCAAGTCATTCAAATTCAATCCTCAAGCCTACATTACGAAGGAAATCAATCCAACACTCACTGTGAAGGAAAGACAACTTCTATCGGTTGAAGAGGAAACATTTGAAGAATCAAGGGGTCTACATTCCACGGAGGATTGTAGGAAGGTTCAAGGTCGAACCGGTCTCAAGTTTTGGAAGGCTTCGTGATCAAATCCAAGAAGCTTGAGCAAGTGGGGTGTAGTAGCAAAGCGGTTGCCCTGGAAAGAAGCCGAGTCGTCGAGAAGCTTGATTGTGTGACCAAGGCATCTCGGTGAGAGTCCCAAAGGATCAAGTCACCGTTGTGTGATCAAGACTTGTATCCGGGTATTAACCACTCGTATATTGATCAATACTTAGTGGATTCCTCCGGGAGTTGGAGAAGAGAGGAGTAGAAGAATTACCCCATCTTGAACCTCTATAAAAACTTATTGTGTCATTTACATTTTAGCACTTTAATTTCGCATATTACTTTTATATCTGGCGATAAATTTGCTATCCAATTGATAATCAACCAAGTGCTAAAACCGGATATTAAAACAAACTTAACCAAATTCAAGGGTGTTAAGTCTTCCAATAAAATATATCACGATCGAGTTAAGTCTTTAGTCAAAAAATGAGTTATTCTATCAACAACTCGATCAGTCCGCTGAGTGACTAACTCTGTTTGATTAACTAACTTAGTCATGTCCATCAAGGACTCGGTGTGAAGTATTAACTCGAACATTTTAAAAAGGACTAAATCGAAAAGTTGGTAAGGTTTATTCAACCCCCTTCTAAACCTTACACTCACACCCTTGGGACCTACACAACTACAAGCTAAAAGCTTGAATTTCATGAGCTTAAAAGCTCCCCTGTCACAAAAGCATCATTAGTCAAGTATAAAAGTCCATAATACATCACATGGACTAAGTATTATCCATAGCTTTTGGCTTTTAAGAGCTTTAGCTTATAGCTTTTCTTGCGAGCTTATTTACGCTTCTTGCAAGCTTATGAGCGCTTCTTTGAGCTTATGAGCGTTTTTTCTTGTTTCTCCCCCTTTGGAATCATCAAAAATAATGTTAGCACGATAAAAACATCATACAATTATATCAAAGTGCGCAATTTTATAGATTTATCGAGCATATTGAACATATAAGCTTAATTTCCAAATAAAAGGGAAAACATTGCTCATTTGATTTGTAAAAGCTCATTTGATTGATAAAACATGATCTCTATAAACTTATAAGACTTTTCAAATCAAGAGAATCATGTAGGTGATGAATTTTTCATTGAAACATTTTGTCGAACACTTGGCGTGCGTCCAATAAAACAAGAGAAATATAACGCCTTTGTGATTCGTTTAAGCCAAAAATTTTCATCACAAATTTCAATACAACAATATTCATTCATCATCAATCATCATAAACAACATTTATTAACATTGTTTTGGTATAAAAACTCATTTAAACAAAATCATCAAAATCTTGATAAAATCATGTAAGTCCAAGCGGCTACGATAATCTAGAGGGGGGTGAATAGATTATCTCCATCTTTTCGATTTCGCCCTCTATTTAAAACCGAATGCTCAAATACAATAATAAAGGTGCGGAATATAAACAACACACGTCGATTTAAAGAGGTTCAACCCACCTAGGGCTAATCCTCTACCACCCCAAAGATATCCGGGATGGATTTCAAAAGAAAAAGAATTTTATTAATTACCAAAATTAATACAAATTCAACTTACAACACCTTGAAGAGCACCACACTCTTCTTCAACAACACTTTTGAGATTACCACAATCTCACTTGAAGATTACCACAATCTCCAAACGGCACCTTGTGAAGATTACCACAATCTTCACCGCTTGAAGAGCACTACACTCTTCAACACCTCAACAAGAAGATTACCACAATCTTCTTACACCTAACACCTAGATCACCCAAGTGTGTTCTTACCACAAGAACACTCACAAGGATATCTTGTGTTGAATGATTACCCAAATTCAAGATTACAACTCGATAATTGATAATACAATAGAGTGCAAGTGTAATCAAGAAAAGCCTGACCTCAAGGATGTGAAAGTGAATAGCTAGGCAAATTACAACAAGAAATAAGACAATGTAAGAACAAGTGTATTCTTGAGTGTATCTTGTTGTGTTGTAGTTTTCTCTCTTATAGTGTAGCTTCAATTCTTCCTCTATTTGTAGAAGATGTCTTGTACATGATAGGCTCCTCTTGGGGACATGAATTACGTAAAAAATTGCAAGACAATTGAAGAAAAGAGTCATTAGAAATCAATCCCACAATTTAGGGAAAAGGCATGTCTGCTTGCAACGGTTAAATTTTCTTTTAAACTTCAGGGTGACCGGTCGCACAAATAGACGTTTGAAAATGAGAAAACACATTTACAGGCGGCCGATCGACGGGGTCCGGCCGTCGACCACTATGTCCAAATCGAGCGAAACCAAAAACGAGTCGAAAAGTTCTGTTTCGAAAAAATGCTCCCAGTGCACGGTCACCCCGCCCGATCGGCCGGTCGACCGCCGGTCGACGCCCGGTCGACCGGTCGACCGACGACCGGTCTACCACCCTGTTGACCAAATCAACCAACTTTTTCAAACAAATAGTTTATTTCTTGTTTTCACAATTTTCAGTGCGGATGCCCTATAGAGGCGACCGATTGGCCTCAAAACAAAAGTATTGTCAATTTTATATCGAAAATAAACTTCAAGAAATACTCAAAAAATAGTAAAAATATTTTAGACCGATCGGGAGTATTAGGACAATATTTTAGAACCATTGTTTTTGGTGTAAAAATACATTACCAAAAATCATTAAAAGTGTTGTCCAATTTTGTCGAAAATAAAACTTGAAGAAATACTCCTAAAATATTAAAACCATTTTAAATCATTTAGGAGTATTTGGACAACCTTTAAAACCATTGTTTTGGTGTAAAATCAAAATCATCAAAATCATGATAAAACCATTTAACAAATAATCTCCCCTTTTGATGATTACAAACCAAAACAATTTTAACGAGGTCGATTTTAAAAACAAAACAATTTTACCGGTTAAAGAGAACTATCCGTTGTGAGCGACAACATTCCGTGCAATAAACACAAGGATGGGAGTAGAGATATTCAAGCACATATAGCAAATGCTCCCCCTATCAACATGCACAACAATAGTAATATAGAAGCAACTTCAACATAAGCTAAAATCTTAGCTTATCGATATTGAGCTTAAGTATTAATAACTTAAAAGCTCCCCCTGTCAAAGAGACACCATTAGAAACGTACCAATGGACCAAGAAACATAAATAACCATAATACATCAAGTGGACATAATATGATCCACAACTTATGGCTTTACACAGCCACAACTTATAGCTTCTTTTCGTGAGGCTTATCTTAGCTTCTTTGAGCTAAAGAGCTTATAACCTATTTCTCCCCCTTTGGAATCATCAAAAAGAATGTTAGCAAGATAAGTACATCATATATTCATATCAAAGTGCGCAACTAAACCGATGTATCGAGCTAATTTGAACATTGAAGCTTATAAACCAAATAGGAGGAAAAAGTCGAATCATACGACTTGAAGAAGCTTATGAAAACTCATTTGATAAGCAAAACATGATCTCTATAAATATATAAGACTTTTGAAATCGAGAGAATCATGTAGGTGATGAATTTTTCATTGAAACATTTTATCGAACACTTGGCGGGCATCAAAAATTGAAAAAGATATATATAGCCCTTGTAAATGAACTCAAGCCAAGTTTTTCATCACCAAATTCAATTTAACAAATATCATTTATCAACAATCAATAAGCTCATCACAAATATGTATGGATTGCATCAAGAAGAATACATATAAGCCACAAACTCGAGGTTCAACCCATTGAGCTAAAGAGAGTGAAATTCTTACCATTCGATCGGTAAAGACGAGCAATGATGATGATAGTCGATCTAGATAATCCCCAAAATATAAAATGTATGCAATAAAACAAATTTGGAGTGAAATTTGTGTGCAATTTGCGAAGGGGACGAAAAATGGACAAAATAAGCCAAAATAACGAAGTTTGGAAACAGAACTATTTTTAGCCAAAAAATCATCCAGGGCGACCGGTCCAGGGCATGGGCGACCGGTCGACGGCTTGGGCGACCGGTCGGCCTTACCCCAGTCAGCCCAGTAGTTCTTTTCTGTTTTGAAAATCCGAAATTTGATCCAAAAATTCGATTTTTCGTCCCTCAGTTTTAAAACGTGCAAAATGCAAACGTATACCTCATTCAATATGCATTATGTCATAATCAAGCTCGAAATGAGGTAAAATACTCGGCAGTTAATGATCAAAAAGTCCGCGAGTTATCCTTGAGACGGAATTAAACACATCTCAAGTTTTTGTTAAAAATCACAATCCCTTAAAAATATATCGAATCTCAATATGTTTAGTTCGATTATGACGAACCAAATTTTGAATACGAATAACCGTATAATAGATACCGAACTTGTTATCCCGAAAAAAATAAGAACGTTTTAAAGCTTTGGATACAACAAGTCATAAGAAGAAGTGCTTTTCAAATATTTGAAAGTTTCTTTTAATGGCACTTTAATGAGATTCGTTGGGATAATTTTTGAAGTCGAGCATATAGACATAAGGTATATGGAATGTCGATTCTATAGGAATAATACAAGAAGACATACCTCGAATTTGTTTGTCAACCGACATGCCTTTCTCAACCTTTGTCAATCTCTTCATTGATAGCCATAGAGGTTTGAATGATTCTTCCTTCTTCAATGCCTAACTCCTTCAAGAGTTCTTTTTGAAATGTAACCATCTACTTGGCATTGAATGATTTGAAGTCAAGCAAGAAATCATGCTCATTTCAAGTACACCTTGCATCAACTTAGAAAACCATATCTTGCACAAATATTCATTAGTAGCACCAAAAATATTCTCATAAATATGCACAAGTTTAAACAATATTGCCCTTTTCACAAACAAAGAGAGTAGTATCAACTTTACCTTTTGTAGAATCATTTAGCAAAAATAGCTAAGTCTATCATACCATACACTGGTACTTGTTTTAAACCATACAAGGCCTTAAAAACAATCATTTGGCCTAGAAAAATTTTAAACCCCGGAGGTTGTTTTACATAGACTTCTTCTTGAATAAAACCATTTAGAAATTTGGATTTAACATCCATTTGGTAAAGCTTGAAATTTTCTTAAAACAAGAATGGGCAAGTAAAATGCAAATAGCTACAAAATGTGCTATGAGTGCAAATGTTACATCAAAATCGATTACCTTCTTCTTGAAAATACCTTCGAGCTACTAACCTCGCCTTAGTTCGACCAATGTTGCCTTGGTCATCGAGTTTGTTCCGGAATACCCTTTTTATCTTCTTCATCACTATCATCATAGGGCATCCACTTGATCTAAGGTGTTCATAATAGAACATTTACATCCAAATATTTGGAGTACTTCATTTCTCATCTACACAACTTAACAAACTCATTAACGGCATCGCTTATACAAGAAAAAAAAATAGCCCAAGTGTAAAAACATGCTTCAATCATCAATCACAAAATTTCTTGCAAAAGAGCATAGTAGGAATAGACACTATATATATATATATATATATATAGATCATGAAGCAAGAAACACATACTATGCATTTAGAATATCATCAAGAGTCTAATAAATCATGCAAGTTCAAATAAGCTTAAGAAAGCTACAAAATGTCTCTTTTGAAATTTGAGAATCCGATAGCATATAATTGAGACCTCATTTAAAAGAAGTATTTGAACAAAAGTTGACAAAGCAAATATGTGCAATCAAATATCGAATAATGCCTTTCAAAAAATCTAAAAAATCCTCTTAATGGCATTTGTATGAAATACTATGAAAAACAAGCACATAGGCACATGACAATACATATATTGAGTCTATAAGAGTAAGAATAACACAAGTAAACATACCTCGATAATTTATGCCTTTTTTTTGACAAATAATGACGAAAATGGCCATTTGTGAAAATATGTAAATCCTACACAATTCTTAAAACAAATCTAGCACAAATCATAATGATAAAAGTGTAGGCTAAGAGATATCACAAGTAAGCTCATGCCATAAAAATCCATAAGAGATGATAATACACTTTAGTCTACAAAAATGCACAAGAGTTTTAAAAACATCATATAAGGTCTTCCTTTTTAAAAACAAATAAGTTTTGAAGACCTTAATTTAAAATTACATGAAAACTCATTTTTGCAAGTAGGACACAAATAAAAACATGCATAATAGACAAATAAAATGCATATTTAATTAGGGAGATACGGTTTACCAATTATGCCGTTTCCATGGGTTTTTCCATTGTTGATGATATTTTCCCTTTTGAAAATCTTCATGTTGATAGTAATCTCTCCAATTACTTCATCTCCAAAATTTTTGTCCTTCCCATTGTTGATGGTCTCTTCTTCTTTGAAAATCATCTTGTCTTTGCCATTTCCAAGGATTGTGTTCTTCCCATTTTTGATTATATCCTCTTCTTGGAAATTGGCTTTGTCGAACATAATTTCTCCTTCTTTGATCACATGAAACGGTCATTTGATGTCTTCTTGGCGGTATAAATTTTCTTTGATCATTATTTCGCCGGGTACCTAATATGACATTGTTTTGTGGTACCCTTATGTGTTTGGGTCCTTTGTGATTAGTCTTGAGACTTTTAGGTCTCCAACAATAATTGGAGCTATTTCTAGCCCGACAAGTATTTACCGTATGACCCTTTTTACCGCAATAAAAATATGTAATAATTCTAGGAGCATAATGACCAACGTGCTTAGAGACTTGATTCTTTTTCATGTGATTGACACCCTTAGGCTTATGATCAAGTTCTAGTTTCGAATTATCACAACAATCAATAATATTGGTCATCTTATCGGTACTCAAGTTGGATTTAGATAAATCATTTTTCAAGCAATTTATATCCTCAACAAGAGTACTATTTTCTTTCTCAAGGTTTCTAACCTTGTCAAGAGTGGTGGTGTGAGCACATGATAGTGATTCATAGGAAGTAAATAAACTATCCTTATCATTCTTTAAAACAATGAATTCCTTTTTCAAATTTTTGTATTTAACAAGTAAGTTTTGGAATTCATCTTGTAGCTCATCATAATCATTTTGCAAGTCGCTATATTCATTTTGCAATTCATTGTCATAAGAAGTAGAGGTTTAGAACTTACCTCATTTTCTTCTTCGATGCCCATGAGGCATTGTTCAACTTGTTCATCATGGGAGGTTGTAGAAGGCTTATCCCATGTTGTTGAATTTGATGTTGTATCCATTTGTGAGGTAGATGTTTTTGAGTTGCTCCTTTCATTTGCATATACTTCATAGATGGCTTCTAATTTTTGCCATACTTCATGTGCCGATCGAATACCTACAACATGATCAAATTCCAAAGTGGTAAGTGAACAATGTAAAATATTAAGAGCTTTACCATTTGAGGAGATGATTTTCTTCTCTTCATCATTGAGCTTTTGAAGCCTTTTGAGGTGTGTGGTGTATTTTTCATCGGAATGGATTCTCCATTAATGACGGTGTTCCAAATGTCGAACCCGCAACCTTGTAAGTAGCATTCCATTCTTTCTTTCCAAAATATAAAATTTTTGGAATCAAACCGAGGTGGCTTGGTGGTGGAGGTGCGGAAAGATGAGCTTCGTTAGAGTAGCCGACGATCGTTTCTCTTCACTCGCGATGTGAAACGAGCTTGCCAAAGAGTTTGGCTCTGATACCACTTGTAAGTCCAAGCGGCTACGATAATCTAGAGGGGGGGTGAATAGATTATCTCCATCTTTTCGATTTCGCCCTCTATTTAAAACCGAATGCTCAAATACAATAATAAAGGTGCGGAATATAAACAACACACGTCGATTTAAAGAGGTTCAACCCACCTAGGGCCTAATCCTCTACCACCCCAGTATATCCGGGATGGATTTCAAAAAGAAAAAAGAATTTTATTAATTACCAAAATTAATACAAATTCAACTTACAACACCTTGAAGAGCACCACACTCTTCTTCAACAACACTTTTGAGATTACCACAATCTCCAAACGGCACCTTGTGAAGATTACCACAATCTTCACCCTTGAAGAGCACCACACTCTTCAACACCTCAACAAGAAGATTACCACAATCTTCTTACACCTAACACCTAGATCACCCAAGTGTGTTCTTACCACAAGAACACTCACAAGTATATCTTGTGTTGAATGATTACCCAAATTCAAGATTACAACTCGATAATTGATAATACAATAGAGTGCAAGTGTAATCAAGAAAAGCCTAGACCTCAAGGATGTGAAAGTGAATAGCTAGGCAAATTACAACAAGAAATAAGACAATGTAAGAACAAGTGTATTCTTGAGTGTATCTTGTTGTGTTGTAGTTTTCTCTCTTATAGTGTAGCTTCAATTCTTCCTCTATTTATAGAAGATGTCTTGTACATGATAGGCTCCTCTTGGGGACATGAATTCTGTAAAAAATTGCAAGACAATTGAAGAAAAGAGTCATTAGAAATCAATCCCACAATTTAGGGAAAAGTTGTCTGGCCGCACAACGGTTAGAATTTTGTTAAACTTGAGGCGACCAAGTCACACAAATAGACGTTTGAAAATGAGAAAACACATTTACAGGCGGCCGTCGGCCGACGGTCCGACCGTCGACCCTATGTCCAAATGGCGAGCGTAACCAAAAACGAGTCCGAAAAGTTACTTTTTGAAAAATGCTCCCAGTACGGTCACCGCCCGGCGACCGACCGACCGCGACCGGCGACGCCCGGTCGGCCGACCATCGACCGCACGATCTACCACCCTGTTGACCGGTCAACTGCACCTTTTTTCAAAAAATAGTTTATTTAATGTTTTTCACAATTTTCGTGCGGGATGCCCTATATAGCGACGATTGCCTCAAAACAAAAGTATTGTCCAATTTTATATCGAAAATAAACTTCAAGAAATACTCCAAAAAATAGTAAAAATATTTTAGACCGATCGGGAGTATTAGGACAATATTTTAGAACCATTGTTTTTGGTGTAAAAATACATTACCAAAAAATCATTAAAAGTGTTGTCCAATTTTGTCGAAAATAAAACTTGAAGAAATACTCCGGAAAATATTAAAACCATTTTAAATCATTTAGGAGTATTTGGACAACCTTTAAAACCATTGTTTTGGTGTAAAATCAAAATCATCAAAATCATGATAAAACCATTTAACAAACAAAACATTTATCTAACAGTATGCTTGGGAGAGTCGAGCTCGGGCAAGAAGTCCAAATCGGAAGATTACAGAATAGAACCCGTGGAGGAGTACCTCGTGATTCAGCTGGACCCTAGTGACCTGACAAGAACAACGAGAATTGGGTCACATATGACCTCGACCTAAGAGCTCATGATGATCAAATTTCTGAAAAATAATTGCAATGTATTTGCTTGGGAACCAATGGACCTAGAGGGAATAGACCCAGAGGTTACCGTCCATCGCCTCAACATTGGCCCCACTATAAAGCCAGAAAAGCAGAAGAAGAGGAATTTTAGGGCGAAAAGGAATAAAAAAATAGAAGCTGAGGTTAACAAGTTGCTCCAGGCGGGGTACATTGTTGAGGTACAATTTATGGATTAGCTTTCTAATGTCATGACCGTGCCTAAGATGGATGTAAGATGAGAATGTGTACCGACTTTATGGATTTGAACAAAGCTTGTCTTAAAGACCCGTACCCCTTACCTCATATTGAACTGCTGGTGGACTCGACTGTCGGGTGTGCATTGATAACTATGATGGATGCATACTATGGCTATTACCAAATATCAATGGCCGAGGAAGATAGAGAAAAGACCTCGTTTGTAACGAATACCAGGGTCTACTGCAACAAGGTCATGCCATTCTGACTCAAAAATACGGGGGCTACCTAACAGAGACTTGTCAATATGATGTTCAAAGATCTCATCAGGGTAAACATGGAGGTGTATGTGGACGATATTTTGGTAAAATGCGAGCAAGAGGATGACCACCTCAGTTATTTGGCGGAATCCTTCTCGGTACTAAGAAAGTACAAAATGAAGCTCAACCCAGCAAAATTCACATTTGGGGTAGAGGTGGCAAGTTCTTGGGTACCTCGTCAATGAATGCGGAATAGAGGAAAATCCCAAAAAAAATCAGGGAGGTGCTCTAGATGTCATCGCCTAGGAGCATCAAGGAGGTCCAAAGTTGACCGGGATGGTTGCATCTTTGAACCGTTTCATTTCCATGTTTGGAGATCGTAGCTTACCCTTATTTGCTACTCTAAAAAATGTAAAATATTTTGAGTGGACGGGACAGTGCGAGAAAGTCTTCCTAGAGCTCAAGGCGTACATGACCTCACCCCATTTGCTCGCGAAGCCAGTTAATGGAGAACCCCTCTACCTGTTCTTCGCAGTGTCACCTCACGCGGTGAGTTTAGTGTTGGTGAGGGAAAATAAAGGAACTCACCAACCATTTTATTATGTCGGCAAAGGTCCTTCGAGCGTAGGAGCGGTATTTTGAGGTCGAGAATCTAGCCTTGACATTGGTGACCTCAGCTCGGAAACTCCAACCTTATTTTCAGTCGCATGTGATCAGTCTTGACCAACCAACCGCTGAAACAGATCTTGGGAAAACTGGATCTCGTGGGTCGCTTGGTCAAATGGTCAATTGAGTTAGGGGAATTCGATATCAAATATGAAGTAAGGACGACTATAAAGGAGCAATTCCTAGCCGATTTTCTGATAGAAATGACGAACCCGATTGAGCCAATCTCAGAGACTTGGATGCTCCATGTGGATAGCTCCGCGATAGCGAGCGGAGGAGCCGAGATTTTATGGCAAGGCACGGATGACCTAGAATGGAAATCGCACTAAAGTTGGATTTTGGAGTTACTAACAATGAGGCGGAGTACGAGGCCTTGATAGCGGGCATAAAATTGGCCCAGCAATGTCAAGCAAAGAAGGTAGTAGCCTACACAAATTCGCAACTAGTGGCAATGAAGGTCCAAGAAGAGTATGAGGCCAAAGAGAAGACCATGGTAGTTTACCTGGAACGAGTAAAGCAATTAATCAGAGGCTTCAAGCAATTTCAGCTTCACCAGGTCCCAAGGGCAGAAAACGGGTGGGCAGATGCATTGGAAAAATTTGCACGTAGTATCACGGGAGTTAGCTCCAGGAAAGTGGTCGTCCTAACAGTTGAAGAGCATGAGATTAGATTTGAAAAAAACCGATTGGTTTATATCCCACTACGCAGTGGTCCGTACTCAAGATATCGTGTCCCGAGACCTGGATAGAAGACATCAAGAACTACCTCCTACATGGTCACCTACCAGACGACCCGCTAGAAGCGAAAGCACCTCTGGGTAAAGGCATCCCATTTCTGCATGTTTGATCGGAACCTCTATAAAAATCGTGAGCTGAATCATGCTCAAATGTTTAGCTCCGAGAAGGGCCACATATACGTGATGCAAGAGATCCACGAAGGATGTTGTGGAATCATTCGGGTGGAAGGTCATTAGCTTTGAAAGTTATGCGCCAAGGTTATTTTTGGCCAACATTAGCTCAAGATGCCGTTGAGTAGGTAAAGATATGTGAGAAGTGCCAACTATACTCAAACCTGTCGCATCAGCCAACTGTGTCGATGACCTCAATACCCATAACATGCCCATTTGACCAATGGGGAATAGACATCTTGGGACCAATCCCACTGGCTCGGGCACAAAACAAGTTTATCATAGTTGCTGTAGAATACTTTTCTAAGTGGATAGAGGCGGAGGCTTTGGCAAAGGTCACATAAATCGAGGTCATGAACTTCTCGTGGAAAAATATAGTGTGTAGATTTGGAGTACCTTGGATCTTGATCCCAGACAATGGGACACGATTTCAAGGAAAGAAGATAGTGGCATGGTGTAAAGAAATGAAGATCCAATAGAACTTCACTTCAGTTGGGAACCCGCAAGCTAATGGGCGGACGGAGGTCGCGCTAACCGTATAATCCCGCAACACCTCAAGACGTGTGCGGAGAAAATGAAGACATATTGAGTAGATGAGCCCCCCTAGAGTGATGTGGGCTTATAGAATAACTCCGAAAATGGCAATGGGTGAAGCACCTTTCTACTTGGCCGCGGTTCGAAGCGGTGATCCTAGCAGAGATAGGAGAGCCCACTCATAGGATTGAAAATTATGAAGGAGATGAAAACCAAGAGAATAGGGCGACTAATCTAGACTTCATAGAGGAAATGAGAGAGTGCGCCTATGAAAAGATCCTATTGGCTAAAGCAAGAATGATGAATGAGTACAATAAAAGAGCGAAGAAAAGGAATTTTCAGCTAGGAGACCTCGTCTTGAAAATGGTTTAGGTATCCAAGCACGTGGGAAAGTTAGATCCCAATTGGGAAGGCCCATACAAAGTGGTTCGAGTCTCAAGAAAATGGGCCTATTGTTTGGAGGATCTACAAGGCAAGGAGCTCCTTAGGCTTTGGAACGCCCAAAATTCACGAAGGTTTTACAATTAGCGCGGATAACCCAACTTTACTTGTCTTTATTTTAATTCTTTACTTAAAAATTAGGAGTAATTTTATAACCCCATATTTTGTTAAACGTTATAGAGATCATGAACTATAAGGCCTAAATTTGTATAACCCATTGTGGGCATTTTTTTTAAAGGAGTAAGGGGCGCGTGCGCGTAGGTTGATATCTTTTAACCTCGTATTTTGTTAAAATTGTGGATATAAAATTGATGACTCCCTCGAATTGCAAATCGAAATGATGTACATAGTGATGGCAAATACTTTGTGTTTTTTGTAAAAATTTCCAAGGTCTCAAAGACCACAAAAGAACTCAAGCTCGAGTGTCCTCGAGACCCCGAGACTTGAAGAAAATCTCAAGGGTCTTGAAGACCCTAGAAGAACCCAAGCTCGGGGGTCTTCAAGACCCCAAGACTTGCAAAAATCTCCAGGGTTCGAAGACCCCAAATGAACTCAAGCTCGAGAGTCCTCAATACCCCGAGACTTGAAGAAAATCTCAAGGGCTTTGGAGACCCAAATGAACTCAAGCTCGAGGATCCTCAAGACCCCGAGACTTGCAAAATCTCCAAGGTCTCAAAGACCCCAAATAAACTCAAGCTCGAGGGTAGAGCTGTAAAAGTGTACGGGCCGGGGTGGTCCGGTGCCAGCCCATTGAGCCTAGGGGAAAAATCGGGCCTGGTCGGGCCGGTCCAGAATTTCTTCGGCCCGGTATTTTGGGGAGCCCAACCTAACCCATGTATTAAACATACACTAAAATTGCTTCGGGCCAATTAGGCTGACCGGACCAGCCCGGTGTTTCGAGCCTATCGGGCCGGGCCAGATAGGCCCAGGTCTTTCCAGGCCTATAGAATCGTAGCCTAGTCCAGCCCTGTTACAGGGCCGGCCCATCGGGCTAGACCATTTTTGACAGCTGTCCTCGAGGGTTCTCAAGACCCCGATACTTGAAGAAAATCTCAAGGGCCTTGAAGACGCTAGAAGAACCCAAGCTCGAGGGTCCTCAAGACCTCGAGACTTGCAAAAATCTCCAAGATCTCGAAGACCCCAACTGAACTCAAGCTTGAGGGGTCCTGAAGACCCTGAGATTTGAAAATTCTCTAGGGTCTCAAAGACCTCAAAAGAACTCAAGCTTGAGGGTCCTCAAGACCCCGAGACTTGCAAAATCTCCAGAGGTATCGAAGACCTCAAATAATCTAAGCCCCAGGGTCTTCAAGACCCCAAGACTTGAAAAATTCTCAAGGGTCTTGAAGTCTCCAAAGAACTTAAGCTCGAGGGTCCTCAAGACCCTGAGACTTGAAAAATTCTGAGAGATTTCAAAGACCCCAAAGGTTCTAGAGACCTCAAATGAATTCAAGCCCGAGGGTCTTCACGACCCCGAGACTTGAAGAACCCCTAATTGAGAGGTCTCTTAGATCCCAAGATATGAAAGGCCATAAAGACCCCGAGAGGCTTCAAGACCCTGGAGACAATTCAAAGGATCTCAAAGACCATGAATTCCGGAAAAAATCTTAAGAGACCCCTCGAATTCGAAGCATCTGAGCTCCATAAAACTCTAAAGATCGACAAAAACAAATCACAAGGGGTTGAGAACCCCAGAAATAGGATAAATGCAAAAGCACACAGACTATTGAATGCGAATAATAAAGCACAATAAATTGTTTATAAAAGGCAAAAAATAGCTAATTCTTAGTACATATATGCAAGAAAGAATTGTTTGAAGCAGCGGTACCCTGGGTCTACACCCATTACAAAAAGCCTTAATCCACAAAAAAAAAAAGAAGAAAGAGTAACAACTAAATTATAAAAGTCAAGGAGGAAAACTCATGAGGTAGGCCCCAAGAGGGAAGAGACGTTAAGCATGTCGTCCCCCTCTTCGACCTCAGCTGCTCGCTCTTCTTAGAGGAGTGTCTTAAAGCGGGAACCCGAACTCGTGATTCTCGAGGTCTTTTTCTTCTTCTCCCTCAAAGGAAACCTTTTCACCATTTCCATCAAGCTCGGGGTCCAATTTGCTGGGGGTCGAAATTGACCTTGAAACCACCAAAGTTCTGCAATTGAGACTGGCACTTGAAGAATCACATGACCTCGAACTCAGTAGATTTTTCAACCACTAGCCGATTGAAAATGGCAGAGTTTTTGAAATCTTTCACCACCTTAAGTCGAGCTTCTATGAGTTAGTTCGCATACTCGGGAGAGTTGATGACCTCATACTGTTTGATACATGTTTTTATCTTAATTTTGATGATTTTATTTTATCACCAAAACAATGTTTTTAAAGGTTGTCCAAATACTCCTAAATAATTTAAAATGGTTTTAATATTTTCCGGAGCATTTCCTCAAGTTTATTTTTGATAAAAATGGACAACACTTTTAATGATTTTATATCAATGGGTTTTTACTCCTAAACAAGATTTCTAAATGTTGTCTAAATACTCCCGATTGGTTTAAAATGTTTTTACTGAATTTTCGGAGTATTTCTTGAGTTTTATTTTCGACAAAAATTGGACAACATTTACCTCGTGGTCGACCTGGCCGCCCTATAGGCAACCCGAAGATGTTTTTAGAAACAGAAAATGAGACGGAAGTAAAAACAGCAGTCGACCGGCCGCTTACTGGCGTCGACCGGTCGGTCGACCGTCGCCCATGGTCGACCGGTACCGAATGTTTCATTTTGAAACAGAACAAAACCTCTTCATTTTTGATTAGGGGGGACCGTTGAGACGGTCGACGATCGGTGAAAAACTATGTCGGCCGCCCCTGTTGAATTTTTCAAAGTGTTCTTATCTCTCTTATTTACGTGCGGCCGCCCTGTGTATTGACAAGAAAAATATGACCGTTTGACACAGACACATTTCCTTAAAATGTGGGATTGATTTCTAACAGCTATATTCTTGATTTTAATTGTATTTTTCTCAGAGATTTTCAATCCCCAAGAGGAGCCTATGCTTGATCAATCATCTCCTATAAATAGAGGAAGTTTTGAAGCAACCAATACAACAATTGAGATACAACACAACAAGATACACATCAAGCAAATTCTTGGTCTTTCATTGTTATTATTCTTGTTGTAAATTTGCCCTAGCTTATCACTTTCACATCTTTGAGGTCTAGGCTATTCTTGATTACACTTTGCACTCAAATTGTATTATTCATTATTGAGTTGTAATCTTGATTTTTGGTTATCATTCAAACACAAGATATCCTTGTGAGTGCTCTTGTGGTAAGAACACACTTGGATGATCTAGGTGATAGGTGAAGAAGATTGTGGTGATCTTCTTATTGAGGTGTTGAAGAATTTGGTATTCTTCAAGGTTGAAGATTGTGGTAATCTTCACAAGGTGCCGTTGAAGATTGTGGTAATCTTCAAGAAGAGATTGTGGTAATCTCAAAGGTGGTGTTGAAGAAGAGTGTGGTGCTCTTCAAGGTGTTGTAAGTTGAATTTGTATTAATTTTGGTAATTAATAAAATTCTTTTTCTTTTTGAAATCCATCCCTGATATCTTTGGGGTGGTAGAGGATTAGGCCCTAGGTGGGTTGAACCTCTTTAAATCGACGTGTGTTGTTTACATTCCGCACCTTTATTATTGTGTTTGAGCATTCGATTTTAAAAAGAGGGTGATATTAAAAAGATGGAGATAATCTATTCACCCCCCTCTAGATTATCGTAGCCGCTTGGACTTAGTCTTTGCCTCAATAGCCGCCTTCTCTTGCTCAAGATGTTTCACTTGAGCCTCCACTCAAATGCAGCCGCCAAAGATGATGGCTACAGAGCGTCAAGTTATGGGCAATGTTGGCGGCCTAAGAAAATAAAACAGAGGCCGTTATGAGGAAATATAATTAAAACATGAAAGTGAGAAAAGATTATTACAAGTACATAAAAGTTACGATTAAGAGATGATCGAATTACCCTCTAAAGATCATGAACCGCGATTTCCTCCAACTTAGTGTCCGACATAGACCCCAAGGCAACTTGATCCAAGGGCAAGATGCAGGCTTGGTAGAGCTCAACGAGTCCTCACCGCTTTCGGGTCTTCATGATCGAGCTCTCGGGTGAAATATGCCAATGGAGGACAATACGAGTCCTAGAAAATTCCCTTGGAGCTTGTGAACTCTCGACCCCGGAATCGCTCATGAGCCTTATATAGTTGGTTTTGGCGATCGGCTATTTGGTTGAGAGCGATCGAGACCTCTTCTTCATTAGGCTTCTACTTCTCAACGCGAGCCCTTTTCTTCTGCTTGCTATCCCCTAACCCCTTGCTTTTGCTTCCGCTTTGACTTTGGCTCTTTTGTTTTTTCGACTTACTTTTGCTTTTCCCTTTGGGGTCGAATGAGACCCCAGACTCAATAGTGATAACGGGTGGAGCATTTTCAATGTCCAAGTGGCCGTGGTCTTGAGTAGTCGACCGCTCGGGAGGATGTTCGGACCTCTGAGCTCCCTAAGGAGATTGTCAGGGGAGGATTTGAACTGGGGTCACTAGTCTGAACGGAGGGAGAAGGGGGAATATTAAGACCCGAAGACTTAGCAGTTGTGATGAGCTTCTCTTTCCTCTCCTGTATCATCTTGGGAACCAGAGATGATCTCACAGCCATACCTGAAAAGAAGATCCAATGAGCACAAGTTAGTAAATATTGCATGTAAAAAAAATAATAAGGATGCAAATTACAAATTACCAAGTGTAAGGGTTCTCGGGACGACAACATGGCTTAGACCTGCCAATGACAAGACCTCTTCCTTGGTAAGCTCCCGAATATCATTGTAATGGGTAATAAGTTCTTCGGAGACAAAATTCTCATCCCAGGTACACTCTCCTAAAGAAGGAGTGAGGACACGAGGCTTGGAAAACCACCATATACTCGGATCTTCCAATGACGATCGCGGAGAGCCTCAATAAAAATAAATTTATTGTGCCAATCGCACGAGGAAGAGTGTGAGGGGTAAGGTACTTACAATTGGCACTAGAGTTCACGTAAAAGAAGCCGCGATCGTTGGTCTTTGCAGAGGTGGTAATCAAATACAAAGACAAAAAATGAGCCATGGAGGACTCGACCTTGAAGTACTTCATCAAAATAATGAAACCAATTATGTGCCTTATGGCATTAGGAGCAAATTGGGTAAAGCAAACACCCAATCGAACAAGAATCTCTTCCATGGTCGAGTTCAAGGGAAAGCGTATCCCCGCATCCAAGGAGGCAAGATGAAAGGTGAAACAATTAGGGAGGGATTGTGCATTCGGTCCTCACGGCCTGGAATAATGATTTTATACTCGGGAGGAATAAAATAACTGTGTCTAATGTGGGAAGCCTCATCACGCTGTACCATGGACATAATGATCTCCCATGAGGCTCGCATAGGGGGATCAAACGATACTTGCTCGGAACTGGTACCGGAGCATTACTAATCCTACAGATCGGACTGGTAGATATGGGGATCGAGCTTATTGGGTCATGTCTACCTACATCACGACCCGAGAGATACGAGCCAGTTACATCGCCACTAGAGGAGCTCGAACTCGACTGGGAATCAGAGCTGGTTGAGCTCGAAAGAGCCGCATTTATTGGGTTGCTACGAGAATGGCCCGAAGTGGTTCTAGAGTCCATTTATTGCTAAGAAAAGAAAAAAGAAAAAGGCAAAGTTGAGAAGAAAACATGAGCTACCTGAAGAATTGGATACTACGCGAAGATCTTACTAAGGCGGGGCTGGAGGTCGACGGGTCTTGAGGTCGATCGAGCAACAGCTAGTGAGGAGATCTTGAATCATTTTTAATGGGGTCTTGAGGTCTTGAGCGATTTCACTTTTTACAGAGAGGGGTGAAAGTGATTTTCTTTTTTCACCATCCAACCTTATATATAGGGGGGAAAGGCCGACTGTTATTTATGACAAGACAGACGGCTGAAGCGACAAGATGGGAAACCCTAGGGGTCGCGACTTTTCGTCTCCCTTCTAAAAAAACAAATATATAATAATAAATAAACAATTAATAATAATAATAATAAATATATATATATATATAAATAAATTTTGGAAAAATATAAAAATTAAGTCCAGGCCCATTTCGAAGAGCGAGCTAGACCTCGAGCGCGAGGCCCATACATTGACCTTGACATACGAACGACCTCGAGCCTGTAGGATATGCTAAAATAGGGTTCACGGTCTTGTCTTCAACCTCGGGCTCCCCCAAAAGTGACCCCGAGCCCTCAACAACCTTGTGAACCGGAGTAATAATGATAAGGCAGTGTGGTCTTAAAGCATCTATACAATGAGGCCTCAAAGTTGGGGTTGGTGCTCCGTATCCAACCCGAACTGGGGGAATGAGCCTAACCCGAAAAGGTGAACAATTGATTTCCCTGACAACCTAGTACAACTCCACCCTCCAGATGATGACACTTGGTGCAACCACAAGCCTCACATGTGCCAGGAATATCTATAAATACCATGCTACAATAACTTGATGGTAACTATTCACTCTGCCACTTTTACCTCTTATTTTTACATTTACTGTCTTTATATCTCCATACCTCACAGAACTCGACCTGACTTAGGCATCAGATGGTCTTAGACGGGACCACCCCCGGCTAGCCTGATGTGTGTTCGTCTGTTTCAGGTCACCCAAGAACTCGAACCCGATTACCCAAAAGTCTGTGGCCCGAAGGTAATTACCTAATCTAAATCAATATCAGTATACTAAAAAATTAAAAATGGCTAATAAATTAGTTGATATGTAAACTTCAGTGGAACTACATATATTATAATTACAATCTTGGTAATTATATTAAGATAATATCTTGAATTCCTAGTGAAATGTACTTGTACTACAAATGTCAAATATTATCATTTTAGGGCAAAGTTAATTGTAGTCAATATCTAAAAGCTATACTATCCAATGTTATATTCTGATTCAATAATTCGATTTTATAATCAATAATAATGTAAAATATTATCAATTTTGCACATGTAATAATTCGATTCATGATCAGTAAATATTCAAAATGTGATTTTTTTTTTGCAAAAACAAATATTTACACTACAAGAAAAAATCAGTTTACCTATAGAAAAACTTGTAGGTAAATGTTAAGAAAACTGTAAAGTGTAGGTAAAATTCTTGTAGGTAAAATATTTACCTACAGATTTCAGTCGGTAAATTTAAAATATGTCGGTGTAATTTGGGGAAAATAATATTTTTTATTCTGTAGGTTACTGTAAAGTTTAGAAACAAAATCATTTATGTCAATAATTCTGTTGGTAATTAAACTGAAATTCTCTTGTAGTGTTATCATGAGAAAAGGGGGATTGTAATCAAGAATATTAAAACTCAAGGGAAGTGTGAATGGAAGTTTATCCAAGTTGAATACAGGAGATGTAAATTAATGAGAAAGTCTACACATATTTAAAGTTTTAAAGGAGGTTTGCATAATTGTAGAGGACAAATAGACTCTTACCTTAATTTTTCAAAAAAAAATTGAACATTTCGAATCACATGTTAAGCTTCAAATGATCTCCATTCTCTTGTTATGTTTCTGGTTATTTTATTTTTTAATTTTACGTTTTGAATGTATAATATGTGTATATAAGATAAATATGTATTATTATTTTTTAGATGTAATTAATATGTTTCGTAAAGATGTAAACCTCTGTTAGTTAAACATGGGGATATTTAATACGCACTAATATATTATGAATATTTTTTGAAAGTTACGACAAAAAAAGGCAACAAATAAGAAAATATTTAATATACGGATCCATAGACGTACGCGTATAAAATGAATATAAAATATTTGTTCGGAAGTAATAATACGACTTATTTTAATATACTTATGTATAGATTATATAATAATTAATTTAAGGTACTTTATTAATTTACTTAAAATTATGACACAAATTAAAAATAACTATTAAATAGTAATAGTTAGTGTATTTTTAAGTGAATTGTATTTATATTTAATTTATATAAAACTTAATATATAGTTTTACATTATATTAAATTATTATTGAACATAAATCCAAGATAATTATCTAATAATAAATAATAATTACTATATTGATATATTATTAATATTCTTATTTATTGTTTTATAATATTTTGATTATACTTATAGTTAAATTTTGAATGAATTTTTGATATAAAAGTCCATTTCAATAATAATTCATGTTTGGTGGTTAATTTAGAATGAACTTTTGGACAAATCACTC
The DNA here is from genome assembly GCA_016081115.2 of Rehmannia glutinosa. NCBI lineage: Eukaryota > Viridiplantae > Streptophyta > Magnoliopsida > Lamiales > Orobanchaceae > Rehmannia > Rehmannia glutinosa. The sequence continues at coordinate 58,645,473 of CM071931.1, read as the reverse complement.
CTCCAAAAGTTCATTCTGCAGAAATGAGGATTGTAGGCTTTTTGAAAAGTCAATTTTCTAAATGGACTACTCCATAAGTCTTCCCAAACATGCACTTAAATATTATAAAAATAAAAGTATTATAGGGATAACTATAATACGAGTATTAAATATTTTATTTCAAAAGTACATAGTATTTAACGCCATTTTAGAATGTATAGGGGAAACAAAAGTATTTCCAATTTATAAACAGTATTTCTTGGAACTGCAAGCTAATAATTAAGTATTATACTATTATATATATATATAATATATGTTTATATATTAACATTCGATGGTAACACAAAAATATTTTTTCTTTTGGTAAAAGATCGTTTTTGAGATAATTTTCGGACAAATACTTATACACGCGGTGGAGTGCGCAAATTGAAAGAAAATGCAACTTTTCCGATAATTTAAGAGCATGTCTCTCTTGTAGGATGGTCGTGACGAAACTGGACGGATTTTTTTTAGTGTAAGAAATGATCTTTGTGTCAAATACACTTAAATTTAGTGTATTCAGATAAGATGTCACTTTTTATACTAAAAGTATCATTTTATACTAAAAGTATCATCCAAAGCACCGTGCGACCGTCTTACACAAATTTTGTCATAATTTAATATGATTATTGTAACTTATTTAAATTGTGTCTTAATTTTATTTTTATTTTTGGTGAAGGAAATTGTGTCGTATTGACTACTCAAAGTCAAGAAGACTTTGAACAAGTATATAGTAATCCATCAGAAGGGGCCATGAAAATACTCTAAAGGTGGAGGGACCTACAAAAAATCACCTTTTTCATATGTATTTGGATTTTGAGTCTTCCACTTGTTCGTTAGAAGCTAATATAAAACTATACTGAAAAAGTATATGATCTTCCACATCTTCTCTTCTCTTTTCGGCTCTTTTTCATTTTTTTTTTCCCTTCAACTCAAACTTGAATTGAAAACCACTGTAAAATCGCCAACTCTTTTGCATAGTTTGCTGAAGTTATTCCATTTCTTTTAGAGTTAATTTCAAGAATCTTGCTGATCAGATTTTTTTCTTTTTTTCTCTTCAACAGGGACAGTTCATTCCCTGCAACAAATTCCGCATAATCCACATCATGGATCAAAACCCAGGTGAATTTTTAATTCTTCGATATTAAAGGTTGATTTTTAACTAAGAAATAAATGGATTTTGAAGGCATTTCATCATAAAATATATGTTTCAGTGTTTAACTTCCTCTGTTGAATTTCCATTCATGGGAACTTTGCGTGTTTATGTGTAAATTGATTAAATGGATAACTACAAAAGCACCCATAAGTTTTGGGCTAATTAAAAAAAAATCAAAGATGTTTCGGAATTAGAAAAAATAAACAAAACCACTGAACACGATAACTTATTTGTTTGAATTGTCCGTACACGAAAATACCGCACCAAAATGGCTATAAACCGAATACCGCACTAGACGGTGAAATCATAAGAGAAAAACAAATAACTCAAATCTACGTTATCAAATAAAAATAAAAAGTTATAGATAGAGGTGATTTTAGGCTAAAAAAGGCAAAAAATCACCTCTTAACAATGAGGGACAAGAACGAGAAGCAAATAACAGTTTGAGAGAAATGAGACTAGAGTTTGAGTTTTGTGGAAGAGAATTTTTTTACTTAAAAAATAGATAATATTGTTAAAAATAAAATATAAATTTACTCCTAATTGATTGCAAATAGGCAAACATGAGAATGTCCACAGTTTGAAATTAATAATAGACCCACTTTATTTCCACTCTATTCCTACGCACCAATTATTCTGTCTTCAGTATTTGATTTGAGCATTAAATTCTACACTTTTTTTTAAAGAAATCTGTTTATTTTGCCTCGTCATAGAATATATAGTAGCCATTTTATGGGATTATATTCCGGCCCGATAAAAAATGGCAAGGCCAGGCCGTCTAGGCTGTGTTTTTAGAGGCATTTTATTTTGCAACCTGTAATATGACTATTTTGCGGGTTTGACACCTAATCTTTTTTTGGAGTTTAGTACCTAAATTTTACTGGATCGTTAAAATGCAACCTCAGGAGTCCCGAAGGTGGAATATTTCGATAAGATGCCATCACGTGCGCAACACGTGAGGGCAAAAGCGTCAAATCATTTAACATGATAAAAATTATTGTACTTTGCAACCCAAACTTCACGTTATTTGTTAATTTCCAACCTAAACGTTTTACATTTCAACTTTAATTTGTCACCTCACTTCAAAATAAATAAGAAACATTATATTAATAAATATGTATTTATTTCTTTTATTCACAAAACATATATTTTAATAGTTAATACAAAAATATCTTGATAAATTAATTTATTAAAAATCAAATAATTATACATCATTTTAAGTTAATAAATTAAAGATATAAAATAATAAAATTTTAACATTCAAAATGAATTTTAAAAGTTTTTAATTTAAAATTGCATATATTTATTTATTTGTTATTTTTATTTTAAATTTCATTTTTCAAAATTCTATTAAGTTACTTAATTAAGAGAATTTAACCAAAAAAATATAATAAGAATAATTTTCATGCATTATAAAATGCTAAAAAAGATTACTATATATTTTAAATTTTATTAAACATAAAATTACATAAAATTATTTATTATTTCTCTCATTTTAATTTCTACTTTAATTTTTTTAAAATTCTATATAATAAATTAATCATTAGAATTCATAATTCAACAAGAAAGATAAATGAATATTCTTTATAATACAAGAACTATAAATTTAATATTGTAGATTTTAATTTTATGAAACTTAAAATTATCATATAATTTATTTTAATAATTGAATTGACTTATTAATGTATTTTTATATAATTCTTACTATTAAATATATACTTTGTAAATAAAAATAGATAAATACATATTCATTAATATATTTTTTATTATTTATTTTGAAGTGATGTGGCAAAGTTCAATGTAAAAAGTTTAGGTTATAGACTAACAAATAACGTAAAGTTTGGGTTGCAAAGAGCAATAACTTTTATCACTTTAGATGATTTGATGATTTTGTCCTCACGTATTGCGTACGTGATGACATCTTGTCAGAATATTTCACCGCCGTGATGCATCAGGTTGCACTTTAACAATCCCGCAAAGTTTAGTTACTAAATTCCAACAAAAAAAAAAGTTTAGGTACCAAACCCGCAAAATGATGATAGTACAAGTTGCAAAAAATAATTTCCCTTTAAAATAAATCCAGAGATGTTTCAAAATTACAAAACAAAAAACTCTCATGTTTGGTTATCGTTTAAATTTGAGGACTAACTGTAATATTTATATAAAATATCAATAGTTTTTTGACATGGGCGGATAGAGTAGGGTGTACCTCCAATTTGCCAAAATCCAAAAGTAGTATTTAGTATAAATAAATTTAAAATAGTTGTACCCCTTTTTACATAAAATCATTCTTTAATAATCATTTTAAAAGTAAGAAAGCAACAATATTTCTCATGCACTCGTTTCTTGGCCCAAATTTTCTCACTAGGTACTTCTATGGATTTTGTTAAATTTTCTCTTCTCATACATATATTTAGCAATTTTAAACTCGGCGTACTTAAGAAAATATTAAATGACCTGTTTGGTTACTTTATTGAGTATGATGTGTTTCTACAAGTTTTCAATGATGATGTTGTGGATCGTTTTCAAAATATGAATACATCGGACCCAATTGTGATAGTAATTTTTATTTTAATGATATGTATTTTTCTTTTTTTATTTGCAAATTTTGTGTCTTACGATGTTAAATATTAAACAATGTTTATATGCATATTTTTTTAATCCCTATTGACATTGTAACCTAATTTCAAAATCCTGGATCCGCCACTGATTTTTAAATATTTTTTTGTTTATGAAGGAGAATATGCAAGACGAAATCAAATCTCAATGTTTTTTTTTTGGTAATTTCAAAAAGCCTCGTGAAGTTTTTGTAATTTCAAAAAGCCTGATTGTCTCGAGCAGCTATGCAGCAGAAGATAAAAATGGAGAACAAGCATGGAGAAAAACTTGTGGGTGTGTTGCATGAGAGTGGATCAAATGAAATTGTAATCGTGTGCCATGGTTTCCTATGCTCAAAGGTTAGTGATCTTTTTCTGTTTTCATGCACTCGTTTGAGTAGATTGGTAATTTCTATTTATAGACCTTTCCAAATTTAAATTTTTGAATGCTTGCACATCTTTGTTGTCCACCCTTTTGAACCAAGAAACGCAATACTCAGTATCAGCGGCGGATTCAGGGATTTCTTTTTTATCTTCTAAGGAAAAAAATTATATGTTTTTTTTTAAGGGAGAAAATAGTTGTTCTAGGGAAAAAAAAATTTGGTCTAAGAGTAGACGAGTCGGCTGGCTACACCCGTGCTCTTTATTGAAGAGTGGATGCCCCTGTTAAATTCAGTGGGACTTGGCTAAGCTGTGATAATGCAATTGCTATATATTTCATCTTCTTTTGTTGAGATGCTTCTGTCATTCTTGTCTTAATTTATGATAATTCTTCTTCTCATTTTCGTTCTTCTTTCTTTTTTAAGAACACCCAAGGGTGAATTACAAAACCTACTCCTAAAGGTTTAGAATCGTGACCCCATCATATTCATGTACGTCAAACTGAATTTCAATGCTGAGACGTTTAAATCTGCAGGACCAACCAATTATAATGAACCTTGCTGTGGCTCTGGAAAATGCAAGAATTAGTGTTTTCCGCTTTGATTTCACTGGCAACGGGTAAGCTATTGTGATTATATACTATCAATCTATATTCTTCTCATCTAAATCTACATTACTTATTTTCAGTAATTTCTCTTCTCATTAACTTTTCCATTTTTCTCGAGCATTGATAAATGTTAATTCACATAATGCGTTTGATATTTGCAATGTTCTCCAGGGAAAGTGAAGGTTCATTTCAGTTTGGTAACTACTGTAGAGAGACTGAAGATATACGAGCTGTAACTCAATACTTTAGTAGACATAACCGCAAAGTAAATGCAATTCTTGGACATAGTAAAGGTGCACCACCGACTTGTATTCTTTGATCAATACATCATTTGTTTTTTTCTTTTTTGGTTGGTCGAGAAGTGAACAGGGGAAGTCCCTTACTGATTAGGTATATTGTTGTAGGTGGCAATATTGTACTCCTATATGCATCTAAGTATCATGACATAGATGCAGTGGTTAACATTTCCGGCCGCTATTATCTCCACAGAGGCATTGAAGAGCGTTTTGGAAAAAATTTCATGGAAAGAATTAACAAGGACGAATTTATAGATTTTACGAATAAAGGTGAAACATAGTTTACTTACTTGTATTCATGTCAAAAGAACTCTTTTAAATATTCTAAGGTTCTAAATGCCGAATCAAAATCATGTCTTCATTTACTTTGTTAGTATCCTGCTCACTGTAAACTACTCCTTTCGTTTATATCAAGTCCAATTCTAACTTTGTGTAGGAGAAGATTATCGAGCCACCAAGGAGAGTTTGATGGAGCGACTTAACATAAACATGCATGACACTTGCCTTTCAATTGATAAGCGATGCAGGTTTTAGTTCATGTTGATTTTCATTAGTCTACGTGCTTTTGTTCGTGTTGCCTTTGCATTTCATGGTTTTCATTTTCAACATGAAACATTTTTCCTTGTAAGAACACAACTCGACTCAAAAAGCCTATCCTGTGCTTTTGGGTTAACTATGTTCAATCCTCCATTTCTACTCCACTTTGGCAAGATTATATCCAATTTTAAACCCCAAATGAAAATTTAAATATGACATTTTTCAACAGAGTATGGATATTTATTCTCAAAAAAACATTATTCAGGGTACTGACGATCCACGGAGCGAGTGATAAAGTTGTTCAGTTAGAAGATGCGAGAGAATTCGACAAGGTTATACCGAATCATACGCTACACATTGTAAAAGGAGCTAATCACGGATACACTAAACATCAGTCTGAATTGGCTTCAGCTGTTGTTTCTTACATAAACGGTTGTCTGCAGCTACGAGAAAAGGTTGTTGTTTAGTCGAGTTTCTGGATTTGTACATATATATGATTTTGTGGTATCAAACAGAAATTCCTTACCATTTTGTAAATAGGGACATTCCTATATGCATATGAAATGTTGTCTAGCATGTTGAATTACATTTGTAATGCTCTGTTGTATATTTTGTTTCCTTTTACACAGAAGAGATCTCACTATATGATTGTTTGAATTGAGAATTAATTAATATTTTGCCATAAGTTAATTACAGTTGTTAGCAGATGAGCGAACTATTCATATGAATCCTATATTTGCGTTTTCCTTGATAAAACCAAAAGAAAGCATGTTTCTAGAATATTCGTCATTCAAATTCTAGCCTATGTTGGGACTTATATGAGATCTCATATTCACCAAGTAAATATCACACGTATAAATTGATGTCATTATTGCTTGTATCACATTCACCTAATATATTTTTGTAACACCAATCTTATTGATTTAGAAGTTTGTCAAGAAAAGTAAAGGGAAAAGAAATCTAAATGTGGTTTGGAAGAAGGCATTTTTCAATATGTTGTGTGAATTAAGGGGAAAAATTGATAATAGCCACAGTTAGGTATAAATGTTGGGGAAAAGAGAAAAGAGTTAATGTTATTTTTCACTGTTGCAAATACAACTTTTTTCCTTCTCAACTTCTCCCATAATCAGAATTAGAGATGGCAATGGGTAGGGTACCCACCCATTTAATGGTATCCGTACCCAAACCCTATAATATTAATAATACTCATACTCATCCCATACCGATTAAGAAATTAAACCTATTATCCGTACCCATCCCAAATTCATTTGTTGACACCCACATACTACCTGCACTCAAACCCATTGATTTTATTAAAAACTCATACTTGAATAAATGACAATATAAATGAGTACCATACCAAAAATCAGTTATTGTATGAGAAAATGGCTAATATATATGTTAAATTATTAATAATAGTAACAGTTAACCATGTTTAATTCCGCATGTCAGTAACTATCATCATTCTCAACTAAATCAAAATCAACACAAAAATACAAATGCAGCCAATAAATTTCTTAATATGGCATAATGAACAATAATACATCATTTAATCCATATAATTACATCATCAACACATAAATACATTCGATTTTATTATTTTATTTCTATATACATATACATATATATATATATATGAAAATATTTTACATTATTGGAAGTATAAACGGTTTCGGTGGTAGAGGTACCCTGGGGGATAAAATCGTCTTGAAAAGAATTGTAGACGTAGATATTCCAAAAGTTTCGCATAGTATAGATGTTATCGTAGATGTAACCACATTATGATCACATGCAAATTGCAATAAAAAAAGAAGTAAGATAAAATATAAAATTTATCTACAAGCAAACTAGCTTGTAGATGTGCCAATATAGCAAAACTTTCCACTAGTAAAACTGTTTGATTCCGTATATAATGAATACTAAATCAACTAGTAAAAAATCAATGGAAACTCCTATCTAGACTAGATCTGATCTTTGTAATACAACCCATCCAACAATAGATATGTATATACTTCATTTATCATAATACTAAAAGACTATGGATGAAAACAAGCTAACGAACACAACAACAGACTGAATGTTATCGTTGGATGTAGTCACATCCGAGATCGCATTGATGATGATGAAAGTTCTTGTGCTTGAATGGCTCTAAACTCTATCAACTCTCTTGTATCTCTTGTATATTTCTTGTGTAGTTAATGAGCACGTCCTCCTCTCTTCTATAGGTGTCCAAGACCTTCCAAAGAGTCCTAATAAACATGGAAAGAATATATATACAAATATATGATAAGTATATCACTTATGTTAGGAAACAAGATAAATATCAAATAGTCCTAATATATTTATACCATATCGGTATGAAATCTTTCCTAATCTTACCATAAGTCTAGAAAGGCAAAACAAATCAAAACCCGATATTTTATTTTGGAAAATTATTAGGCGTGTAAAACTTACACCCTAACAATCTCCCCCTTTTTTGCCTTTCTAGACAAAAAACACTTTTCAAGCATAAAATAATCAAAACTCCTCCTAAATCACATGCTGGATAATACTGAACAAATGTAATCACATTTTAGACCATATTTTAAACTATGAAAAAACCAACACAAATCAAGTTTTATCAAACAACTAAAAACAAAAGCAAATATCCCTAAATAGATCATTGTTCAATACGAGCCAAATTTAAATTTATATAAATCGTCCGTAGACACATTAGCATCTGCTGTTCGCCTTGTCCTTCAAAATCAAACCGAAGGCATTCATCTCCTTCGACATTCCGGTGGTTGGGGTAGCAACAACATCCGGATTGTCATTCCCGAGAGTAACATCTTCGATTAACTCCCCGCAAACATTGATTGGTCAGCTATAGATTCTTCTCCCCTTTTTGGCGGAAAGTGAGCGAGATGGTTTGCAATTGAATGCGGAGAGCAAAAATGAGCAATAATGTTGCTCAACAAAAGCCACCGGACTGTAAGAAAGCCACAAAAACAGAAACAGAGAGAATGTTAGGTGAAATGTTAGCCGGGATGTGACCAACATCTGGGACTATATCTGGAGCATACTGAGGAGCAGGGATCTCTGGAGTCATGGGGACATCTGTGATAGGAGTTTCAGAAACTGGAGGTGCATCCCCTAGATACACAAGAGGAAGGCCCACTACTCTATTCTTGGGTGGCAGTAAAGAACCCAGGAGTAGGAACGAACCTTTCATCATGTCGAGGCTCAAACTCTTGAGACACCAAAATTTTATATATGAGGTTGGGTAATGGCAGTGCCTAGGACATAGAGAGTGTGTCATCAAACAAAGTCACCTCCTCAAAAACCAACTTTCCCAAATTGACGGGCAAACCCTTCCCAATTTGATACAAAACCCTAGCATGGGTTTTGGTCATAATAGAATTATTTCGTGTAGGGGACCAATTTGCACAACATTTTTGTGCAAGAACCCATAAAATGATGTCAATCGAAAGCGGAGAGGGAAGCTTACGTGGATGTGCTGGTCATTTTTTCAACTCCACCGATCGAATCGAGTCATCTCATTGTAGTTCGATGGGACATTAGTTTCTTCGAAGTCAGGCATATAGAAATACTCGTTGATCACTGTGGGATTGAAATTATAGATACTATTTCGTACAAACACCTTCCCATACTTGGGAGACCTCCGTATGGTAATTATGGGGACAAGTTAGCATAAAACTCACAAACAACAAAGATATCAACATAAGTAAGTGCATTGTCAATTGCGGTAAGAAAATTTCTTTCCTCAAAAATCTGTTCAAGTTAAACTGAGCTAAGTGATTATAATTTCGACATCTCTCTTGACAAAATTTCGTGCAAGTGAAGCATGAAATATGTTAGCGTGAGCAGATGCAAGATAAAAAAGTCTCGAGAATGAGCTCTACATATTTCATACTCTGAGTCAGATGTGTAATCAGATGCGACCACATCTTCCTCAACATTTGCCGACTAGCTTCCCCGTCTTTTTTGCCGAGCATCTCATCACCAACTTCATCAATCAGTGCATCATAGTCTTCCATAGGGTCCTGGTTCTTTTCGTGGCATCAAAATCCTCATCGCTCGGGTCATCGAATTTGGACCTGGACTCAGACTGTTCAGATGTGGGCTGAGACGTGCATCATCATTATTTTTAGCTTTCTGAATCATCTGAGTTAGAGGCACATCATCATCATATCTAGAGAACCTGTACCCTTCAGAGCCCTTGGCTCAACCACAAATTGATTGACATTATTTTTAGAGTCACTTAAATCCGTATGGAGGATAGGAACTTCATCTCCCTATTTCTATGTATCCCCAATTTCTTTATTTTGCTTTTTGGAGGTAGTTTCAGGTGATGAATCAGACAACTCGAAATCTTCAGGTGTAACATCTCAGACGCTTTGACCTGCGAACATTAGGATTTCCAAGTGGCCCATGCATAGTTCGAATGATTTCAAAATTTGGGATTTTCAACATCGATTTCATTGTCCTTTTCCCTTGGGAGAACAGTTGCCTGTGCAACGTCTTAAAGTAGAACATAGACAATAGCAGAAGGAGTAGGGCTGTGTGGAGGAGAGGAATTTTCTGGAGGATTCCATACATGTTCCTCAAGCTTGGATTGTTGCAGATGCAGTTGCATCTCCAACAGATTTTGGAGAAGATGGTGACGTACTCGACCCTTGATTTGCTGGAGGAACTAAAGAAGGTGTAGAAACAGACTCAGGTGGTGGAACACCTTCCTTGGTCAAAGAGGTTTGGGGATTTTTGTTAGTGGGGGATGCTGACTTAGATGTAGTTGCATCTCTGATAATATTTGGACATGAGGTGTCAGCTATGGATTTTTGGGACGTAGGGCTTTCTGAATTTTGGGAGGAAGAAGATGACTTGCTTGGACTCCCATATAGATTTTTGAGTGTGGAGACCAATCGAGCCATGGATGGAGAGAGAATGTGTTAAGTTGCAGAGAAAAATTCAAGCCACAAAAAAACTTTGAAATACGTGAGAGGAGTAATTGATGACCTGCAACTTTTATAGGGTTGAGAAAAGAGGCATAGGAGGGTATGACAATCAAGGCAAAAATATGTGATTTTTAAATAAGAAAATAAAATCTCATATATCCGAAAAATATGGACTCAATAAATCAAGAGCTCTAATTTAAAAGGTGTCCAAATTAATGTCATACTGTGATAAGAAAGTAAGATCAAATCAGATTCTCCTGATCCTCCATATCGTGTTCAACCCACTAAGATATATCCTTCAAAATTTTCGATAATTAAGGAGAGAATAATTTAATACTCAAATTATACATGGAAACCGAATCTCAGTATTTTAGCTAAAATCACCAGGGGCATGTAATACCTAATATATGCCTAAAAATAAAAATCGCTAAGTGTTATGGATTTCAAAGAAAATGGATGCGAGTTCAAATATTGTCACATCTTGATTCGGACTGTCTTGTGATTCAATAAATTGCAATCAAATCCCGTTTTCAAACTTTTCGAGTTTTCGCAATTTTTTCAAGTCTCATGAGGAGTCAACCGAATGTAGCTTTCACTCGAATTGCAAAGATAGCTCTTTTTCACATGATCATACTTTTTGACAAGAATAAGCGTAAAGAAATTAGTCACAAGGAATAGTTATACACAATGAGTAGGTAGCTTTCTCCTTGAAAGGCCTCCAAACATTATCAAACTTTATTTATAACTCAACTACTGAAAAAAAATAGCATTTTTGTAATTTGGAGAGATCAACTCATCCCTATTTTCCAAGTAAAAATCATTTGTGACTAGTTTGAACCATTTATCCACTTATTACGGACATGCGGATGAGCCTATTATGCAAGGATGGCTAAAAAAATAAAAAAAAAATACGGAGAGAAGAGACATACAATGTATGGATGTTACGACAGATGCAATGTAAAATGCTTTGAAATATCTCTCGCAACATTTCAAATAACACACAAACCAAATATTTTCTCAAGTTGGAAAACCTCTCAAAATCTAAAGCGTTGGTGACGATGTCTCAAGGTAAGTTTTATAGCAATATACTTAATGCGGATTATATTTTTCTCAACTAAATCTTGAATAAACGATGTCTAATATATATGTGTTTAGTATGAGAATGTTAGACAGATTTTTGATACGTGTAAAATATACGTGCATTTTGAGGTTATTTTGTTACATATTAGATACATTTGCATGTATATTTAGTGTGTGTTAGTTGGTTTTTGTTTTGTTGGGCGTGATCTGCGTATTTTTGTAATTTTTACGGAAACGGAGCTAAAGAGGAAAGATATCGGAAGGATGGCCCGAACAAGAATTGCAAATGCGAAAAGGCGATCAAATACGCAAAGAAAACAACAAAAATAAAGTACACAATGTATTAGTACACGGTTGTGTACTTGGTTCGTGGCAAAAATAGAGAGCAAAGCACAATACACCTCGGACCGTGTGGAAATACACGACAGTGTATTCTCGCTTGGCGGTGGATTTTGTTTCCTAATTTCGTCAGGACTCTACCAGTGATCTCTCAAAGCATCTATAAAAAGGAAGACCAAACCCTAAAGATGGATACAACATTATTCACGAAAATTACACTTGGATTACACAAATTTACATACTTCCTCGAGAGAGAAACACAAATCAACGAAAAACGCCACAAGACCTTTCGCATCTACGAAAGCACAAGGGTTCAAGACTTTGAAGAAGGATCCATCTTGACAAGAAGGGTTCTATCCTCTTAGTTTCGATCTCTTGTTTGTCTTATTTTGTTGTCAAACTATTTGATTTCAAGTTTGTCTGTGAATTTGTTGTCAAATCTGTTAGGCTAAACTTTATGATCTTAGGGCATTAATCAAAACTGTGGATTCATGTTAATTCTAATTTGATTATTTTTCTTAATTGATTTCTTGTGTTCAATTTATGAATTTGAGTGCTTGTTTCTTGTAGATTATTTGATCAATAATTTGCATGTCTTATTTGTTGGGTCAAAATTCGGGAGATGAGATCTAACTTATGAAAAACGAGTTCATAGCATAAACGGGGATTGAGTCGGGAGACTTATAACTATTTGTGGGGAGTACTTCAATTCTAAGATATTTTTTGAATTAATATTAATTTATTGAGTAGATATACCTTCAATTCTTATAAATAAACTATTTATGCACCATCCGAGAGGAGAATAAACTACTTTAGAATTGAACCCACGATACATCGAAACTGGTTTTGATGAAATATAATTGGAATTAATATTGAAGAAGCATGTTGAGATTATGTGCCTAGGGTTTCTTTCGTATTTATTGAAAACTTGTGAGGTTTGGGTCTTTATTAATTTTAGATATTTTATTTGTTAATTTAGGATTAGTTTAGATAAAAAAAAACTTTTGATTTTCGACCGCTTCAATAAAATTGAAATACGATATTTATTGTACTTTATGTGTTTCCTATTCAATCCCCTCGAGAATACGACCTTGCTCGCCGCTATCTCGCTAGCTACAATGTACACTTATAATATCAAGTTTTTGATGCCGTTCTCGGGAATTGAAAGATTCTACATAGATATAGTAATAAGTAGTTCAATCTTAATTGAAACAATATTTTATTTTTATTCGTTTATTCTTTAATTTTTATTTTTTGTTTTGATTTTAACATTGTTTTTATGAGTGGGTAGTGCATGATCACACGTTCTAGATCTATCCAACCGATACCCATTGACTCGAGAGATCTAAAAGACAACAAAATATTAAGGAAAAGATCGAAAGTGATGGCAGATGGGAATAATAGGGATGGTGTGAACAACAGAAACAATGACAAACGCCCACTGGTGGCGAATAGGTAGAATCAACTAGATGAGAGGCTCGTGGGAAGGGCAGTTAGGGATTACTTCCAGCCGGAAGTTAATTAAAGGTATGGGGGTGTGGCCTGTCTGCCGATTAACGCAAATAATTTGGAACTAAAACTTGCGTTGATCCACATGGTGTCACAAAACCAGCTTGGGGGGAGAGCCGTGGAGGATCCGAATGCGCATCTAGCACAATTCTTAGAGATCTACGATACTATAAAGATGAATGGCTTGTTTTAGGATATCATTTGATGCTGCCTTTTTGCATTCTCTCTACGCGATAAGGCTAAGAGATGGTTATCTTCTTTAACACCACTGGCAGCAGATTGGGCTGAACTATGTCGACTATTTCCTGGTATTTTTCCTCAGTAAGATCGCAATTGTAAAATGAAATCGCTGCAGTTTAGGTAGTTAGATGGAGAACTATATGAGGCATGGGATAGGTTTAGAGAATTATTGAGAAAGTGCCCTCAACACGGATATCCCGACTACCATCGTACATTATTTTTATAATGGTTTTGGTGGAAACACGAGAACTATTATAGATGTTGCATTTGGGGTGCACTACTCGGGAAGTATCTGGATGAGGCACTCAGAGTTAGTGGATAAGATGGCGAATAACGATTACCAAAGGCCATCCGAGAGATCTAATATCAAACGTGTGGTGGAGGTCCGAATGAGAATAAGGTTGCTATGCTCACCGAGCAAGTGCCCGTGCTTAATATGAAATCAATGCAATCCAAAGATGTGACCGAGAGATCCTACGTTGTTGAGGAAGAGGCAAATTTTATGGGCTAAAGGAACTTCAACAATAATTATCAAAATAATCGACACCCACACACTAACATCCGCGGCCGCAAATTCACGAAAACGTTTCTTATGCTAATAACAAACGCGTTTGCCACCTCCGGTTTCTACGTAGGAAATCAAGGCAAAGCAGAGTCAAGTGAAAATAAAGCACGTCAGAGAATAGATGTTATCCTCGTTTATCGGAGAAACAAGTGCTAGACTGAATAAAGACGAGGCTAAGATAGACAGGATAGAGGAGCAGGTTACTCAACTGAACATGAACATAAATGCAAGACTGATGTCCAAGTAGCCCAAACTACTACAAAGACTTTGGGAGGCCAAAGATCGAGAAAGGCAAATTCTAAGCGATATGGAACTTAACCCGAGAACAATGCAATGCCATTTATCTGAGGATTGGTGAAGAATACGAAATTCCAAATGCAACAACTGATACAGTTGAGCGGCATCAGTAATAGAATCAGGCGCTCGGCTGAAGACGTAAAACTTAGCGCTTTCGGGAGGCAACCTAAATTTGTTATCGCCTTTGTTCAATTTGATTTTGATTTTTACCAACTTAATTTTTAGTTTTGCTTGTTTTTGTGAGTTGTTGTGTAGGAGGCGTCACGACAAACTCCGAGTTTAAAAAAAGAGTGAAAAATTGAAAAGCATAATACACGACTGTGTACTCTCCAAAAATAGAGACGAATACACGGTCCGATGCATTAATATTAATACGACCGTGTATTCGGTCACAACGAAATAAACAGAATAGCGAGAATATATGGCCAGTGTATTCCGTCAAGGGCCCAAATTTCCTTCCCCTTTCTAATCTCAAATGCTCCAAATTTAACCCACTTCTACTCTTCCAAACCCAAAGGCCAAAAATTACCTTATATCTACTCCATTCCATCTTCAAAATACTTCAAATTCTTCTTCAAATATTGAAGCTAGGGCTCACATACTTCTCTCTTTCAAGAAACCCACCACAAATATTTTCCAATTTTCAATTTTTTATTGTCTTCTTCAAGTTTTGGGGAGTTTAATTTCAAATTTTCAGATTTTTCAAAAGCTTAAAACCTACATCAATGGCTTCAAGAGGAGGAGATGGTGGAGTTAGAAGAAACACAAGGAGAATGAGGGAGCTAACTCCGGAACCTGAACCCGAATCCGAGCAACCGGAGTATTGCAATGTCGTCCTCCCAGATGAGACAAATCGGGCCTGGTGGGAAACTCTCTACATCAAAAACATGATTTCGACAAGGTATCCTGATGAACCCACTCTTACTAATTTGCGATTGTTGAATGATTTTCGTACTTTGTGTGGGCGAATTGATTGGGATGTTATGTTGAATGAAATTGGACAACATATGTGGTATTTACGCTTAAATTTTTAAGTAGTTTTGAATTGGTGATTCGATTTATTTTTATAGGGATACAATTTAGACTACCAAATGAGCCAAGAGAGCTTTTGATTGATGATTTGAATGTTATATATCAAACTCCGGCTTATGGGGTAGATGAGCATGAGGATTTCGATATGCCCAGATTTTGGAAGGTGATAATGGGGCGGAGAATATATACACTCGGTACCTCTAAGGCATCAAGTATTAGGAAACCCTTTTTCCGATACGTGCAACGCACATTGGCGGAAATGGTGTTTGCTAGGGAAGATAGCAAAGGGGTAACTCATACTAATGAATTGTTTATTTTGTGGTGTATGGCCCCGGGAACTGAGGTGGTGCCCAATGTCGGGGCATTCATCACTAGATAATTCGATAGGGTGAAAAAATCAAGTGAAAGGGGGGATATGTCTTGGAGGGTTGATTACACCTATAACCGAGCATTTTAATGTGAGTTATAGGGGTATCTGCGCGTGCATGGGGGACAAAAGATTGATACGATGACGTTTTGACCGCTATGAAGATGATTAGGTTTGATAAATATGATTATTGGTTATTTCCTGCGGATAGGACCAAAATTAAACTCCCAAATCCGGATGCTACCTTGATTCGAGATATGGGTAATTGGTTAATAAGGGGAGAGCAAGATAATACTGCTCAAGTTGAGCAAGATGCGCCACGGGCTGAGACGGATAGGCCAGAATCTTCTAGGCAAGGAGGTAGGTGACATGGGGTTTGAGTGATAGGATTGAACAGTTGGAGGTCCACATGGTTCGTTGATGGATGACACCTATCTCATTATCGCTCTGATGGATGAGTATCATACCGAGTATTTGAAATATTTTGATACCATCACTCAACAAGAGCAACAAATGTACGAGATGATGTCTCGTATGGACTAGTTGCATATCCAAAGAAGGCCACTATCCTCTGCCTCCTCCAGCACAATGAGCTATGTAAGTACTTATCACGTATTTCTTTTTCTTTCGATAATTTTCTCATATGTTTCGGACGAAGCATGATTTAAGTTTTGGGGGGTGGGTTGTCAAGAATGCGTGATTTTGTACTGTTGCATGTTTGCATTGCATTTAGGTTACATGTAGAAGCATATTGAATTTGCATAAAAAATTTTAAAAATAATTTTGATTTTTATTTATTTTGTTTTTCGCACGTTTATTGATTTAACACGTTTATTGCTTTTGTGTAAGTTAGGTTTAGAAAGTTGTATTAGTTACAAAAAGCTTTCATATGATTTTACTATGAGCACGTGGTTTCATGAGAAGTACTTGGTGAATATGTGATGATTTTTTGAAAATATGTCTTTTGCTTATTTGGTATTGATTGATAAAATTGGGTATTTGAGCATGATGCGAAAAATAAGCCTGTGAGCTTTGTGCCTTAAACCGCTTTGATAATATGCGATCTTATTTTTTTTTGTTGAGTATGTCATTCATGTTGTTAGAACTCTAGAATTTACAATGGTATCTTTATTGAAACCACATGTGTGTGTGCAATTTCTAAAGATGATTTGATGTCATTTTTGTTTAAGCATACTTAACCTAAAAACCCGCCTATAAACTCATGATTCCCAAGTTAGTCACTTTGAGCCTAAACTTTGTTTATTGTTAGCCACATTTTGAGCTTTTAACTTAAAATATTTTATTCCCAAAACTTGAGCTTATAGAGATGTTTATTTTGAGGGCGATGTTGTGTAATTTTGAAAAAGAAAGAATGTTGGCAAAAGAGTGATAAGCAGTGAATAAGTGAATGAATGATGAAGTTCGAAAAAGATTTTCAAAGAATATAATGGAAAATCCGAGCAAAAGAAAAAAAGAAGAAAAGAAAAGAAAATTCTAAAAAATTTGAGAAAAATTAAGAGCTTAAAGCAAAAGAAGAAGGCAAAGGCCTAAGAATGAAAAAAAAGAAAAAGGGTGGAAGTAAAGTTGAAAAGAAAATAATTTGAAAGAATGATTCTTTGAGATAATATTGGGTTGGTGAGTTGAAAGTATGTGTACTTAAATTCTATTTGCTCAAGTCGAGTCACTTAATTCATATTTTCCTACCCTAACCAAAGAACCTATGTTACAACGAAAAAAAAGTCATTTTTGGTTCTTAAATTGTGCACATTTGAGTGGTAGAGATGTTAGACATTTTGCAAACTTATGGTAGTTCTACTTCATTGAATATATTTTAGCGTATACACTTCCCATCTACTTTGAGAGTTGAGTGATACAATATTTCTTGTGAGTCGCGATGTCGAATACCTAAATGAGTATTAATTATGCCGAATTTGTAAATGATGACTTTTTGATGATGAGTTACATGTTTACTAAAGTATTGATTTGATTGAAATTATGTGTTTGTAGCGTTCTTGTGTTCTTCTATCTACCCTGCATTATTTAACTTAGTTTGCTCGAGGACGAACAATGGTTTAAGATTGGAGGAATTTGATACGTATAAAATATACGTGCATTTTGGGAGTTATTTTGATACATATCGATACATTTGCATGTATATTTAGTGTGTTTTAGTTGGTTTCCTTTGTTGAGGGTGATACTGCGTATTCTTGTAATTTTTACAGACATGGAGCTAAAATAGAAAGATATCAAGAGACGATCCCGACAAGAATGCCGAATGCGAAGAGATGATCAAATACGCGAAGAAAACAACGAAAACAAAGTACATGGTCATACCGTGTAATATTACACGCCTGTGTAAATGGTTCCCATGTGATTTTACAGGCCCGTGCGACTTGTTCAAGGAAGAATTTCAGAGATGGATTACATGACCAAACCATGTATTAGTACACAATCATGTATTTGGTTAAATGGCAAAACAGATAAAGAAAACACAATACATGGTCGGACCGTGTAGAAATATACGACCGTGTATTCTCGCTGGTGGTGAATTTTATTTCCTAATTTCACCGGATTTGTACTGGTGATCTCTCATATCATCTATAAAAGGAAGACCAAGTCAGAAAGTCGGATAAAACATTATACACGAAAATTACACTTGGGATTACACAAATTTACATACTTCGAGAGAGAAACACAAATCCACGAAGAACACCACAGCAGCTTTCGCATCTATGAAAACATAAGGGTTTAAGACTTTGAAGAAGGATCCATCCTGACAAGAAGGGTTCTATTCTCTTAGTTTAGACCTTTTGTTTGTACTTAATCCGATATGCTAGGCTAAACTTTCTGATCCTAGGGCATAATCAAAACTGTGGATTCATGTTGATTCTAATTTGATTGTTTTTCTTAATTGGTTTCTTGTGTTCTATTTATGAACTTGAGTGCTTGTTTCTTGTAGATTATCGATCAATAATTTGCATGTCTTATTTGTTGGGTCAAAATTCGGAGATGAGATCTAACTTACGAAAAACGAGTTCATAACATAAATGGGGATTGAGTTGGGAGACATATAATCTTTGTGGGGAGTACTTCAATTCTAAGATCTTTAAGGAGTTAATATTAATTGATTGAGTATGGATGCCTTCAATTCTTATTAATCAATCTGTTTTATGCGCCACCCGAGAGGGAGAATAAACTAATTTAGGAATTGAACCCATAGATACCACAAACCGGTTTTTATGAAACATTAATTGAACCGCTGTTAATACTAAAGAAGCATGTTGAGATTATGTGCCTAGGGTTGCTTTCGTATTTGTTGAAAACTTGTGGAGTTCGAGTCTTCAACGATTTTAGATATTTTATTTATTAATTTAGGATTAGTTTAGATAACAACTTTTGATTTTTGACTGCTTCAATAAAATTGAAACACGATATTTACTATACTTTATGTGTTTCATCTTCAATCCCTGGGGAATACGACCTTGCTCACCGCAATCTGCTAGCTACATTGTACACTTGCAGTTTAGTGCAAAGATTTTCACGATCAATTTTTCGTGATATCAATCGCACTCATGTTATCAGAATAAATAGTTAATGTTTCACTTTGTAAATCATAGTCCTCAATCAGTTGGTTTATCCATAATAATTGTGTGCAACAACTTCCTACTGCCACATATATTCAGATTCAGCAGTCGAAAGTGACACACAATTTTGTTTTTCGCTATACCATGAGACCAAGTTATTTCAAGATAAAAACACCCTCCGATTGTACTTTTTTTATCAACAATATTTCCACCAATCAAAATCGTTGAATCCCAAAAGACTAGTGTTAGAGTCCTTAGTGTACAAGATTTCTAAATCAGTGGTGTCTCCTACATATCGAATAATACGTTTTAAGGCGTTTAAGTGAGTAACTTTGGAATTAGATCGATACCTAGTATAGAGACAAACACTAAACATGATGGCAAGACAAATGGCAGTTAAAAACAACAAACTTCCTATTATGCTTCCATACAAGGTGTGGTCAACACTTTCAACCACATCCTCCTTACTCAACTTTTGACTTGACCCCATGGGAGTCTTCAAATGAGATGTATTTTCCCAGTTGAATTTTTTGACAAGATCCGAACATACTTGCTTTGGGAGATAAAGATTCCTTCCTTTAATTTTTTAATTTGCAAACCCAATAAGAAACTTAATTCTCCTACCATACTCATTTCAAATGTGGATGACATGCAAGCAACGAATATTGTTTTAACAACTTATCGGAAAGAGGAACCAAAAACGATGTCATCGACGTAAATTTGAGCAATTTGAAGAAGGTACTCAATTAATCTACCATTAATACCATAGAGAGCCTTTTTAAGCTTATACACATGGTTAGGTTAAAAAGATCCTCAAAGCCTTTTGTTGTTCTAAAATGCTTC
This sequence comes from Rehmannia glutinosa, assembly GCA_016081115.2. Classification (NCBI taxonomy): domain Eukaryota; kingdom Viridiplantae; phylum Streptophyta; class Magnoliopsida; order Lamiales; family Orobanchaceae; genus Rehmannia; species Rehmannia glutinosa. The sequence goes on along the minus strand of CM071931.1, from coordinate 58,625,070 downwards.
TTCATCTAAAAAGCCATTTAAAAATGCACTTTTTACATCCATTTGGTGAATAGTTAAACCCACATAACATGCAATTGCATGCAATAATCGTATTGACTCAATACGGGCTACAAGAGCGAAGGTTTCATCGAAATCCACCCCTAAACCTGTGTGTACCCTTTGAGCTACTAATGGTGCTTTGTTGTGAACAATTTTGCCGATTCATCTGTTTTGTTTTTGAAAATCCATCTTGTTCCTATGACATTTACATCATCGGCTTAGGAACCAAAAATCGTACATCATTTTTGACAAATTGGTCTAGTTCCTCTTGCATTGCATGAATCCAAAATTCGTTAAGGCTTGAACATTCTTAGGTTAGAATTTAGACACAAAGCAACATGTTCTCACATTGATACAATCGGAGACATGCAAACCATTCTCACCATATCACGATAGTTCACTCTACCTTTCCTTGTGTCTTAATACCATAAGTAGCATTACCAATGATTTGAGACGTAGGGTGATTTTTCCGAATCCTTGTAGGTATATCTCTACCATGATCTATGATTGGATCATTGGACTATTCAATATGTTCGATCCGAATCAAAATCGATCTTAGATGAAGAGATATGAATGTGGGCTCGGATGCCGTCACCTTTTGGTTCTACATTGGTGTCGGCTATGATCGGGGCTTCACACATTCTCGGTCACATCCGTGCTTACATCCATTACTGAGAGAGGTAACACAATTTCAAAGAAAATCGAACAAATCCCCAACATTATCTTCTTCATTTTTTCCTGCAATATCTAAAAGATCATCGAAGATAATTTTTACTGATTCCAATATGGTCGTAGTTTGAAGATTATAAACGCGATTAGAAGAGTAGCTTAGGAAAAGGCATTTGTCACTTTTCGAGTCAAACATATCAAGATTATCCAGATCATTTAGGACATAGCACACACAACCAAAAACATGAAAATGTTTGAGGTTAGGTTTCTTTCCCAAAAGTATTTCATAAGGGGTCATTAAAACTACATGGCCTCAAATACACACGATTTGATATATGATAAGCAGTATTTAGAGTTTTTGCCCAAAATCTTTTTGAAAGTTTTTTAGAACTTAGCATGACATGGGCTATCTCTTGCAATGTACGATTTTTCCTCTCTACCACTCCATTTTGTTGTGGAGTTTTAGGTGCGTAAAACTCATGAAAAGTCCCCTTTCTATCATAGAAAGACGAGAAAGAATAGTTCTCAAACTCTTTACCATGGTCCCGTCTCTAATTCTAGAAATAGTTAGACCGTACAAATTACAAACCTTTCTATGCCACCTTCTAAAAGAATCAAAAGTTTGATTTCTCACATAAAAATATATCCAAGTATAACGTGAAAAATCGTCCACTATCACATAAAAGTATTTCCTACCACCAACACGTTCACCTTCAATTAGACCCATAAGATCCATATAAAGTAATTTTAGACACCTTGAAGTGTGAAAATGTGATATCACTTGATGCGAAACTCTCTATTGTTTGCCCTTTTGACAACTTCCACACACATTAATATTTTCCATGGAAAGTTTAGGCAAACCTATAACTCGCTCAAATTTCACAAGTTTCATCAGCTTTTTAGGGATAACATGACCTAACTTTTGATGCCATAGGTCGATTCATTCATGTGTGCATTGTGACACGATTGTTCATTACAATACTAATGACGATGACCTCAAACCAAGATGGATACATGTGTCCGATTCATCAAACACTTCACAAGAGTTTTTATTGAACTTTACATACAAAGTCATCATCACACACGATTGGCTTATGCTAATGAGATTAACATTAAAACCAACTACATGTAGCATATTGCGTAGCCTTGAAAGACTATCAACATTCAACGTCCCCTTCCCAATAATTTTTCTGTTTGGCTCCACCTCCATTGGTCACATTGCCACCATTGTATTCCTCATAGCCGATTAAATACTCCAAAGTACCTATCATATATCTATAGCATCCACTATCGAAGCACCACGATCCTGCAATATCAGATCTCAAAGAAGTATCGATAACATGATATTTAGTATCAGATTTCTTAACCCAAATAGATTTTGAAAATTTTGAAATGTGATTACGAGAATATCATAACATTTCTCGGACATCCGAAGTCCGTTTTTTCTCGTTGGCTAAGTCCGATTTCCTTTTGTAAAGAATGTCGTATATGTCCGGGAGCGTAACAATAGTGACAAATAAAATGGCGTTTTCAAGTTTTAGATTTTTGAGCAAAACTCCTTTTATTATTGGATAAATTTGAAAATTCTCTATTGTCTTTGGCTTTTTCAAACACATGAGTTTTATAACCAAGACCAACTTTATATTACAACCCAAAGAAAAATATCATCCAATTTCGCTTTTCCTAAATTGAACTTTTTCATGATTTCAAGGATTCTTCTAGTTTAGAGTTTACCTTTTCAAACTCAAGATCTCTTTAATTGTAAGGGCAACTTCCAACCTGGTGATAATCGCTTTTTGTTCATCATTTTCTTTCGTGGTTTGATCATTCTCTTTCTGAAGCTCATTCAGCTTGAATCTTTTGAGCCAATCCTTATGCGATTCTTTGCATGTTTTTTCCAATACTTCACCATCGAATCATCGTCGTCTGTTCAAGATCATCGATACAAAGCGAGTGAATTGAAACAAAAAGGTTAGTTGCGATCAAATCATCATTTTCTTGGATGTGACCAAGGAAGGTGTGATCACATATCGAGCCACACCTCGGGCAACACCTAAAGGATTTATTTGAAGAGATTTTTTTCTTTCACAAAAGTTGTTAGAACAATGTGATCCACTTCCGATCATTATTTTCATTGTCGATTCATTGTCACTCAAAGTCACACTCAAACTCATTCCCTTTTTCATAAAAGAGTTAGCACATTGGGCAACATAATGACCATACCCTGTGCATGCCTTACACCTAATGGAATCAAGAGTTTTAGTATCAAACTTGTTAGATTTTTCTCCGGAAAATGATCTTGATTTTTATCATAAAGGTTCTTTGAGAAAATTTGTTAGGCTCAAGCTTAAAAGGTTTTTGAAATCGGGAGACTTCATCCGACTTTTGGTTTTAAGAAATTTATCAAATCTTTTTGAAAAGATGGCCATAGAGTCATCACCTAAGTCAGATTTTTTGATCTCATTGGTGAGTTCAAATAAAGTCATCGAAACTTTAGACTTGACTTGAAAAGAAACTTTACGCCCAAACTCTCTATTTGTTGTGCAAGATTCATCTCATAGGTTTATAGAATACCTACAAGTATGTCAAGGCCTAAAGTGGTGGTGTTATAGCTTCTTCTATAGATGAGATTTTTATGTTATACCGAATTGGAAGAGATCTCATCATTTTGCTGACTAGATTCGCATTAGAGATAGGCTCACCAAAAGCTTGTGCTTCATTGGCAATATCACACAATTTTGCATTGTATGTGGCAATGTTCTCATCTACCTGCATTCTTAAGTTTTCAAACCTGTTGGTTAGCAACCTAAGTTTAGTTTGTCGCACACTAGATGATCCCTCAAAGTGTCTTTGAAGGGTATCCCATGCATCTTTGGTGGAAGTATAGTTGGCTATGATTTTGAACATATTGTAATCTACAGTATCAAAGATAGCATTCAATGCATTCAAATTGTGATTTGTTAATGATATTTCATCATTAGACCAAACAATTTCACCTTTTGTACGGTAGTCACCGTCTGTATGAATGAGTTTCGGAGGTGTCCAACCTGAAAGGATTGCAAGCAGGTCCATTCATCAATAGATTTGATGTAGGCTCGTATTTTAACTTTCCAAATAGAATAGTTAGAGCCATCTAGAATAGGGGGACGAAAAGTGGGGTTACATTAAATATCCACGCTAACAAACACACAGGATCAACACTTAGTGTCGTCAAGTGTTGGCTCTAATACCAATTGAAAGAATTGTAGCATGTAGATATTTCAAAAGTTTCACAGAGTATAGATGTGATCACAGATGTAATCACATTCGCAATCACATGCAACGGAATAAAAAGAAAAGAAGTAATACACAAGATGTAAAAATTTATCTACAAGCAAACTAGCTTGTAGATGTGCCAATATGGCAAAATGTTCCACCAGTAAACTGTTTGATTTTGTATACAATGAATACTAAAATCAACTAGTAAAAAATCAATGAAAACTCTTATCTAGAGTAGATCTGATCTTTGTAATACAACCCATCCAATAATAGATATTTATGGACTTCGTTTATCACAATACTAAAAGACTATGGATGAAAACAAGCTAACAAACACAGCGGCAGACTGAATGTTATCGCTGGATGTCAGTAGATGCAGTGACATCCAAGATCGCATTCAGTACAGTAAAGTTCCTTGTGCTTGAATGACTCTGAACTCTATCAACTCTCTTGTATCTCTTGTATATTTCTTGTGTAGTAATAAACACATCCTCCTCTATTTTATGGGCGTCCAAGACCTTCCAAAAAGTCCTAATAAACATGGAAAGAAGATATATACAAATATATGACAAGTATATCACTTATGTTAGGAAACAAGATAAATATCAAAGAGTCCTAAGATATCTATACCATATAAATATGAAATCTTTTCTAATCTATTTACAATCTAATCTTACCATAAGTCTAGAAAGGCAAAACAAATCAAAACCCAATCTTTTATTTTGGAAAATTATTAGGCGTGTAAAACATACACCCTAACACGTAACCTACTCGTATACTCATGGGTGTTAATTTTACAATACCCATCCCAAACCCGTAAAAAACTACTCATACCCATCCCATTAGGGTTTGGGAGAGTGGGTATCAATGTCTACCCATCCCACTACCATCCTTAGTCAAAATGGACCAAAAATAGGTGAAAAAATCCTCAACTCAAGGCATTATTCTCTGAACTTTTGCAAAGAAATATACAAATAAACATTCGGATGGCGCTCACTTAGAGCACATAAATAGTTGGGCTGCACTCTTTGAATCTTATTTTTTTTTCTAATTTTTATGTTAATTGATTGTGAAACTATCATATTGTCATGTGGACATCGAGAAATATATTTATAAACAAGAAAATATAAAAATAATAATCAACGCATGTTATCATCAAAGAAAAGAAAAATATTCACAATTATTAGACAAAATTGTTTGTATTTATTAATCAAGATATCTTGATTTTATGGATCGAATATTCCCTTTTTACAATATATAATATTTGTTCAAAATTCATACCCTTATTGTACTAATGTGGTATCACATGGGTACGAACTATTGAAAGGGATCATTATTTGTCATATACAAATTGTTCAGGGTATCAAAGTTGTTCCGTCGAAACTCTCCCTACGTTCAAATCGTATTTAGAGAGAGAATAGAATAGTTGAAACACACAATACTATAATTAGAGTAAATTGAATACTTTTGTAATATAGTTTTATTTTTTATATTTCCTCCGCATGCTCATGCAAATCGATTACTTATATATCTAAAACATTTTCACTGCCCAACTAAACATTTTCCATAATGTTTCTTCTTGCATTTTGAGCAAAACAACTTATTAGTTGTGCACTCGGGTCAGCATTCACATCAGTCATCATTTGCTTATTATAATTCCCATTATGATTCTACTTTGCTCCGTCCCATTTTCTCTTCTCGGATACAATGAATAGCTTTTGACCGTCATCATCATTAGCCGATACATGCGTCTACCTCATGTGTCCTTCTCATCATTACAAAATACTCCATGTCCCCTTGGATAGATATTATATATACCAGATAGTTGTGATCACAGTCCTGTCGTTGACCTCATAGCTTTTTGGGGATCAATATCAACCAAGTGTGGAGAAAACTCGCTCAGTTTGTTGAATTTCCTTTCATACTCAGTCACAATTATATTCCTCTATTTGAAATATAGGAATTTTGTCATCTTTCTTATAATGATATAATTGTAGGAAATTTTTTACCATCACAAATACCTTGAATTCATCCCAAGTCAAAGTATGTTGTTCTTTTTTGGTCTTAGTCTTGTAGTAACCTTCCCACCAATAATCGACGTCTTTAGTGGGTTGAAAGGTAGTGCAGGTGACTCGTTGTTCATCACTATAACCAATGAGTCAAAAGATTCTTTGTAATGATCCAAACCATTCATCAACCATAGTTGGACCATCATGACCGTTAATTATGGGCGACTGATGGTGGCAAAATTGCTCTAATGCTCGTGCATTGTTATTATCGTTGTTCCCATTGTTGTTTTGCACATCCTTAAGAAATTCAGCAAGTATATCTCCAAAGAAGAACCATTTGATTTCTTGTGTTAGTTGGGTCTCATCATTAGCTTTTTTTTCATTCCGGTTCATAGGTTCACATCGAGGAGGCATATTCTTATAATCATACATAAACACCCTTATTACTTGACGTAGGTCATTATCGAATTTCACATAACTTGTAAGAGAATGCCTTCGACTTTTAGGAATTTCCATATGCACAAAAGAACTTTATTTTTTCCTTCTTGTTAATTTTTGTTGCTTTTTAATTTGGACTCGAATTCTATTGTTGCGATGATAATATCCAAACTTTATATGTTAATTTGAAGTGCGGAAATTTTTGAAAGTGAAAAGCGTAGACGACCTTTTTGGTCAACAACACGTTTTATACATTGAATATTAAGTTAAAGTGAAAGATGAACTAAAGAAGATGATTTAGTTGTATTTTATTGAAAATAGTTGAGCTGGAATCCCACTCGGTTGTCAGTCTGGGGAAGTTATTATAGAGCATTTATTACAAGAGCAAAAAGACTTGTTTTCCATCATAAATGAACCATATTTATGCTATTACATTCAAAGTGGGAAGATAATCATTACTCCAAACTTGAGGAGGACACTTGTTATCTCCTTGTCCCGCATGAGTCATATGTTTGCCAACTATATTTTATTATTGGTTTTGATGTCTTGGCATTGTCTTTATAGGTGGCACAAGTGTCTGTCACTAGAACTTCATCTCGGTCATCGTTGACCTTTTCAGCTCATCCTGCCAAACTCCTCTAACATGGATTCCAGTATATTTGCCAGACCAAGTAAAATGGTTCGGTTGTGTTTCTGCCCTTCTAATTGGTCGTCCTAGTTGGTAATCCTTATCTAGTTGGGTTTCGGGTAGGCTATCAACAAAAAAGCATCATTGGATTTGTAGGTGGCCAAGTGAACATTCATGTGTGTTGGGGATGAGTAGTAAAAGTGAATCAACAATTAGTAGTTTGCTAAATGATATTTGCATAATGAGTACCTCTTTTGAAGCCATACCGTGAATCTCTTGTGTTCTGCTAAACGGCCTGAAGGGCTAAAAAATTGATTTATTTGCATCTCGACATGAGCCACGTTGAGTGAGCATGACAAGAGCATGTATGCTTAGGTTGCAGGCAAATTAAATGTCATAAGATCCCATGCTATCGAGAGATCCGGGTACAAACTTACATCTCTACTAAGTCTTAGTTGAAGCTCTAGGTTAATCAATGTCATAAAGACAACAAAGAGAAAGAAAATGCATATATTTGATATTTCCTGAAAATCATCTATACATTTTATCTCCCATAGAGAGTTTGTCATTAATAAGAAGCATATCTAATATGATGGTATCTGTTAATAGGAGGCTTAAGTGTGGATATGATGTAATTCTTCATATGGGTAAGCATTCAAGTTGGAACAACGGGCTCATTGATGGTGATAAATGTTTTGATGTTTTTCTTATGTATTACCAAAAATCAAGGATAATGTCAGACTACCATGTAAATGTCACCTTAGGATTATGAATTCTAGTATGTTAAGGTATTATCGAAATATGGTAGACCATTTATTGACCTTTTGAACCATATATTACTTTAAATTCACCATTATCAGGTTTTATCTAACTAATTATTTCCTGCAAGTTGGAGGCTGAAGTATTATATGAGATGAACCATCATAAAAGTTACAACATTTTATTTGTTGATTCTAATCACCCAAAAACAAGTTCATGTTTTTCAACCTTTGCAATCGATCTTGCAATTCCCGTAGAAAACAATAAAACACGCTCACCTTTTAATTTTCTTTTGTATACGAATCAAACAATGGCAATGTCCCTTTCAAATAATACCTTTAGACTGTGAACAAACAATCAACAACTAAGACAAATAATGTTGCTTTGAGAATGTATAGTATGTGAGAAATTATAAACAAAAAATGTTGGTGAGAATGTATAATATGTGGGAAATTGTGGAATGTTTTTATTTGATCAAACTTTGTTTTCAAGATTCATGTTGGTGAGCGAAGACTTTTATTTGATCTAGCTTTGTATCAAGATTTATTTTCAATTTTCATTTTACAAATGAGACATTGATCCCTATTTATACTAGCCATCTCCTCATATGAAAGGCGAGCATGCAAAACATCCAACGCTGAGGATGGATTTTAGTTCATTTCTAGAGTGTTATACATATATTATTATCATTGAAGATTTTCTTTGAAAATGTCTTAGATATTTCCTAGAAATTTCTTCATAATGTTATTTTCTAGGAATAAATATTTTGTTCTTTCTTAAAACCTTCTTATTTAATATCTTTACTTGCTTCCAAAAAAACTCCTATAAGTATCACTTATCAATTATTTCTTTTAGAAATGTGCATCATGTTTCATCAAATTAATTGAAACTAACGACTCATGTTGCATGTTGCATGTTGAATCTTTAAAGGCAATAAACTTTTTTGGTTCATGCTCCAACGACACTAGATCGTATGAAGTAGGAACGATTACTGCATTAAACCCACCATAAAACTCGTGTAGGACACAAGTTTAAATATTTTGAAATGGGTGAATGTTGGAAATAACTATGTGGTTAATGAAAAACGTTACTACACGATTTTATAAATAAAAGGCACGTCTAATATTGCAATTGAAATAATTAGGAAAAAACCAACCTATAATTAAACCTTAAATATTTCATCATCCATGTGGAGATACTCAAAATAATTCATCAACAAATTCAAATCCCCCAATAAATTTCAATTAAAGCTATTTACAATAGTGTAATGTGCATATTAGGGAGCAGTTTGCAATAAAAATCCATTTAAAAATGGACTTTATAGAGTGTCTTTTCAAAACGTCGTTTTACATTATTAACCTATGTTTAGTGAAATTTATTTCAAATAATATTTTGGAATTAGAAGAGAAAAAGATGAGATAAAATAGAAGAATACAAACTTTCTAGTAACCTCCAACTATAAGTGCCTAAAATTCATTATTAGAAGCCACATTTCTCACTCATCTTTAGTGATGTCGACACTAAAGGTATTCGTGAAAATATTGCCAGAAGTATATGGTATCAAGTTTTAATATAGTGATGAAAATCGGATTGTCGTATCCATAGGGAGTGATTATCAAATAGGTACTAAGTGTTGTAATTAAAATAGCTTATTTTTATCTAGAAAAACAAATAATAAGTTTTGGTGTTAAAAATAATAAATAACAAAAATATAATTTAACACAAAGTTTGAGCAATATGTTGGCTTGAAAATTTATCAAATATGTAATAATAATGAAATTCTAGAGGAATAATTCACTTAATGATATCTTATATTTTTCAACCTAATTTGTCAATTATTCATTAGTGATTTATAAATCATGAATTCTGAAAATAATCAATCATATCTCTCGATTAGTGAATGATTTAAAGTGGTAAATTTGGATTTCAATATCTCTATAAAAATAAAAAATATGGCTTTTAAAAGGATCAATGAATTCATACAAAAGGGTCCAAAGAGATTATATGTTTCTCAACTATATGAATTTCTAAGTTATACTATTTTTAGGCCATGTATCCAATTATTTCTCTCAAATTATAATTTTATAAACCAAATAATCCAAATTATTGATCAAGTAATTTAGAATGAATTAAAACAAACAGTACAAATAAATCAACTAATGAAACATGATACATTAAAGCATCAAAATATAAGATTCGGTTAAATTACATCATCCTCTAGAAATGGAAGTTTAGTTCATGATGATATCCATAATATTCAGCAACAAACAATCAAACATGTTCTACTACCATTTACAAATCAAGAATTAAAAGAGAGGGTAAAAAAAACTTGTCTTTATCCGATATTAGAAGATTTCTCAAGCTTCCTGTTGTAAGCTCCTGCTCCTTCTTATCCTTCCTATCAAATGCTACCGAGCAAATTGTGCAGAACCGTGTAAATGTAGAAACCCAAAAACTATAAAAACTGAAAGATTGAGTACTGAGAATTAATCGTGTTCTTAGTTGTAGAGAGGTGTGTTCAAACTGCTGAGCTAAGGGCTATTTATATCAGAAAAACTCCTCCTGATACACATGGTGTTTGTTGTCCATTAGCAGATGTTTCCCATTAATTCTTCATTTGATGTGTACTTCTTTGTTTTCTACTTCTCTTTCGGCGAAATAGTATTTCTCTGGTGTAAAGGATGTCGTCCGTAGTTTCTCATCGTGTAAACTTGAATTATTATTGAAGGATGTTTGATGGCTACCGCGGTATGCGTTGAATGTATCGCAGTATGAAATAGGTGAAATTGAGGTTGAACCGCAACACAATGCACCACAGTACATAGTGAGAAAAATAATATGTACCACGGTACACATGCCCTGTACCGTGGTACATGTGCCATTTTGTATCTGTACACGGTACATGATTGTTTTGTACCGCGGTACACTTTTTGGTACCGTTCCAGCTTTGTTCCTTGAATTCTCTTCAGTTCTTACCACAGTATGGCTTTGTGTACTGCGGCACAACTCATTATTCACCATTTTTCGTTCGTTTTGTTGATTCTTTCATACCTTACTACCTATTACTACTCGATATACAACTTCAACAATAATATTGCCTCAATCTACTAAAAAATAATACAATTTCTAAGTCTAGGATACCTAATCTGTTGGTAAAAAATAATACAATTTCATAGTTATTTGTCCTCAAGCAAACTGAAAACCATTACAACAAAAAATAACTGTTTGAGTTCTACAAGTGATATCAATGCCTCAAGAGATTTCAAATATTACATGACTTAAGGAATTTGAAAAAATGTAATTATGTTCATCTGTCAAATAAGCATGCAAATTCACCTAAATTTCATTACTTCATATGTGAATCCAATCGATATTTCAATTTATTTTCATTGTTCAAATAATATTCAAATATTTCCAATGATCCCTTTTTTTAACTTCTTGGGATATAATTCTAACATCATTCTAACATCAATCTCCACATTATATGCAATAATAACATAATAATCAATAGGACTTCATGGTTGTAATGTAAGCTCGGGTTAAAGGTATGCAAATATAGGATAAGTGGCTTACAATTCACCCAACCATATATAACAATGACCGTTGTCATGGATTTGTAAGCGTTCTCCCTTGTCCCAGCTGAAACTAACACAACCAAGTGCAAAGAGACAGCTGAGTCTGACAGCAGGGATGCAACCTATTCTGCAGACACCGAGGAAGAGGCTTTGATATGCCTCATGGCCAAAGAACAGAAATATGAGGTACATTCTAACTCATGTAGCTCTAATTCTGATGATAGTGATAGCGACACAAACACTTCATCACCCACTGATCTTTATGATTCATTGGGCAAAATGATGAAAGACTTTGAGCACATAAAAACCTCTCACACACTCTTAAATGAGGAAAACAGCCAGCTCAAAAGCCAAAACTCATAGCTGACTGAAGAGCTGAGTACTCTTAGTCAAGTAGTTGTCGAGAACAAAGAGCTGAAGACTGAGATTGCTAAGGTCAAGGCAGACTTAGCTGAAACAGAAAAGAGGGAAAAAGATTTGATAAATGTGATTGCATCATTAGCAAGGCATCTAAATCATTGGATGAATTGATAATGATACCAAAAGAAAGTGGAGACAAAACAGGCATAAGATTCAATTCCTTTGTTCATGCTCAAACTCCAAGAGTGGTTTTGGAGAAAGGTTCTTCAAGTAATGAAGGAGTCCAATAGCCGAAAGCACCATATGTTGTGCCCACTCACACTCACAATCACACACATGTTGGCCTGGGTTATAAGGGAAAAGGCAAGAAGCCAGCAGAGTATGCTGAAATGACAACTGGAACTAAAATCAGAAGAGTCCATCAGCAGACTCCTAATATGAAATATTCTGTGAGGCAAAGAAAAACTACCAAAAGCCCCAAAGGTTTCAGCATAGAAAGCCACATGAAGGGAATGGTAGAAACTATCCTAGCCAGACTGGTTGGAACAATCAAATGAGATATCAGCCAAGTCCTAAGGGATACAAGCCAAAGTGGCAAAGACCTCAGACTTAAAATAGGTCATTCCCTAGGCAAAAGAACCATTATCAGCACACATATGTACCCAAGCACAATGCTCACTATGCACAAAAGTTTCATTACTATGCTAAGAAAGCAAATGCACCAGCGCAATCCCAGGTATACAAATGAAAGAGACAGTTGTATGAGTCTAAAGCTCACAAGCAATTAGCCGAGAAGCAGCATACTCTGTCGAGTAGTCAGCAGACTTCAAGGGCTCCACCTGTTTAGTACACTCCCAGAGGAGGAACGAACTCAGAAAGAAGAAGGGGAAGGTCTGGTGGAAGAGGCCGAGGCTCTCCACCAAGTAGACCTAAAGATATTCAGTATCTAAATCCCAAAAGAAAAATTTGTTATACTGGGTTGGACTAAGGGAATTGGAAAACAGAGACATTGCCAAGCGAAATGAAGAGGCAGCTAAGCGCCAAAAAGAAGATAATATAAGGCAAGAAAAAGATTGGGAAGAGAGAAAAAGGAGAGTCCAAGCTCAGAATAGAGCTTATCAGAAAAACAGAAGGGAAGAAGATGATAAGAAGAGGAAGAGAGAAGAAGAAGATAGGAGAAGGGAATATGAAGAGAGAGAAGAAGGAAGCAACAGAGACGCTTAAGGCTGCTTCAGACACATTTTTGTTTTATTTTTACTTAATTATAAATACACAGAAAAATTTGTACGTACTTTGTAATTTTTTCATTGTACTTTGTAAATACATTGTAAAGTGCAAAATGATGTGTTCAAGCACTATTTACTTTGTTATTTTATTCAAATTTTGGCATCATCAAAAAGGGTGAAATTGTTGGGAAATTTATGTAATAGATTTTGAGGGTGCTATGTAAAACTTAGATTAGGAAGTTGGCAACCCAATTTTGCTGTAAAATCAACTATGCAATAGATAGGTTTCTATAGAGCTAAGTCGAAGCATCCAAGTTGAAGATTGCAGAAGTTGACTGAAGATCAAAGTGAAGACTCTGTTGTGTGGCAGCTGAGTATTATAGTGAAGATCAGTCAAGTACCAGAAAAGTTGTCTCAGTCAGCAGACTGACATCTAAGTCACTCCCAGATAAGTGGAGAAGACTATCAAAGGGGTTAAGTAGCAAAAAGGATTCAACAAAGCTGAAGATGTCCATTGATAAGCAAAGTCAAATCTTTGCTGAAAGAGGAAACACGACAAACTGCAAACGATAAAGTTGTTATGCTGAAAGAGTGTAAATAGCTGGGAACCTATGGGATGCTCCTGCAAACCTACAGATATTCAGGCATGCTGCAGAGCATTAATATAAGGATTAGTGTACATCAAATGTTTCATAACAAGACAAGCCAACGATCTTGCAGTGTAGTTTGAAAAATGGATATATCTCTTCAACTGATACATTTTTGAAACAGGCACTATAAAAGGCTGAGAAATTCATTTGAGAGAGTTGGGAAGCAATAGACACATACCTGCTATTGGGAAAATTTATGTATAGATTTTGATGGTAGCATGTAAAACTTAGATTAGGAAGTTGGCACCCCATTTCAAATGTTTTCAACTTGTAATAGATAAGGCTGTATGAGCTTTGGAGTCAGCGAAGTTGAAGATTACAAGACTCGACTGAAGATTGAAGTGAAGACCCAGTTGTGTGGCAGTTGAGTGAAGTGAAGTGAAGAATCAGTCAAGTGACTATAAAGCTGTCTCAGTCACCTGACTGGCAGCTAAGTCATTCCAAAATGATTGGAATCGTATATCAAAGGGGTATGCAACAGACATGACTCGAAGAAAGCTGAAAGAGATCTGTTGTCAAGACAAGTCAAGGTTTTGCTAGAAATAGGCATGTGTCAGACTGCCATCAATAAAGCAGTTTTGCTGAAAGAGTGCAAAAAGCAAGGAACTATTGAGATGTACCTGAAATCCTGCAGAGATTAATGAAAGGCTGTGGAGCATTTAATACGAGGTACAGTCTACATAAAGCTGCAATACAAGACAAACCAACAACCTACGAGTGCGATTTGAAAAATGTGTCTATCCCTTCAAAGGACATATTTTCAAATGTGTACTATAAAAGGCTGAGGAAGTAAGTGAGAGAAGGTTACCGAGTTTAACACAAGCAATCAAGCGATTACCTGCAAACATCTCTCAGACCTTCAAAGAAATCCTTAAGCCCAAACTCGAAGGAAATCGATCCAACACACTCAATGAAGGAAAGACAACTTCATCAGTTGAAGAGGAAACATTGTTTACAAGAACAAATGGGTCTACTTTCCAAGGTTGAGGGAGAAGTAGTAAGGTTCCAGATTGAACCAGTGCTTTGAACCTGTTGGAGGGCTACGTGATCAAGTCCAAGGGTTTGAAGGAAGTTGAAGTAGCAGGACAACTGTCTTGTGAAGAAGCTGAGTCCTAGGAGCAACATGTTGTGTGATCAAAGTTGTCTCGGACTGTTAACTCTACTTTGCAACCAAGTCAAGTTACCTAGTGGATTCCTCTAAGAATTGGAGAAGAGTAGATTAGAGGAATTACCCCATCCTCGAACCATTATAAACTGATTGTGCCTATCTACTTTTCAGCATACTTTATTTCTTGCTTTATTTTTATATCTGCTGATAAGTTAAAATTGCTTAAGTCTGCTCATAATAACCATTGCTAAAACAAGTGTTGAAAGAATGTATTTAATAATATAAGGGTAAAAAGTCTTCCACTAACAAAACCAAGTCAACTGCATTTCTAAGTGTTAGCTGAAAACAACTAAGTTATACTATCAACAAAATTTCTCGAAGTCCGAGTGGGTAACTTTGTTGTGTAAGTCAACCTAGTTGTCCCTCAAGAATTTAGCTGACTTGAGTTAACTCTGAAATTGTTTAAAAGGACTAAAATTGAAAAATCGGTAAAGTTTATTGAACCGCCCCTTCTAAACCTTATGCATCACCCCTTGGGACCTATACCTGCAAACATTCAAGCAAAGAGCAAAATACTCTCAAGCATTCATTCAATACTCAAGCCTAAAACTCGAAAGAAATCAATCCAATACACTTAGTGAAGGAAAGACAACTTCAAACTGTTGAAGAGGAAACATTGTTGAAAAACAAAGGAGTCTGCACAACCAAGGTTGAAGGGAGTGCAGTGAGGTTCTTGTTGAATCAGAGCTTTGGACTTATTGGAGGGCTGCGTGATCAAATCCAAAAGTCTAAAGGAGCTAAAGTAGCAGGACAGCCGTCTTATGAAGAGTTGCGTCCCAGAAGTTGTGTGATCAAGGCCTAGCTTGGACTGTTGTACTATTGTAACGAAGTTACTGTTACCTTAGTGGATTCCTCCAGGAGTTCGAGAAGAGTGGATTAGAGGAATTACCCCATACTCGAACCACTATAAAGTTACTCTGTGTCTTTTACATCAACACATTTATTTCTTGCATATTATATTTGTTGTCTGTTAAATTTGCTAAGTCTACTGATAATAACTTAACTTAAAAACAATTGCTGAAAATATATTTTAATCAAAGGGTGTAAGACTTCTGAAAAACCAAGTATGTTGTATTTCTAAAAGGATCACCTCACTCAGCTGAGCTATCTTATCAATAGCTCTCTCGAGTCTGTTGAGTAGCTAACTCTACTGTCAAGGTTGAACTAAGTTGTCCCTCAAGGACTAAGTTTTCTTGTGATAAAACTCTGATTTAAAGTTAAAACCGAAAATTTGGTAAAGTCTATTCAACTTCCCCTCCCTCTAGACTTTACATTAACACCCCTTTGGACCTACAAGATTTGAGCTGAC
Source organism: Rehmannia glutinosa (assembly GCA_016081115.2). Classification (NCBI taxonomy): domain Eukaryota; kingdom Viridiplantae; phylum Streptophyta; class Magnoliopsida; order Lamiales; family Orobanchaceae; genus Rehmannia; species Rehmannia glutinosa. The sequence goes on along the minus strand of CM071931.1, from coordinate 58,608,982 downwards.
AAAGCTGACATGGTATCTAGCTCGAACACTCTAGTAATTTTTCTTGGTGTGGATCATTCAGAAGGTCATTGATAGGTATTTTTAGCCATCTCTTCAAGTAGATCAAGACCTTATGTTGGAGTTTTGCTCAATAAAGAACCACCTGCAGCAATATCAATGATTGTTCATGTTTGCCCGCTCATTCCATTGTAGAAATATTGAACATGTTGCCAATTTGAAGATGCCTACAATATGGGTATGCAAATTGGCAACAGGTTTGATATTTCTACAATAGAATGAGCGGATAGATACGTACAATTATTGATGCTGCTTCAGTGGCTCTTTAATGAGCAAAACTCCAACTGAAGCTCTTGCCTTACTTGAAGAGATAGCTACAAATAGCTATTTAATGGCCTTCCGGACGATCCATACCTAAGAACATTGTCGGTGTGTTCAAGCTAGATACTATGTCGACTTTGTCTGCTAAAATCTCAGCCCTCACAAATCAATTGAATGTGATAAATTCCAATGGCAAACCACAACTGGTAGATAAAAAGCTCCAATGGCTAGTCTTGAAGATGTAACACAAGATGCTAATGAGCAAGCAAATTACCTAAACAACATAAATTTTAACAATCAAGGTAATCAATTGCCAATTCATTATCATCCCGGTCTTTGCAATCACGAAAATTTTTCTTATAGCAATACTAGAAATGTGTTATAACCACCTCCGGAGTTCCAAAAATCCAGCAAGCAGAAGCACACTAGTTGGGGAGAAAAAGCCCTCATTGGAAGAATTATTTGGCACATTTATTGGGGAAACTCGATCCAGGATGAATATGAGTGATACTCACATGGATAGTTTAGATTTAAAAGTTACAACAACTGAAACTCACCTCAAATCCTTGGAAACACAAATGGGGCAATTAACTACGGCTATTAGCTCGCAACAAAAGAAAGAAAATTTTCCAAGTAACATCGAGATTAATCTAAGTGAGGATTACAAAGCTATAAAACGAAGAAGTGGGCCGGAATATGACGGTCCAAAAATGCCAACTCATGCCACCATTGAGACACAAGAAAATACTGAAATACTCAGCAAAGAAGAGAACAATGACAAACAATCAGAAATTGAAAAACCTAAAGTAACACTAATTTCTAATTCTGCACTTAAATTACCAAATTCTCTTCCTTTTCCACAGGGATTTCAAAACAAAAATTTGGATTCTCAATCTTCGAAATTTTTGGATATCTTCCAGAAACTTCACACCAATATATCTTTTGCCGATGGACTTGAACAAATGCCAAATCATAATTCATGAAGGATATGATGTCTAGAAAAAGAAAATTGGAGGCATATGAAACAGTCAAACTCATAGAAGAGTGTAACATCATTTTACAAAAAAACCTGCCACATAAGTTAAAATATCTGGGGAGGTTCACTATCCCTTGAACTATTGGCGATTCTTTCTTTGATAAAGCTCTTTGTGATTTGGGTGCTAGCACTAATCTTATTATGCCTTTGTCTATTTTTTGGAAACTGGCATTGGGGAGGTGAAACCATTCAGCATTACCTTCCAATTAGCCGACAAATCACTCACCTACCCAAAATGAGTGATTGAGGATGTCTTAATAAATGTAGATAAATTCATATTTCCGACGGATTTTGTGGTGTTGGACATGGAAGAAGACCAAGAAATTCCCTTAATTCTTGGGAGAACTTTTCTAGCAACTGGACGAGCTAAAATTGATGTAGAACAAGGTGAGTAAACAGTATGGGTAAATGATGATGAGTTTTTTTTTAATATTTATAAATCAACAAAATTTCAAGAAGAACCTCAAACATGTCATTTTTTTGATATGATAGAACAATATACTCAAACGGATATTATTAAATAAAATTCAAGTGATCCGTTATAATATTGTTTGGCTCAATAAATCACGAGATGCGATGATGAATTAATTAAGAGAAAATTTTTTTTGCCTCCTGAACTATACACCTTTTTACACTTTGCCTCCTAATCATGTTTTTGGTACAAATTACCCCACATGTTCGCGATTTTTACACGTTGCCTCCCGCAACTCATTTCCGGCCAAAAATGTTCACCGAAAATGCAACACGTGACTTGCACATGCCTTTTTAAGGGCACAGTAGTCCATTCATTGTAATACCTGAGCCTCTCACTACTCACCTGACCAATATAATTCATGCATTACGTGTAGGTTATGTGTTACTGACATTGAGATTGACATTCTCATAATTTATTTCATTTCATATGGTATGATTAGTTTCATAATTTTTGGAACCCTCATATAGTACTAGTTGCTAGATTATTAACGTAAGTAGTGAATCAGACAATATATATAGTTGTCAGAGTGTTAGACGCTTTTAAGTTACACGTGGTGACATTAAAAATATAGGGATTACGAGGTTACATGTGGTAAATTTAGGGGTGAAACATGGCAGCGATGTGTGCATCGGGAACATAGTATATGAATAAAAAAAAGAATTAATTTAATATATGAAAGAGAGCCGGATATTAAAGAGATATGCACAAAATGATATATAGAGGTAATATTTGAGAATAACATTCTTTAAAGGAAAACTATAATAATTGTAATAAATAGAGATGACGTATATAAAATTAAGAAACTGAGTATACGCTAAATGTCTATCTAAATGGATAGCTTGATGAAAAATATTCATGGTGTGTACTAATTATAATATATATAGTGAAATATATATATATAGATATATAGCATAACTCCGATACTACATATATATAAGTAGTATATGACATTCTTATCTAAGGATAACTTGTATACCTATATATACATAGGTCATGTGTAGGATATATGTGTACATACGGGTGGTTAATATACATAGATATATACAAATAGTTCTCATATAAAAGAAGACATTAATATAACACACACTTGCAAAATATATATGTCATGCATGTGTACAGGTGGGAGTGATTCTTTTTATGCTCACATTATAAAGTTATTTGACCCCATATTTATATAAACTAATCAAAGTTGGGGATAACTTTAAGTGGTACCACCGCCTTAGACTTGGCTTATGTATATCCATATAAGAGATGTAAATTAAGCCCTGTTGCGTAAGGAAGACGTGAGAAGACGAGCAAAGCAATACAAGGAAACAGAGGCGAAACTCGTCGGAACAAAAAAAAATAAGGAGATTTAAAAGGTAAGTATTTTCTATCCAGAATTCCACTTCGAAACTCGAACAAACAACTTAATTTGAAAGATAGAAATCATGTGTGGTTTCGGAACATACGATGCGAAATCAACTGGATTATATAATGTTTAGCAGTCTAATGACCTATCTAATATTAATTGCTGTAGAAATAATGGATTAGATTACCTATCTAATACTAGTTAACGTAGAGATAATTGATAGAAATGAAGATAATGAATTTGATTTTTCCCCTTGGGAAAATTAGGACAATAAAAGGGAGACGATTTGATACAGAAAGTGATAAAGGTTAGGATTTAGGCTATTTGATATAGAAAGTAACAAATGGTTGGAATTAATATCTAAAATTCCATTTTAGCAGTAAAAGCTTTGAATTAATTAATACATAAGGAACCACAAGAAAATTGTGGTTTGGTTTTTATTATAAGAAAATAGTAGCATTTGTATATTCATAACTAAGGGATATATCTCTCTGATTTGGTGAGTGTAAGAGAATAAAAGCTGGACTAGTTGAATAAGGACCGAATATTTTAGGATTTAATATAAATGTTAGAATTTAATAATTAAAATCTCTTCTTTAACTTAATCAACTTGTTAATTTGATAATAGAAGGTTGATACCTAATAATTTTACAGGTTCTCTTGCACATTATATTAGGGGAGAAAAATAATTATCTAACTTTCAATAGACTACACAGACGAAAGGTAAGTGAAAATCCATCTGCAACTACAATGCATGAACATAGTATTTCCTGTCTTATTTATACTAATGCGATTCTTGTATCTTGATGGATGCATTATGGAAACACTGATGTTCGTATGTTGCTTGGTGGATATTGGAGTATGATGATTATTGTTTCATTGAGCATGTCACCATTGGCATTATTCGCACGCGCATGCACAACATGTGAGTATTGTTGAAATGAGGCATGCACGACATGATTTTCTTGAAAAGAAAATATTTTGGTTGGCCGCTACTAGTGCACCGAGGCCTGTGTGGCTTATGTATATGATGTTTGGGTACCGCAAGTGGGATGACTTCCCGAGGATCACAGGGGGGCATGAGGCGGACGCCTGGTGGTCACGGGAGGATGGTCCACTTGATAGTACCCTTATGGTTGGTGCAATGAGTGGGATGACTTCTTGTGGATCGCGGGTGCGTGGCATGAGGCGGACATCCGGCGGTCACAAGAGGATGGGCCCTCGTCCTGTGTCAATTGGTTATTGGCCATCCGAAAATTGATATTGAGCTCTTTCCTATAGGTGCGTAGTAGGGGGCGAGGCCCGATAAAAGAAAAAGGAATTTGGCCGAAATACTTTATTTCATCGGCATGCATTCTGGAAAGAGTATCTTGGATTCAAATACTTATGTATTTCATATCATTTCATTGACATGCATGATTTTTACTTATTGAGCTTTAGCTCAAGTAGTTCATGCATTGTAGGTGAGCCTGATGATGCTGGTTTACATGAGCTTCATCGGATAGCCGTTGGAGCTCCTACAGGTTATTGAGGACAATGTACATGGATGACGACCTGTTGGGCTGTGTTGATGGGTCACTTTTCTTTTTGGTCTTATATTATATTTTGGTTTAGGGTTGTACCTTCTTTTGAAAACTCTGATGTAAATATGAACATGTAAATAGTTGTGTGATGTGGGTTATGAGTTTGGTCACATGGATGTCTGTTGTATTTCATAGCAGGGTATGTTACCTCTTTTGCTTGTTGGTATGGTTTGTCATTTTCTTACAAGTAAAGTGATCTTGCTTGTTTGTTGTTAAAATGTCACAGGTAAAAAAACAAATGTATAAGTGTATGGGGTTTATGTTGTCAAATTTCACTTTTTATGTTGCTTAGTGATGTAGTAGCTGGGGTGGGCGTCACATTCATGTTGCCCAATGATTTCCCTCCCTCACGCGCCACTCACGTGCCATTCCAAATTCTAATTTAATGGTTTGAAGGTTTTAACTGAGATAAAAAAAACTCAGATAAATCTAGGGTTTTTTACATTGAATCAAAATCTTAACCTCTAAAAATCTCACAAATCGATAAAATGATGTGGAAAATTCGTGAAGAAGGTGACCCAAACATTCCAAAAGGAAGAGATGTTCCTGATTACGGTAAGTTTTTTCTGATTTTTTGTGCGTATGTGTTTTTTTTTTATTTTTTGTTGTTTTTTGTATTTTATCCACAGCACACACACAATGTATATGAATATTGAAGTTTTTGGAATTTTCTGAGGATCACACATGATATGTCAGTGTATTTATGTAGTTTTTTTGTTTTGGTCCCCACAAAATTGTTTTCTTTTCTCATTAAAGCGGGGTTGTTGGTGTATTGATGTTGGACTCGTGACCCGTTGTCCCCACAATGTCCGATTCTTTTTTGACAGAAAAAGACTTTGCCTTTCTTTATTTAATATTTAATCAGCTTCTAGGGTTTAGGGTTTTGTTGGTTGTAATGTATTATATTAATTAATCTTTATTTAATATTAATTGATTCTCATTGTATCGCTTTTTTTCTTATCGTGTCCTAATTCTCGAGTACTACACCATTAGAAGGCATCACTCGGGGTGTTTGTTGATTTTGGAAAGAACTCAGTATGTAGGTGGTAAGATATCACATATTGATGGTTGCCATACCGATGAGATGTCATTGATTGAATTAAATTTCATGGTCGCAGAAATAGGTTTGAAAAAACTAGTTGCATTTCATTGTAGTAGAGGTGGTGTCAATGACCGTGATGATAGCTATTTAATTGAGACTGATCTTGATGCTCTTAATATGGTAAATTTTGTTGATGAAAATAGAATGGTGGGGGTTTTTGTGGAACATGAAAAATTAAGTGAAGATAGCCAATCAACTTGTATTGACAATCCTTCTCGAGAATTTCCCTACTATTAATGAACCTCTACATTTGTGGGGGATAATGATGATAGCTTAGAGGTTGGGGAAGGAGGAGGTGAGGAACAAAAATGCATGCAAATATTCCGTTTATGTGATGGTGTTGATAGTAATGATGATGATGATGAACAATCCTCGGGATCGATTCCAATGTTTCGATGTGTTTCTAGATAGTGAATGTGACCTTTCGATGATGATGGAATATTTGATGCTAATGTGGATATAGATGTAGAATGGGGTGGGCTCCATATGTCTAAGTCAAAAGTGGAGGGTCTAGTCAACAGGGTGTAGATGATTTATTTGATGAGGATAGGCCAAGACAAAGTAAGTTGCAATCCAGTTTTCCTATCTTCAATGCAAGGGTTGACCAATAAGATCCTAAATTTGAAATAGGAATGCAATTTACTCGACACTAATAAATTCAAAGGCGGTGAGACAACATGCTATAAAACAGGGCAGAGATATTTATTTCAATATAAATGATAAAAATAAAGTGCATGTGAAATGCAAACATGAAAAGTGCCCTTGGTTAGTCTATGCTTCAAAAGTTCAAGTGAGGATACAATACAGATAAATACTCTTAATGGGAAACATAGATGTCCTAAGGTTCGAAGGTATCCCATGCAAACTCTAAATGGTTGGGTGATGTGTATAAAGACAAGATTTGGGTGACCCTAAGTGGCCTCGTGGACTCTATGATGACCATTATACAAAAAGAAATGAAACTCGTCTTTAATAAGAGTAAATTATATAGGGCCAAGAGGATGGTTTTTAAAAATGGAGTTGGGTCCGATTCTCAACAATATGCAATGTTGTGGAGCTATCTTTGAAGAAATAAGGAATTCAAACCCCGCACAATCATTAAGATTAAATGTAAACTTGTAGATGGTAACCCAATGTTTAAGAGGATGTATATTTGTTGGGGTGCATTGAAGAAGGGATTTTGGAAGGGTGCGGACCAGTTATTTTTCTTGATGGATGTCACTTGAAAACTGTTTGTGGGGGTGTGCTACTTATCATGTAGAGTAGGCATAGATGGGAACAATCGCATGTACCCTTTTGCCTTGTAGTAGAAAAAAAAGAGAAAAAAAGTCTTGGCTTTGGTTTATGGAGTTGCTTATCCAGGATTTGTAAATAAACAACCCTTATCATTGGACTATTATGTCGATAAACAAAAAGGGTTAGTTGATGCAATTGATACACTTCTCCTGGTTGTGAACACATGTTTTGTGTCATGCATTTATACAAGAACTTTAAATTGTCACATAAAGGTTTGGCTTTGAAAACTTTGCTTTGGAAAGTCAAGCTAGGGCAACTAGAGTTGTTGACTTTAATAGAGCTATGGATGAATTAAAACAAAGAGATGCCTCACCTTATGAGTGGTTGATGCAAAGGCCACCTCCAAATTGGTCCAAGTCTCATTTCAAAGACTTATGCTAAATGTGACATTTGCTTGAATAACATGTCCGAAAGATTTAATACAATGATCTTGAGAGCTAGGTGCGGACCAATTGTGACTATGCTTGAGATAGTCGTGAGTTATTTTGATGAAGAGAATACATATGAGAATGGATCTCGATGGCAAAGTACCAAGGTGATTTGTGTCCTAAAATCAGCAAGCTTTTGGAAGAGTTGAAGAAACAGCCACAGATTCATCGCCCATTGGAATGGTAAAGATGAGTTTGAAATTGAGAGTTGTCAAGGAGCAAAGTGAAAGTGCATCTAGGGGATAACACATGTAGTCTGCAGATGGGAGCTCACTGGGAGTCCATGTGCACATGCTATATGTGCCTTTTACTACATGGGATATACCCCGAGGATTATGTTCACAATTGGTACAAAAAGACATCTTTATGAAGACATATTCTAACCTCATGAATGCACTAGATGGCAAAGTGAAATGTGGCCTAAGGTGGATGTTCAACCCTTGATCCCTCCAGCTTTTCCGGAAGCTTCCCGTAGACCAAAGAAATACAAATGAAAAAAAAGGATGAAACCGAGAGTAGTAAGACGCAACAAAGGGGAAAAGTGTGAGATCGAGAAAACAGAGCCACCATGTATTGCTCAAAATGCAAGAGACCAAACCACAATATCGAGGTGTCCACTTGTGAAAGAAGGGACTTCAGTGGTGGTTTGGATATTCCAAAGAACCCATGATAGTGTGCGAGGATAAAGGAGAAACATCCAAGAAAACTAGGAAAAGAATAAAATCCAAGAAGATGTTGTTGTCCAAAAAGCACAAAAGAAAATGAAAGAAAAGGTGAATTATCCTAAAAGCAATAAGGGGAAAATGGTAGTACCTTCACAACAATCTCAAACAATGGCAAAAAGAGTTGGTGCTAAGAGCAAGCTAAAGGTGAACCAATTTGTAAATTCATCTTTTTGATTTGTGTTCTTTTTTTGTCTATACTAATTAAATTCATCTTCTTGGATTTGTGTCATTTGTATTTTAGGTAAACAAGAAAGCCACACAAGGGAAGGAAGAAAGTCTTGCAAAGGGAAAAGAATGTCTCGCAAAGGGCAAGGTAACCATCGAAATCCAAACCCCAAAGGCAACAACACCAAGAGGCTCGCATTGAGATCATCCGGACAGAGCAGCGAGCTTGATCACAAGATGTTGTTTTCTCTACAATGAAAGCATCGACTCCAAGAACTCTAAGAAGTCAACTCGAAACAAGAAGAAGAAGCTCCAAATTTGTAGAAAGATGTAGTAATTTAAGCTCACCATTTTAAGCACTTTTGTACTCAATGCACTTTTGTTGGTTTTGTTGGAATATTTATGCACTTTTGTTGTTTTGTTGGGTACTAAAATGCACCATTAGACTGTTGGTTTTGTTGGATGATAGATTGGTGCACTTTTGTTGGTTTTGTTGGAATATTGGTGCACTTTTGTTGTTTTGTTGGGTACTAAAATGTACCATTAGACCGTTGGTTTTGTTGGATGATAGATTGGTGCACTTTTGTTGCATGGTATACTTTTGGTGTAATTGATACACTTGTTTATGTTTATCAAGTTAATGCAATTGATACACTTGTTTATGTTTATCAAGTTAAGTTCATGTCTCCATTTGATGTTTGAATTACATAAGTGGAATGAGATATAATTATAACATAAGCGAGTTCTTAATATTAATAGGAAAACAGAAACTTGGAGTACATTCTTCGACATGGCATGAATTCTCCTAACATTGGAAAATTGGAATTCTTCCATGTCCTATAGAAAGACCTAACACTATTACAATAGATTACTACAACCATCCTAGCAATTATTTCTTCAACAGTACATAGCAATCCAAGATACAACCAAAGCCACCCATAGCAATTTCTCCTCGATTCTTTCGACGCGCATCAAAGATCAAGTCGGTTAACACGTTTCAAAGAGTACGGAATTATCCGTCGTGCTCTAGTACACATTGGAGGGTCAATCCACACAAAGTATGTGCAACCCCAAGTTCCCGTATCACATTTCACAAGAGAAAAAAATCAAGAAATTTCCAATACAACTCCAAAAATACCAATAATCAAGAAAATTTCCCCAAACTCGTCATATTTTCTCACTTTTCACAAAAATAAGAATAATCATGTCATATGCCCCCAAAATTAGGGTTACTTCTCCTTTTTTCGAAAAAATCATTGATGTCTTAAATTAGGATTATTTCCTAATTTTCCACAAAAAAACCAATAATCTATCATCTTCCCCAAAAATTAGGGTTACTTCCCAATTTTTACAAAAAAATCAATAATTTCTTAAATCAAGATAACAATATACATAAAATCAATTCAACTTCATAAATTTGTAACTTTCCTCAAAAAAAAAAAAAAAAAAATGAATCAATTTAATCTCACTCAAATTTTTTGCAAGCCGTATACCTCCTACCAGGATTGAGGTCCGTCCCACGAGGTCTTCGCACCGCATTCCTTCCACAATGGCATATGTCGTCCATGATGATTTCCGCGGTCCGCCTCCACATTTTACTTGCCCGTCGTTTTTTTTCTTTGCAATGTTGAATTAGGGATTTAGGGTTTTTGATAGAAGAAAAAGAGGACTATGTTGATAAATTAGGGTGATAAATGATAAAGACATTGTAGCCCATGTCATTTAGTGTACAATGACTACTTTGCCCTTAAAAAGGCATGTGCAAGTCACGTGTATCATTTCCTATGAACATTTTTGGCTGGAAATGAGTTGCGGGAGGCAACGTGTAAAACTCGCGAACATGTGGAAGTAATTTGTACCAAAAACATGATTATGAGGCAATGTGTAAAAAGGTGTATAGTTCAGGAGGCAAATTTTTTTCTCATTAATTAATGACATATATTTACTTGACTATATTCTTTCCCTTAATACTAAACAAAATGAAAAAGAAAAACCAAAAGAAAGAATTAGAAAATGGTAATATTGAAAATGCTCTGAAAGGAGCTTTAGAATTAAAGAACTTACGAAACATCTTCAAAAGAACAAATTAGTTAAGAGTAGCTTTAAGCCCAAAAAGAAATTTCCACAACCAAGCCTCTACAACTTCTTCATTTAGATTTGTATGGGGATATTGGTACGGCTAGTCTAAGTGGAAAACACTATACTTTCGTTATTGTCGATGATTTTTCTAGATATACTTGGGCTCTTTTTCTTACCAAAATAAAAGCGATGCCGTTAATGAGTTTGTTAAGTTGTGTAGACTTATTGAAAATGAAAAGGAAGATACTATTAAGTCTATTCGAAGTGATCGAGGTGGAGAATTTGATGGTGAATTTAGAGTCTTTTGTGAAACCAAGGGATATGCACATAATTTTCCGGCTCCAAGGACACTTCAATAAAATGGAGTAGCCAAAAGGAAAAATCGGACACTACAAGAAATGAGTCGGTCCATGCTCAATGAATTTTCTCTTCCAAAATATTTTTGGGCCGAAGCCGTAAGTACCGCTTGCTATGTCATTAATCGAGTTTATATTCGTCCTAAAATGAATAAAACTCCATATGAGCTTTGGAAAGGAAGAACTCCAAATATTAGTTACTTCAAAATATTTGGATGTAAGTGTTTTATTTTGAATACTAAGGATCAATTGGACAAACTTGATCCTAAGGCCGATGAAGGAATATTTATGGGGTATTCCACAAAAAGCAAAGCATATCGGGTTTACAATAAGACTAGTGGGGTTGTTGAAGAATCCATCCATGTCAAATTCAATGAAGCTTCGGGTGTTGAAAGGATACCCAATGATGAAAGTGATGAAGAGGATATTATTGAACCCGTTGTTCAAAATGATGCTCAAAATGATCAACCTTCTACCTCAAATGATCAACCATCCACTTCTAATGTTCCTCAAGAAGATAGAGGTGACATTTTGGATCTTCCCGTAGCATTGAAATTTAAGGGAGATCATCCAAAAGATCTTATTATTGGTGATCCCCTTGATAAAGTGATGACCCAAAGAGGATTTGCCGAGAAAGCTTTTATATCTCAAAAGGAGCCTAAAAATGCCAAGGAGGCTATTGAGGATGAGGATTGGTTTTTAGAAATGCAAGAAGAGTTGAATCAATTTGAAAGAAATGATGTATGGGAATTGGTACCTTGTCCTCCATCTCAAACTATTATTGGTACTAAATGGGTATTCCGAAACAAACTTGATGATCAAGACAACATTGTTCGAAATAAGGCAAGGTTAGTAGCTCAAGGGTAAAGAAGTAGGTATTGATTATGATGAAACATTTGCACCCGTAGCACGTTTAGAAGCTATTCGTATTTTACTTGCCTATTCTTGTTTTAAAAATTTTAAGCTTTACCAAATGGATGTTAACTCCGCTTTTCTAAATGGTTTTATTCAAGAAGTCTATGTACAACAACCTCCGGGGTTTGAAAATTTTTCTAGGCCTAATGATGTTTATAAACTTAAAAAGGCCTTGTATGGTTTAAAACAAGCACCCCGTGCATGGTATGATAGACTTAGCTCTTTTCTTTTACAAAATGGTTTTATAAGAGGTAAAGTTGATACTACTCTCTTTGTTTTTTGAAAAAGGGCAAGATTGTTTACTTGTGTAAATTTATGTTAATGATATCATCTTTGGGGCTACTAATGAATCTTTGTGCAAGAAATTTTCCAAGTTGATGCAAGGTGAATTTGAAATGAGCATGATGGGGGAGCTCAACTTCTTCCTTGGACTTCAAATTAAGCAATCCCAAGAAGTTATTTACATTTCACAATATAAATATACAAAAGAACTTTTGAAAAACTTTGGCTTTGAAGAATGAAGAACCGTCTCTACCCCTATGGCGACAAATGTCAAAATTGACAAAGATGAGAAAGGCAAGTCCGTGGATGAATCAAAGTATCGAGGTATGATTGGTAGTTTACTTTTATTTAGCCGCAAGTAGACCCGACATTCTTCATGTCGTATGCCTATATGCTCGTTTTCAAAGCAATCCCAAATAATCTCATATGAGTGCCGTTAAAAGGATTTTTCAATATTTGAAAGGCACCATTCAATATGGTGTATTTTATCCAAAGAATGAAATTTTTCACTTAAAGGTTATAGTGATTCGGATTATGCGGGAAATATTGATGATCGAAAAAGTACTTCCGGATCATGTCAATTTTTAGGCGATTGCCTAGTATCTTGGTTTTCAAAGAAACAAAATTGTGTTTCACTTTCAACGGCCGAAGCCGAATATATTTCCGCAGCGTTTTGTTGTACTCAACTCCTTTGGATGAAACAAACCTTAGCTGATTACAAATGTTCTTTTGAAAATATTCCTATCTTTTGTGATACCATATCCGCTATTAATATTGCTCAAAACCCGGTTAATCATAACCGTACTAAACATATTGAGATTCGACATTATTTTCTAAGGGATTGTGTTTCTAAACGTAAAATTGAGATATCTTTCGTACCATCTCAAGATCAATTGGCGGATATTTTTACAAAACCGCTATCTTCCGAGACTTTTGCATCTATACGATCTTGGTTAGGCATAATGCATATTGAATGAGGTTTATGTTTGCATTTTGCACGTTTTTAAAACTTAGGGGCGAAAAATCGGATTTTTGGTTGAAATTTCGGATTTTGGCAAACAAGTTGAGACAGTGGGCTGACTGGGGTGAGGGCAATCGGTCGGACCTCACCTCGACCGGTCGCCCTCACCGTCGACCGGTTGCCCACTGCCATTTTATGGTTTAAAACGTCTCTGTCTTCAGACTTAGACATTTTAGCTCAAAATGTTCATTTTTTGTCCCATTCGCCAATTGCACACAAATTTCACTCAAAATATGTTTTCTTGCATATATTTCCTGTCTTGAACTTAATAGAGCTCGATTATCATCATCATTGCTCATCTTTACCGATTGAATGGTAAGAATTCTACCTCCTTTGCTCAATTGGGTTGAACCCTTGAGATTGTGACTTATTTGTTTTTTTTATGAAAGATTCATATGATTGTGATGAGCTTATAATTTATGATGTATTGTATTGTGTTTGAACTGATTTGGTGATGAAAATTTTTGGCTTGATTCATTTACAAGGGCTCTATACAATTGTTTTTATTTTTCACGCCCACAAGGTGTTCGATGAATTGCCTCAAAGAATTTCTCATCTTGTACATGACTCTTATGCTTTCAAACGTCTTATATACTCATTGAGATCTTGTCTTGACAAACAAAACGAGCTTATTGATATCAAATGATCAATTTCTCCCATTGCTATTCGGATTCTACGTCTATTTTTTCAACAGTTGATAACTTGGCTCTTTGGCGCACTTTGATATACATGTATGATGTTTTTATCATCCTAACATTCTTTTTGATGATTCCAAAGGGGGAGAAACAGGAAATTGGCTCGTTAGCTCAAAGAAGCTAATAAAAGCTCGCAATAAAAGCTATAAGTTGTGGCCTTCTAATGCCATAAGTTGTAAAGAATACTTAGTCCAATGGTTATATTATGGACTTGTTTACATGGATAATGAATATTTGTGACAGGGGGAGCTTCTAAGCTCATAATGTTGTTGTTTTATTTCTAAAAGCTTGTGCTTCTAGCTTATGCAATATTTCTTATCATGATTTTGATGATTTTGTTCAAATGAGTTTTTATACCAAAACAATGTCCCTAAATGGTGTCCAAATACATCCGATCGATTTAAAATATTTTTACTATTTTTCTGAGTATTTCTTGAAGTTTATTTTCGACAAAATATTGGACAACACTTATATTTCAAGCTCGACCGGCCGCCTATAGAGCAACCCGTGTGAGAGTTGAGTTTTGAAATAGAAAACAGAACGGAAAGAGAAACAAAGAGGGCGGCCAGGTCGACCCCGAGGTCGGCCGGTAGGGGCGGCCGACCGACCCCGAGGTCGACGGTAGGGGCGACGGCGACCTTATGGGCGACCGGTACTGAACGTGTGGTTCATTATAGAACTCTCTTTTCGATTTTCCAACACCCCGATCGTTCAAAGATAGGGGTCGACTCGGCCGGACCCCAACCGGTCCCCTGTGTAAAATTCGCAGAGAACTCATTTCAAACTTATCTCTGTGACGGTCGCACCCTTGTGTATCAAAGAAACTATCCGTTGCATTTTTCGGACAATTTTTCCCTAATTTGTGGGATTGATTTCTAACAGCTATAATCTTAATTTTAAATGGTTTCTTTTGCAGAAAATCACTCCCCAAGGAGGAGCCTATGTCTGGAAATCAAGCCAAGACATCTCCTATAAATAGAGGTTTCATTCAAGCAACAAGAGACAACACAATATACAAGCAAAAGCACACAAGCAAACTCATTGTCATAAATCTTGTTGTATTAGCCTAAGCACTTTCACTTGCACACTCTTGAGGTCTAGGCTTTCAATTCTTGATTACACTTGTACTCATATTGTATTATTCATTATTGAGTTGTAATCTTGATTTTGGTCATCATTCAACACAAGATATCCTTGTGAGTATTTTTGTGGTAAGAATACACTTGAGTGATCTAGGTGATAGGTGTTTGAAGAGTGTGGTACTCTTCAAAGGTGGTGAAGGAAGATTGTGGTAATCTCCTTGAAGGTGTTGTAAGAGGGTTGTGGTAATCCTCAAGGTGTTGGTGTATTAATTTTGGTAATCAATAAATATTTTTTTTTTGAAATCCATCCCGGATATACTGGGGTGGTAGAGGATTAGGCCCTAGGTGGGTTGAACCTCTATAAATCGACGAGAGTTGTTTAATTTCTGCATTTACATTCAAGTCATTGCTTGATTACTCGAAAAAGAGGGCAAAATCTAAAAAACCGAGATAATCTATTCACCCCTCCTCTAGATTATCATAGCCACTTGGACTAACATCCCCAAGGAAGAAATTTGGATAAATTCTCCAACATTGCCATTCTTCTTCTTATGGGGGACATTTTGGATCAACCCGTACTGTCGCAATAGTGTTACAATCCAATTTCTATTGGCTTACTTTATTCAAAGATTGTTACATTTTTGTCAAAACTTTGATCGATTGGATGTATGGGGAATTGATCAAGGCGTCGTGAACTTCCTTTGACAAATATGATGGAGGTAGAACTATTGGATGTATGGGGAATTGATTTCATAGGACCATTTTCGGCTTCATATGTCAATCTCTAAATCTCGCTCGCGGTTGACTACGTCTCCAAATGGGTGGAGGCGATTGCTACACCAACAAACAATGCTAAGGTAGTGTTAAATTTTTTACACAAGCACATATTGGCACTCCTCGGGCTATCGTTGGTGACGAATGTACGCATTTTTGTAACAAATTATTTAACAACCTTCTCGCTAAATTTGGTGTATGTCATAATATAGGTCCCAAAGGGTGATGTGTAAGGTTTAGAGGAGGGGTTGAATAAACCTTACCAACTTTTCGATTTGGTCCTTTTAAAGTATATTCAGAGTTTTACACAAATCAGCTAAGTCCTTGAGGGACAGCTAGGTTGGCTTACACAGCAAAGTTACCCACTCAACAGACTCGACTGAGCTGTTGATAGTATAACTTAGCTGCTTTCAGCTAACACTTAGAATAACAATTGATTTGGTTTTGTTCAGCGGAAGACTTATCACCGCTATGATTTAAAACTTGTTTTACAATACTTGTTTTAGCAATAGTTATTATCAAAGATGGTTAGCAATTTTAACTTAGCAAAAGAGATATAAAATAAATTCAAGAATTAAATGTGTTATAAGTAAATAAGACACAAGCAATTTTTATAGTGGTTCGAGTATAGGGTAATTCCTCTAATCCACTCTTCTCCAACTCCTGGAAGAATCCACTAGGTAACAAAATCTTGGTTACAAAGCGGTCAACAGTCCCAGTCAGCTTCGATCATATAACCAGACTCCTTCTTGACTCGAACTTCTCACAAAATAGTCATTTTGCTACTTCACTCCTTCAAACTCTTGGATTTGTTCACGCAGCCCTCCAATGAGTCTAAAGCCTTTGGTTCGAACTTGAACCTTACTACTTCTCCTTCAACCTTGGAGAGTATACCCTTTTGTTCTTTAAACAGTTTTCCTCTTGAACTGATGAAGTAATCTTTCCTTCACTAAGTGTGTTGGATTGAATTCCTTCGAAATTAGGCTTGAGGATATCTTTGAAAGCTTGAGATAATTTGCAGGTTATTGCTTGATTGCTTGTATGCTTGATAGTCTTATGAAATTCGTTACTTTTCTCTCACTTGATTCCTCAGCCTTTTATAGTGTAGATTTGAAATTATGTCCATGAAGAGATAGACACACATTTCAAATCTCACTCGTAAGTTGTTGGCTTGTCTTGTCTTGCAAGATTGATGATGATCGTACCATGAATTAAATGCTCTGCAGCCTTTCCTTAATCTCTGCATGTTTTCAGGTACATCTCGTTGGTTCCTTGCTTTTTGCACTCTTTCAGCAAAACAACTTTATTGCTGGCAGCCTGGCACAAGCCTATTTCCAGCAAAACTTTGACTTGTATTGACAACGGATCTCTTTCAACTTTCTTCAAGTCTTGCTCATTGCATACCCCTTTGACATTCGATTCCAATCATTTTGGAATGACTTAATCACACTCGGTGACCGAGACAGCTTTTTCACTACTGACCGAGTCTTTACTTGGCTTCATACACCGGTGACACACGGATGGGTCTCCTCTTCGATCTTCAATCGACTCTTGTAATCTTCAACTTAGCCGACTCCAACTCGGCTTATTCATCCCTATCTATTACAAGTTGAATTACAAAGCAAATGGGATGCCAACTTTCTAATCTAAGTTTTACATGGTATCATCAAAATCTAAATATAAATTTTCCCAACACATAAAATCGCTTCTTGGTTATCACCCTCAATTAAATGGCTAAGTCGAAAGTTCTAATTGTGAAGTTAAGCAAATTTTGGAAAAAAAAGCGATGACGCTATAATCGAAAAGATTAGGCACATAAGCTTGATGATGCATTATGGGCTTATCGTGACGGCTTACAAAACATCCATTGGTATGTCACCATATCGATTGGTGTTTGGTAAAGCTTGTCACTTACCGGTTGAACATGAATATCGTGCCTATTGGGCAAAATTGAATGTCGACTTAAAAGCGGTCGATGAAAAAAGACTACTTGAAGAAAATGAAATGGAAGAATTTCGTCTTGAATCATATGAAAATGCCAAAATTTATAAAGAAAAAACTAAAAAATTGGCATGATCAAATGATTTTACGATGTGAATTCTTACCCAGTCAACAAGTGTTATTATTCAATTCTAAATTGAAGTATTTCCAAGAAAGCTTAAATTACGATGATCCAGACCATTCGTAATTGAACGAGTATCCCCATTGATGCCATGGAATTACGTGGAAAATACCGGGAATATATTCTAGGTAAACAGGCAACGTTTAAACATTACTTCGGGAATAAAACAAGGAATGTTCTAAATCTTCCACTTGTTAATACAAATTCTTAAGCCCAAGTAATTAGTCTAGCTGAAGACTATAAACTTAGCGCTTCTCGGGAGGCAACCCGAGGTTTGTGTGATTTATTTTAAATTCTTTTATGTGTGCATCTGTATTCTCCGTATATTAATAGGGGTAATTTTCCAAAATATTTTTATACTTTTCTATTTTCAATTTTATGATTATTTATTAAAAAAAATGGAGCACGGTCTGTCGTGTCCATTAACACGGGTGTGTTGGACCATGTCGCAAAACTCACTCCTTCCAGAGGGTAACATGGCATACCCGTGTCTTAGTACTTTTATTTTCATTTTAATTAAAAAAAATGGAAAAATACTTTACTGTTGTACACAATTATGTACCGCGGTACAAGATTGCATCAAACCCTGTACCGCAGTACCTAGCTGATGTACCGTGGTACAACCTTAGTTTTAATAAGAAAAAAAATATTTTTCAATAAGAAATGTCGCAGCTTTTATTAGAGGTAGAACACGCATTCTTCATTCCCTTTTTTTCGATATTTTTCCTTAAAAAAATTTCAAACTCAATTCGACTCGAATTTTTTGCTTTTTTCTCGGGTTAAACACGTTACAAGGGAAATATCTTCCCTATTTTTCTCAAGATTCATGTGAAATGGTAGAATTTTTCAATATGAACGCTATTTTCGAAAATTTTGATTTTTCACCATATTGTGCTTTAATTGCCTATCATAGTCGATGAATTGTGATAATTTGAAATTATTAAGTATAATTGATTGATTATGGTTTATGGGGCTTAAATACTTTGAAATTTTACAAATTCACATTTTCTCAATTGGTGCACACAAGGTGTTCGATAAAATGCTTCAATGAAATTTTTTACTAATTTTTTCAAT
Source organism: Rehmannia glutinosa (assembly GCA_016081115.2). NCBI lineage: Eukaryota > Viridiplantae > Streptophyta > Magnoliopsida > Lamiales > Orobanchaceae > Rehmannia > Rehmannia glutinosa. The sequence goes on along the minus strand of CM071931.1, from coordinate 58,590,103 downwards.
TGCACACCATGTCACATGACAATACTCAAAGATATATTTGGATGCAATTCGACTAAATTTCATGTGTTTATGAATGAAAATTCAATGTTTAAAAGAGAAAATTATACGAATTATTTTATGACTTGTTTAATTGTGGATTGTACCTTTCGTCTTCTTTTGGGCGCTAACTTTTCAGGATGGTTCAACAAATCGAGGACGTGCATCTTCATCACGCCACCGGGCTTTCACTTCCAATTCTCCGGAGCCGAATATCGACCAACAAAGAATGGTAACCTACCATCTAATTCTTGAACGAGTAAAACCTCGTTCGATTGTGCCCAAACATGGATTTTCACCGTCCCCCGAAGACGGGAATTACTCGTCGTGCTCCACGAACTTCAATGGACGGGCTTCGCCATGCAACCCACTCTGACCGCGTCCTCTTCCGTCCATGAATTCTACACTAACTGCCTCCAAGATCACATTGAGGCAAAACAGACACCAAGGACGCCCAAACAACACACCTAGGTTAAGGTGCGCAGCTGACGAATATATTATTTTCGTAAAACTCGATTCGACTTCTTTATCGCCTACCGGAGGTTGATGATACTTAATCCGCCTACCCCACCCACTTCACTGGATGACGATGAGCCCGCCGGTTGATGGATTTTCAGGAAATTTTATTGACCTTAAACTCTTTTTGCATATCATTCGTACATTGAGGCCAATGCACATTTTAAGTTTGGGAGGTAGTACCTTGACATTTTTGCATCATAATAACTTTTGAGTATGTTTATGTAGCCTATGATATTTTTGATTTCAAATTTGCATGAATTGATGAATTTTCTAAGTGTGATGTGCTTAATTGCTACAAAAAGCATGTGATAAATCTTGAAACTGTAACTTAATTATTTCACACAATCCTTTAATCAATTTTAATAAGTTGCTCAAATATGTTTTTTAAATGTTAACTGAATAATCCTCTATAACTCAAGGATATGTTTGAACATCTTTCAAAATAATTTTGTAAAGTGATATAATATTTGGAAAATAATTTTGGCCATTTTGGAAAAGTTAAAGCCTATATATCCTACCATAGTGAAAATTTCCCTAGTAACACATTTTGAGCTTAATAAAACTTTTTCGTTGATATTTTGATTATCCAAGCCAAAAATGAGAAAATCCCCCAAAAATAATCTGTTTTCACTCATACATATGAAATCCATAAAAACGAGTCAAGATGGGTATATTTTTTATAAAGGTTCTCTACGAGAAATATATATACGTATATAGCAACGACCAACTTCAAGGATTTGTAATTTTTCCCTTCTTATCCCAATTTTTATAATTTCTTTGTTTTTTCTTTATATATACGTATATATATATTTCATACCTTTAACCCGAGCTTACATTACAACCGGTGAAAGTCCTATTGATTCTTATATTTTTATGGCATACAATGTGGAGATTGATATTAGAATTATATCCAAGAAGTTAAAAAAGGGATCATTTGAAAATATTTGATAGTTATTTGAGCAATAAAAATAGAAATGAGATATCGATTGCATTCACGTATGAAGTCACGAAATTGAGGTAAATTCACATGTTTAATTGATAAGTGAGCATAATTATATTTGCAAATTTCTTAAGTCATGTAATATTTGAAATCTCCTGAGGCACTGAAATCACTTGTAAAACTCAAAAAATTATTCTTTGTTGCAGTGTTTTTCAGTTTGCTTGAGGACAAGCAACAATTCAAGTTTGGGGGTATTTGTTAAGTTGGAACTTTACCTACAAATTATGTATCCTAAACCTAGAAATTGTATTGTTTTTTAGTAGATTGAGTCAAAATTATTGTTGAGGTTGTATATAGAGTTGTAATAGATAGTCAGGTATCAATGGATCAAGAAAACGGACGAAAAATGGTGAAAAATGAACCATACCGTGTTACACAAAGCCATACCGCGGTAAGAACTGAAGAAAAATCAAGAAACAACACTGGAATGGGTACCGCGACACACATTAAGCTTGTACCGCGATACGAGGGTTGTGTACCATGGTACACACAAAAATAACCTTGTACCGCAAAGACAAGGAGTGTGTACCACATTACACCATGAAAATTGCTTATGTACCGTGGTACACAATTATTTTTCACTATGTATCGCGGTGCAATATTTTGCCCGGGGTCAACTCCAATTTCACTGTTTCATACCGCGATACATTCAACGGATATCGCAGTACCTATCAAACATCCTTGAACAATAATTTAACTTTACACGAATGACGAAAAATAATATTCAAATAAAGTGAGGAAAAAGACAACAAGGTACACGTCAAAAGAGAAAATTAATGAAAAACATTTGATGATGGACAACAAAGAGGTCAATTGACAAAGAAATACTTATTAACAGAATGAATAAAATGTTCTCCTATAAATAGACTTGATTCGGCGATTTGAGAGGCACGCCTCTCTGGCCCGAGAACATGATTAATTCTCGACTAATCTTTCATTTTTTATAGTTTTAGTTTTTCTACATTTGCATGCTTCTGCACAATTTGCTTAGTAGCAGTTGATAGGAAGGATAAGAAGGAGCATGAGCTTACAACAGGAAGCTTGAGAAATCTTCCAATCCGGATACAGACAAGTTTCTTTTTACTTTCTTGCTTTGTAAATTGTAGTAGAATGTGTTTGATTATTTGTTGTTGAATTTTATGGATATCATCATGGGCTAACATTCCATTTCTAGAGGATGATGTAACTTAATCAAAAATCATATATATGATGCTTTAATCTATCATGTTTTATTAGTTAATTTATTTGCACTGTTCGTTTTAATTCCTTCTAAATTACTTGATCAGTAATTTGGATTATTTGGTGTATACAATTATCATTCGAGAGAATTAATTGGATACATCGCCTAAAAATAGTATAACTTAGAATTTTATATAGTTGAGAAACGTATGATCTCTTTGAAATCTTTTGTAAATTTATTGATCCTTTTATGACTTTGTTTGTTATTTTTATAGAGATATCTTTGAAATCTAAATTTAGATCTTTAAATCATTCACTAATCGAGAGATAAGATTGATTATTTCCAGAATTCATGATTTATAAATCACTCATGACTAATTGATAGATTGAGTTGAAAAATATAAGATATGATTAAGTGAATCATTCCTCTAGAATTTCAATACTATTGAATATTTGATAAATTGTTGAAGCCAACAAATAGCTCAAACATTGTGTTAAATTGTCTATTTGTTATTTATTATTTTTTAAAACACCAAAACTCACTAATCGATTTTCTAGATAAATTAAGTTATTTTGATTAAAATACTTAGTTCTTATTTAATTATCATTCCTCGTGGATACAACAATCCGATTTTTATCACTATATTAAAACTTGACAATCGTATACTTGCGGTAATATTTTCATGAACAAACTATACCAGAGCGCGCAAAGAAGCTTCAAGCGCTAAAAGTTCAATTGCAAGAGCTTTTGGATAATGAATTTTGTTCACCGAGCTAGTCAAGCGGATAGTTAAGGTCATCAAGAAAGTCGAATTAGAATAAAGATAGCCCAAGACCGATAGAAACTTTCACCGATCGAGAGAATGAAGGATTTGTAGTTGAAGCGGAGATAATGTTTTCTTGACATTACACAATCAAAGAAATCTTGAGACTTGGCAAGAATGAGAAGCTAGGACCAAGATTTATTGGACGTTCGAAATTCTGGAGCTAATCAGAAATGTAGCTTACCAATTGGCGCTACAGCCAGAGTTAGAAGCAGTTGTCAATATTGAGGAAGTATATTCATGATCCAAATCATGTAATCAATCATGAAGCACTGAAAATTAATCGTGACATGATTTACGAGGAGAAGCCAATAACCATACTCGACAAGAAAAATACATAAGCTGAGAAATATATATGTTGCATTAATCAAAATTCATGTGGAATAGACATGATTGAGAGGAGGTGATGTGCAAATGTGACACTAAGATTCGAGCAAAGTATCCGAGTTACTCGATAAGTCGGGTATTCTTAATTTGAAAGACGAAATATTTTGTAAGAGGGGGAGAATGTATCCATTAATTTCATTAAATTTATATTTGTTATTAATTATTATATTCTAATCATATGAATATATATATATATATATATATATATATATATATATATGCGTGTATATATACTAGAACAACATCCATGTGTTACACGGGATTTGTCATAAAATAAATTTTAGTATCATAAATTTGTTTTTGTTAGTTATAGGAGATTCAAAATACTAATTAGAAATACTAAAAAAAATCAAAATTCAGGTGAGTATCATACAAATCGTTCACTTCAAATTATAAAAACTTTCTTTGTAAATTACATTATTATGTTCTATTTCTAAGTGTAACGACATTATGTTTTGGCATCTAAACAACCGCTTAATTAATTTTGTCATAATCTTATTAATCAAAATTATTCAATAAAAATACCTTTCATTTTTTTTAATTTCTATAATATTTAAATAGATGAGCATATACTATTTGCACACAATGTAACTGGATAAAATCGCGTCAATTAAATTCACATGATATTTAATAAGCAAGAAATAAATTTAAACTTTATAATTTTTTTTATTTTGTGTCTTTTCTTGTCAAAATCATGTAAATATTTAATTCTTAATTACGTTGTTACAACCATTTTTACATTAATTTTTCACACGCAATGGTTGATAATTAATATTTTGGCATTTAAAGAATCGCTTAGTTAATTCTGCTACTTTAATTTATAAAAAAACATCCAATAAATATATCTTCAGCTTTCACTAATGTGAATTTATTCATAAAATTTCCACATTAAGTTTTTCATAAATTAATTGTATATTGAAATGATTAATGTTTAATTTTTTGGCATTTAAAAAATCCAATTTATTATTTATCAAAGAAATCCAATTTATAATTAGAAGTCAACACAAACCAATTTTTCTCGGCGACATAATTAATTTGCAACATCAATAATAACTTCGTAATTTGTATATCGTTGATTTTTGAGATTATTGTTTATCTTGTAGAATTATTGATTGATAGTTGTATACGTAAATACAATTTACAATTCTCAATTCATAATTACATTGTTACAACTATTTCTACATTATTTTTTCCATAAATTAATTGTATATTGAAATGGCTACTATTTAATTTTTTGGCATTAAAAAAAGCCAATTTATTGTTTATCAAATAAATCCAATTTATAATTAGAAGCAGAATAAAATCAAATTTATCTTGGGTTATGGAATTAATTTGCAGCACCATAAGTAACTTCCTAATTTGTATATCCTTATTTTTTGGAATTATTGTTTATCTTGTAGAATTATTGATTGATAGTTGTATACAGAAGTCCAATTTACAACTCTCAATTCATAATTACATTGTTACAACTATTTCCACATTAATTTTTCCATAAATTAATTGTATATTGAAATGACTACTATTTAATTTTTTGGCATCCAATTTATTATTTATCAAATAAATCCAATTTATAATTAGAAGCAGAAAAAAATCCAATTTATCTTAGTGATGGGGACCCATTTGGACCGACCTCCCGGACTAACTAAGAGCTTGGCCCGAGAGCACTCTTATCGGCTAAGCCGAACAGGCTTGGGCATTAGAAGAATCACAAATGTAGGAAGGAACTTTGGACCAGTTCTCCCACTAGACTTTTGACAATAATATTGTTGGTATGTGCCATCGCACACCTCCGTTACTCTTTAGGAGGCATCCACCCAGGCACAACGACACAATTATCAGGGGCACTAGTTTCTCCCGAGGAGGGCATAATATGGCTTTGTTCTTGGTGTTGTTTAATAGATGTCGAGTGCTGCTTTTCCCCGTCCGAGAATCTCCATTTTCTAAGTGGGCGAACCAATGTTCATCTCGTGTAGTGATTTTGGACTTGTACAAGAATATTGAGTAGACGGTTGATACTCCACTTCTGTGGTTGACAGTGACACCGTCGGTTGGGAATTCGAGAAGAATCCATTTTCCTATGCTTTTTTAGTTAGAAGAAGAAAGTCTCCCCTTGCCTACTTACATATCCCTAGCAGTAGGAATTAGGCAGTGCTGGGATAGAAGATCGCGCCCACGCCGACTCAAAACCAAAAGCTCCGTAACCATATCCTTCTGAGTCGGGCTAGTCCCATACCCCTCGGCCCTCCTATTTATTTACCCTTTTGAGAAGATTTAGCTTTACATTGAGAAGCAGGATACCAGTCACTCACTTTGACAGTTATACGATTCCAGAAGATGATCCAGAATTGGGTCACCCATCAGGGAAATGAGAATCATAAGCCAGTTAGGAAGGAAAATACGTAAATGAGTTTTTTCTGGTACAACCACTCTATTTTCCACTTCTAATAAACGTGATTGACCCAATTCTGGATCATCTTCTGGAATCGTATAATCATTAAAAATGATTGCTCATCGAATCTATTATAGTCGAATACTCACCAACTTAAATGAGATATGATAGCTTCCTTATGGTCTAACATTCTTGACAATACATTATCTTCATTTTGCTCTCTAGGAGGTGACCAAAAATTACCTATAACCTACTAAATGAGATTCATTTAATAGAACCCGGAGCTCTCCCATCTTACTTGAGCCCCGAGCTTGTGGTCCTACTTTGAGTGTGGATTCAATTGGATGAATTTGTCAAGTCAAGAAAAACGTAGGTAGCGGCAAGGATGGTGCATCGCCTATTTCTCATGAAAGATCTGGACTCATAATGAAAGTCCAAGTGACAAGGCCCAACCTGGAGGGTTAGTCCTCGAGCTCTAGGGTAGGACCAATTATATTGGCCAAAGGGATTGGGCCGACCTCTCGGGGCGGCCGACCTCCGGAGATAAAGGTTTGAACTCGAGTAAGGCTTATGATTGGGATGGAGTTGATGGTTTAGCAAAGTCAAGCTCTGGCCCAATAGGCCGACGTGAATGGGTTGGGCCCAATCAAGGACAAACTTAAGGGCTTACCGACTTAAGTGGGTTGCGCCCTAAATTGAGTAAACTTAATGGCCTCCCGAGCTATTGGGCTTGGGAGGTGCGCGGCCCAAAACGAATATATTTAACCTAAGCCCATGTGCTTAGCTAGGGTTTTAGCTTGTCTTGACAACCACGCAACCCTAATTGCCAAACTTATAAATAGAGCACGAAAAGGTACGCCTCCGGTAAGACTAATAACACACTTTCAATATATTGTGCTATTTCATATATTCTCTCTCTAGAACGATACTGACTTGAGCGTCGGAGTGGGTACGCCAAAAAAACCCTTCTGGCTTCCCTTCTAACGGTGGTTTTGCAGGTCCTCAGGCCAGTCATCTAGCGGAGCGTGGTTTTATTGGGCGGTGATTATTCTAGTGTCGACCAACTGGCACCGTCTGTGAGAACTTGAGTTTTAAGGCGTGAGTTCAAGATAGCTATGGAGGATGTACGACGGAATCTGGGAGAGGACCTGGATGAGGCTCCGATTGAGTCATCGGAAGTGGTGACTAGGAAGCGCGCGCATTTGCCGCGCGCACCTGGTGTTGGAGTGGATTGCCCTCCTCTGGGGGTGGCTGGAGTTGCTGATCCAATGATGGGTGTAGGTGGTTTAGGACCTGGTTTCTTCCAACAGATGTCCTCATTCATTAAGGTCGCTGTAGAAGAAGCCGTGAGTAGTCGGATGCGAGAGTTTGTCCAGCCTGCGGCGGCGGCGCAGACTGGACCGGTGGATGAGATGAGGCCTCCCTCGGTTGGGGGAGAGCGAGGGCGAAGAGCGCCGATGTTGGAGAAGGAAAGTGCCTCCACGGCGTTTACTCAAACGGCCACGGAGATGGATCCGGACTGGAGTGGGAGGATGAATGATCTGCACAGGGAGATGAGGGAGCTGAAGAAGAAGGTTTCTGGAGGTGGCTCTGGTCGATCGAGGAGGGGTACTCCTTTCTGAGAGAAGATTATGGCTGATGAACTTCTCTCTTCATATCGGGAGCTGAGTTTTGAGTATGATGGCACCACTGACCCGTGGGATCCCTTGTGCCGCTTTGAGAATGTTGCGGTGCTCCACAGGTTTTTCGATCGTGTAATGTGCCGAGTGTTTCCGACTACCCCGACTAAGTCGGGCAACAACATGGTTCGATCGATTGTCGCCAAATTCCATTAGGAGTTTTGATTAGTTCAGCTCAATGTTCTTACATCAATTCACTGGCTGTAGAAGGTGTCAAAAGACTCCATTGACGTTGTTCAACATCAAACAGAAGGACAATGAGGGGCTGAGGAGCTATGTTCACGGTTCACGGAGGCGAAGCTTAAAGTTCCCTCGGCGACTCAGGACATATTAGCCAACGCCCTAGCTCAGGGTTTGAAGGATGGGGATTTCTTTGAGTCCCTAGTGATAGAACCAGCGCGCATATTCGATGAAATCTTGGCTAGAGCTGAGAAGTACATTAACCTGGAAGAGGCTAGGAGGATGAAGCGTGAGGAAGGAAATAAGAGGAAGGAACGGAAAGACGATCGAGATGAGGTCCCCAGTAAGAAGCCTAACATCCCTACGCCTGAGTTGATGGATTGAAGGTCACGGTACGATAAGTTCACACCCCTAGTGGCTCCCTAGGGGGATGTTTTCATAGAGATTGAGCGTCATTCTTGTTAGAAAAATGTTTTTATCAAGATTTTGATGATTCTGTTTAAATGAGTTTTTATACCAAAACAATATTTATAAATATTGTCCAAATACTCCTAAATGATTTAAAATATTTTTACTAATTTTTGGAGTATTTCTTAGAGTTTATTATTCGATAAAAATTGGACAATACTTTTGATGATTTTGTGTGAATTATTTTTTACACCAAAACAATGTTTTAAATGTTGTCCAAATACTCCCAATTGATTAAAATGCTTTTGCTAATTCTCCGGAGTATTTATTCAAGTTTATTTTCGACTAAAATATTGGACAACACTTTTGATGATTTTGTGTTAATGCGTTTTTACATCAAAACGATATTTCTAATGTTGTCCAAATACTCCCGATCGGTTTAAAATATTTTTACTAATTTTTTAGAGTATTTTTTGAAGTTTATTTTTGACAAAAATTGGACAACATTTCAAATTGGAGGTCGACCGGTCGAACAAGAGGTGGACGGTACCTGAAGAATGCGTAAATGAAAATAGAGAGCACTGAACTTGAAAAACTGAGCAGGGGGACCGGTCCACCTAGGGGCCGACCGGTTGGACCCTAGGGCGACTGGTCGGACCCCTCCGACCCGACCTGGTCGGACCCCCGCAACCTGTACTGGATCGCACTATTTTTTCTAACGTTCTAAATTTTCTATAGAGCGATCGATCGCTATGTAATCTTTTGCAAAAAAATTTGAACCATTGGACATCTTTATCAGCATATTACTTTTCATTTTTGTACAATATTTCTACATCTTGTGATCCTCTTTTTGTAGACGAAAGTGAAGAAGGAGGAGCACATGTCAATGAAGACTCTCCTATAAATAGAGGATGATTTGAAGACACAAATATACAACAACACAAGCAATCACAACAACAAGAAAAATATGCAAATTCTCCAAGCTTTCATTTTTACATTCTTGTTGTAATAAACCTAAGTTCTTGCACTTGCACACAATCTTGAGGTCTAGGCTTTTTATTCTTGATTACACTTGCACTCAAATTGTAATATTCATTATTTAGTTGTAATCTTGATTTTTGGTCAATCATTCAACACAAGACATCCTTGTGAGTATTCTTGTGGAAAGAATACACTTGGGTGATCTAGGTGATAGGTGTTTCAAGAGTATGGTGCTCTTGAGGTGTTTGAAGAATTTGGTGTTCTTCAAGATTGAAGATTGTGGTGATCTTCACAAGGTGCCGTTGAAGGAAGGTTGTGGTAATCTTCAAGAGAGATTGTGGTAATCTCAAAGGTGGTGTTGAAGAAGAGTCTGGTGCTCTTCAAGGTGATGTTGTAAGGTGTTGTATTAATTTTGGTAATTAATATAATCTTTTTTCTTTTTGAAATCCATCCCGGATATACTGGGGTGGTAGAGGATTAGGCCCTAGGTGGGTTGAACCTCTATAAATCGACACGTGTTGTTTATTTCCCGCACCTTTATTATTGTCTTGGCTTATTTGTTTTGAAAAAGAGGGCATAATCGAAAAGATAGAGATAATCTATTCACCCCCCCTCTAGATTATCGTAGCCGCTTGGACTTACAAGTGGTATTAGATCCAAACTCTTTGGCAAGCTCATTCCACATTGCGAGTAAAGAGGAACAATCATCGGCTACGAATGAAGTCTACCTTACCGACGCCTCCACCACAAAGCCACCACTATTTGATTCCAAAAATTTTACATTTTGGAAAGAAAGAATGGAATGCTATCTACAAGGTTGCGGGTTCGATATTTGGAACACGGTCATCAATGGAGAATCTATTCCGATAAAAGATACACCACACACCTCCAAAGTCCTGAAGGGGCTCAATGATGAAGAGAAGAAAATCATCTCCTTAAATGGTAAAGCTCTTAATATTTTGTATTGTTCATTTACCATTTTGGAATATGATCAAATTGTAGGAATTAAATCGGCACATGAAGTATGGAGAAAATTAGAAGAAGTATATGCAAATGAAAGGAGCCACTCAAAAGCATCTACTTCTAAATTGGATACAACTTCAAACCCAACAACATGGGATGAGCTTCCTACAACTTCCGACGACGATGAAAATGAACGTTGTCTTATGGGCTTCGAAGAAAACGAGGTAAGTTCTAAACCTTCCACTTCTTATGATAATGTATTGCAAAATGATTTTGATGAGCTTCAAAATGAATTCCAAAGCTTGCTTGTTAAATACAAAAATTTGAAAAAGGAATTCAATGTTTTGAAAAATGATAAGGATAGTTTATTTACTTACTATGAATCACTATCATGTGCTCACATCACCACACTTGATAAGGTCAGAAACCTTGAAAAAGAAAATAGTACTCTTGTTGAGAATATTGATTGCATGAAAAAGGATTTATTAAAATTCAACTTGAATACTAATAAAATGTCCAATATTGTTAATTTTCATAGTTGTGATAAAATGAAACAAGGACTTGATCATAAGCCTAATGTTGTTAATCATTTAGATAGCCAAGTCTTTAAGCATGTTGGTCATTACACTTCTAGAATTATTACATGCTTCTATTGTGGTAAAAAGGGTCATACGGTAAATACTTGTCGTGCTAGAAATAGCTCTAATTATTGTTGGAGACCTAAAAGTCTCAAAGCTAATCTCAAAGGACCCAAACACTTGAGGGTACCACAAAACGATGTCATATTAGGTACCCGGCGGAATAAAAATCAAGGAAAATTCATACCGCCTAGAAGACATCAAATAACCGTTTCATTTGATCAAAGGAGAAGACATCACCACAATGAATTTCCAAGAGAAAGACATTATCAACAATGGGAAGGACATAATCCTTGGAAATGGAGTAATTGGAGAAGTTATCATCTACAAGATGATTTTCAAAGAGGAAGATATCAACAACAAAGGGAACGACACAACCCATGGAAATGGCGTAATTGGTAAACCGTACCTTCCTATTTAAATATGCATTTTATTTTGTTTATGCATGTTTTTTTTTTTTGAGAGGATGTTTATGCATGTTTTTATTTGTGCATTAATTGTCAAAATGAGTTTTCAATGTTTTTTAAAAATTAAGGTCTTCAATATATATATTTATGGTTTTAAAATTTTTTGAAAAGGAGACCTTGCATGATGCTTCAATAAAATGATGTGTATTCACTAAGGCTAAAGTATTTTATTATCTCTTATGGATTTATATAGCATAAGCATATTTGTGACATCTCTTATTGCTTAGCCTACACTTGTACCATTATGCTTTTGTGCAAGATTTGTTTTAAGAATTGTGTAGGTTTTATGTATCTTCATAAATGGTTATCTATTCTTTATTTGACAAGAGAGACATAAACTATCGAGGTACGCTCACCATTGTTATTCATCTTATAGACTCGATATATTTTTGTCATATGCCTATGTGCTTATTTTTCAATATATTTCAAAGTATCTCATACAAGTGCCATTAAAAGGATTTTTCGATTTTTGTAAGGCACTATTCGATAAAGCTTATTTTATCCGAGACTTGTAAAGGATTATATTTGTTTTTGTTAAAACATTTGATTTTTATCTTCTTCTCAAAATTATGCATTTGATTGCACATATTCATTCTTGTCAAAACTCTTGTTCAAATATTTCTTTTACATGAGGTCTCAACTATATGCTCTTGGATTTTCATATTTCAAAAGAGACCTTATATAGCTTCCTATAAGCTTATTTGAACTTACATGTTTCATGAAACTCTTGATGATTTGGTTGAAAGCCTAGTATGTGTTACTTGTTATTGTATCTCTATTATTCAATATTACTATGCTCTTGTGCAAAGATATCTTGTTAAGATTTTGCAGAAATTATTTGATATTTTGGAACAAGTTTGATGACCAAGGGGAGGTTAATAGCTCAAAGGTAATGTCAAGAATAAGGTAATTGATTTTGATGAAATATTTGCATCCGTAGCATGTTTTTGAAGCTATTCGCATTCTACGCTTGCCTATTCTTGCATTAAGAAAATTTTAAGCTTTACCAAATGGATGTTAAATTCAGTTTTCTAAATGGTTTTATTCTAAAAAGTTTATGAAAAACAACCGGGGTTTGAACATTTTTCTAGGCCAAGTGATTTTTATAAAAGGCCTTGTTTGGTTTAAAACATGCACCCCCCGTGGTATGATAGACTTAGATATTTTCTTTTGCAAAATGATTTTACAAGAGGTAAAGTTGAAACTACTCTCTCTGTTTTTTTTAAAAAAAAGGGCAAGATTGCTTATTAGTGCAAATTTAAGTTGATTTGGTGCTACTAATGAATTTTTGTACAAGATGTTTTTCTAAGTTGATGCAAGGTGTATTTAAGATGATTATGATGGGGGAGCTCAATTTCTTCCTTGGATTTTAAGTTGAACAATGCCATGAAGGTGGTTATATTTCACGATCAAAGTATACAATAGAACATTTAAAGAAGTTATTCATTGTAGAAGGAAGAACCATCTCAACCACTATGGGTACCAATGTAAAGATTGACAAAGATTGAGGAAGGCATATTGATTGACAATCAAATTCGAGGTATGTTTATCTACGTTTATTACTCCTTTAGAATTGAAATTCTTCATGCCTTAAGCCTATATGCTCGATTTCAAAACTATCCCAACGAATCTCATTAAAGTACCGTTAAAAGAATTTTTTTAAATATTTGAAAGACACTTCTTCTTATGGCTTGTTTTATCCAATATTTTAAAATGTTAAATATTTTTCGCGATAACAAGTCCGGTGAATATAATTTTTCAAAATTCGATTCTTCATAAACGAACTAAACATATTGAGATTCGATATGTTTTTAAGGAATTGTGTCTCTTAACGGAAAATTGAGACGTGTTTAATTTCGTCTCAAGGATAACTCGCGGACATTCATTTTTAACCATTAACCACCGAGTCTTTTACCTCATTTCGAGCTTGTTTAGGCATAATGTATATTGAATGAGGTCTATGTTTGCAATTTACATGTTTTAAAACTTAGGGGTGAAAAATCGGATTTTTGGTGCAAAATTCGGACGAAACAAAACGGTGTTCGAGCACCGGTCGACAGAGATCGAGGTCGACCATTCCACCGATCGACCGATCATGCAAAATTTCCGTCGCCATTTCCTATTTTTGATTGCCGTCGACCCGATTCACTCAAAATGGTTGTCTTCTAAGAAATTTTTGTGATAAAATTGCTTCATCAATTGTCCTTCATTTCCTATTTTTGATTGCTTTCTTCCAAAATCGAACCCCTTTGCATTTTCACACACAATTCACTCAAAATGATTGTCTTCTTATAAAATCTATATTTTTGAGTTTATGTATCTTCTATTTCATCCATATCATCATAAGTGAAACACACAATTTGCTCCTACTCTTGTGTGTTTCACTTATGATGAATGTTGCTTGTAATGAATTGATGTTTTAGACCGGAAAATGTATTTTTGTTTTAAAATCGATCTCCTAAAATTGTTTTGGTTTGTAATCATCAAAAAGGGGGAGATTGTTAGAAAAATGTTTTTATCAAGATTTTGATGATTTTATTTAAATGATTTTTATACCAAAACAATGTTTATAAATATTGTCCAAATACTCCTAAGTGATTTATAATGTTTTTACTAGTTTTTGGAGTATTTCTTAGAGTTTATTATTCGATAACAATTGGACAATACTTTTGATGATTTTGTGTTAATTGTTTTTTACACCAAAATAATGTTTTAAATGTTGTCCAAATACTCCCAATTGATTAAAATATTTTTGCTAATTCTCCGGAGTATTTATTCAAGTTTATTTTCGACTAAAATATTGGACAACACTTTTGATGATTTTGTGTTAATTCGTTTTTACATCAAAACGATATTTCTAATGTTGTCCAAATACTCCCGATCGGTTTAAAATATTTTTACTAATTTTTGGGAGTATTTTTTGAAGTTTATTTTTGACAAAAATTGGACAACATTTCAAATTGGAGGTCGACCGGTCGAATAAGAGGTCGACCGGTACCTGAAGAATGCGTAAATGAAAACAGAGAGCACTGAACTTGAAAAACTGAGCAGGGGGACCGGTCCACCTAGGGGCCGACCGGTCGGACCCCCCTGCAACCTGTACCTGGATCGCACTATTTTTCTCTAACGTTCTAAATTTTCTATAGAGCGACCGGTCGCGCTGTGTAATCTTTTAACAGCAAAATTTGAACCGTTGGACATCCTTATCAGCAGATTTACTTTTCATTTTTGTACAATATTTCTACATCTTGTGATCCTCTTTTTGTAGACAAAAGTGAAGAAGGAGGAGCCTATGTCTATGAAGACTCTCCTATAAATAGAGGATGATTTGAAGACACAATATGCAACAACACAAGCAATCAAAACAACAAGAAAAATCTACAAATTCTCCAAGCTTTCATATTTTACATTCTTGTTGTAATAAGCCTAAGTTCTTGCACTTGCACAATCTTGAGGTCTAGGCTTTTTATTCTTGATTACACTTGCACTCAAATTGTAATATTCATTATTGAGTTGTAATCTTGATTTTTGGTCAATCATTCAACACAAGACATCCTTGTGACTATTCTTGTGGAAAGAATACACTTGGGTGATCTAGGTGATAGGTGTTTCAAGAGTGTGGTGCTCTTGAGGTGTTTGAAGAATTTGGTGTTCTTCAAGATTGAAGATTGTGGTGATCTTCACAAGGTGCCGTTGAAGGAAGGTTGTGGTAATCTTCAAGAGAGATTGTGGTGATCTCAAAGGTGGTGTTGAAGAAGAGTGTGGTGCTCTCCAAGGTGATGTTGTAAGGTGTTGTATTAATTTTGGTAATTAATAAAATCTTTTTCTTTTGAAATCCATCCCTGATATCTTTGGGTGGTAGAGATTAGGCCCTAGGTGGGTTGAACCTCTATAAATCGACGCGTGTTGTTTAGTTCCCGCACCTTTATTATTGTCTTGGCTTATTTGTTTCGAAAAAGAGGACATAATCAAAAAGATGGATAAAATCTATTCACCCCCCTCTAGATTATCCTAGCCGCTTGGACTTACAATTCTGACCTAAGGTGACCAAAAATTTATGTAATGAAATAACCATCAATGAAGCAAATTTTCTTCTAAATAATTACGTGAAATTCTCTTTAAACCTCTGGAAGGGCACACAATGTTAGGGGGCAAGACAAGCTCGAGATGGAAACTTGCCATCGAATGAAAATTTTGTGATCAAGTGTTTGGAGCTCGGCTTGAGCCAACACTCCAAACACCTCGGGCGCGATGGCCCAGAGGGCAAGTCAAGCTCGAGCTTGGAAACTTGTCCTCGAATGGAAAATTTGATCAAACCTTTGGAGCTCGGCTCGAGCCAAAACTCCAAACACCTCAGGCGCGATGGCCCAGAGGACAGGTCAAGCTCGAGCTTGGAAACATGTCCTTGAATGGAAAATTTGATTGTCTTTGGAGCTCGGCTCAAGCCAAAACTCCAAATACATCAGGCGCGATGGCCCAAAGGGCAAGTCAAGCTCGAGCTTGGAAACTTATCCTCGAATGAAAATTTTGATCAAGTGTTTGGAGCTCGGCTCTAGACAAAACTCCAAACACCTCGGGCGCGATGGCCCAGAGGGCAAGTCAAGCTCGAGCTTGGAAACTTATCCTCGAATGAAATTTTGATCAAGCGTTTGGAGCTCACCTCGAGCCAAAACTCCGAACACCTCGGGCGCGATGGCCCAGGAGGGCGAGTCAAGCTCGAGCTTGGAAACTTATCCTCGAATGAAATTTTGATCAAGCGTTTGGAGCTCACCTCGAGCCAAAACTCCAAACACCTCGGGCAAGCCTGGAGGTTTGCCCTCGAATGAAATTTTTTGATCAAGTGTTTGGAGCTCGGCTCGAGCCAACACTGCAAACACCTCAGGAAAGCCTGGAAACTTGTCCTCGAATGAAAATTTTGATCAAGTGTTTGGAGCTTGGCTCGAGCCAAAACTCCAAACACCTCGGGCGCGATGGCCTAAAGGGCAAGTCAAGCTCGAGCTTGAAAACTTATCCTCGAATGAAATTTTTTGATCAAGTATTTGGAGCTCGGTTCGAGCCAAAACTCCAAACACCTCGGGCAAGCCTGGAGGCTTGCCCTCGAATGAAATTGTTTGATCAAGTGTTTGGATCTCGGCTCGAGCTCCAAACACTCCAAACATCTCGAGAAAGCCTAGAGGCTTGACCTCGAATGAAATTTTTTGATCAAGTATTTGGAGCTCGGCTCGAGCCAACACTTCAAACACCTCGGAAAAGCCTGGAGGCTTGCCCTCGAATGAAATTTTTTGATCAAGTGTTTGGAGCTCGGTTCGAGCCAACACTCCAAACACCTCAGAAAAGCCTGGAGGCTTGACCTCGAATGAAATTTTTTGATCAAGTGTTTGGAGCTCGGCTCGAGCCAAAACTCCAAACAAGCTTTGATGCCTGTCCTCGAATGAAATTTTTTGATCAAGTGTTTAGAGCTCGGCTCAAGCCAACACTCCAAACACCTCGGGAAAGCCTGGAGGCTTGTACTCGAATGAAATTTGTTTTGATCATGTGTTGGGAGCTCGACTCGAGGCAACACTCCAAACATCTCGGGAAAGCCTGGAGGCTTGCCTTCGAATGAAATTTTTTGATCAATTGTTTGGAGCTCGGCAAGTGTTTGGAGCTCGGCCAGAGCCAACGCTCCAAATAGCTCGGGAAAGCTTGGAGGCTTGCCCTCAAATGATTTTTTGATCAATTGTTTGAAGCTCAACAAGTGTTTGGAGTTCGGCCAGAGCCAACGCTCCAAACACCTTGGGAAAGCTTGGAGGCTTGCCCTCGAATGAAAATTTGATCGTGTTTGGAGCTCGGCCAGGGCCAACACTCCAAACACATCGGGAAATCTTGTCCCAAAAAAAAGAAGTATGATTTTGTCTGGAGTTCGACTTGAACCAAAACTCCAAACACCTCAGGCGCGATGGCCTAAGGGGCAAACAAAGTTCGAGCTTGGAAGCCTGTTCAAAAGAAAATGTTGAGAGCTCGGTTCCATGGCTCGGTCCCGAAGTTTAGCAGTGCACAAGCTAAAAATCCGAAGTACGTTGGGCGTGAATGAAATATGCACAAAGTATTAAAAGACTAAATTCTTAGAGAAGATAACAGGAAATCTTAACATTGATTCAAATGAGGCGTGAGTGGACCGAAGTATTATGGTTTGACCAAAATGGAAGCCACTTAATGCTTACGCGCAGACCGAGGTGAAGGTTCGTCATTTTCTTGGGTACTCTAGCGTGAACTAGGTTCAAGGACCAATGAGACATTTCCCATTAATTGAAGAAGACCTTATGGCAAGGGTGGTTTTAAGAAGACCTATGAGGGGTTGGTTCAATTTTAAGGCATGACGACTGAGGACATTGGTTAGTACTTGGAACACGTTGGCCGAGGAGATAAACAAAGTGTGTAATGTTGTTCGGGTATCGCGAGGAGATCATCCTATGGAAGATAACCAAGGTGAGTTCTGGATCAAATATCCAAGTTGGTTGAATTAACTTGATAATTAATTATGTTTTGAGTTGAAAACATTTCTCTCCAAACATAATTGGGGGGACTTATTGATGGGGACCCATTTGGACCGACCTGTTTATATGGGCTTGGTGAAAGATCTGGGCTCATAATGAAAGTCCAAGCTTACAAGGCCAAACCTAGAGGGTTAGTCCCGAGCTCTAGGGTTGGACCAATTATATTGGCCAAAGGGATTGGGCCGACCTCTCAGGGCTGGCCCGACCTCTGGAGATAAAGGTTTGAACTCTGAGTAAGGCTCATGATTGGGCTGGAGTTGATGGTTTATCAAAGTCCGAGCTCTGGGCCCAATAGGCCGACGTGAATGGGTTGGGCCCAGACCAAGGGACAAACTTAAGGGCCTATCGACTTAAGTGGGTTGGGCCCCTAAATTGAGTAAACTTAAGGGCCTCCCGAGCTTTGGGACTTGGGAGGTGCGCGCCCAAAACGAATATATTTAACTTAAGCCCATGTGCTTAGCTAATATTTTAGCTTGGCTTGACAACCACGCAACTCTAATTGCAAACCTATAAATAGAGTACGAAAAGGTATGCCTCCGGTAAGACTGATAACACACTTTCAATATATTGTGCTCTTTCATATATTCTTTCAATAGAACGATACTGACCTGAGCGTCAGAGTGGGTACGCCGGAAAATCCTTCCGGCTCCCCTTCTAACGGTGGTTTTGCAGGTCCTCAGGTCAGTCAACTAGCAGAGCGTGGTTTTATTGGGCGGCGACTATTCTAGTGCCGACCACTTGGGTTATGGAATTAATTTGCAGCATCATAAGTAACTTCCTAATTTGTATATCCTTAATTTTTTGGATTATTGTTTATATTTTAGAATTCATAGTTGATGGTTGTATACGAAAATTCAATTTATAATTAGAAGTAAAAAAAATCAATTAATAATTGGACGAATGAGGTGTTCATACGGATTGTCACGTGGCTTGATGTGAAGCCGCTAAGTGGATTTGGAAGAATAAGGTGTTGACACATGTACCAGATTACAGAGATGATAACGTGTGACAACTTTATTTTTTCTTTTAGTATATAGGGTTAATGTTTTTTTTGAATAACAAATAGACGTGGTATTATGAATTTTTTGAGCTGGAATTATTATACATCAGATAAGATTAAGTACATATTTGGGAATCTATTCCAAATGGACTTTTAGGTCTATAAGTTCATTTGTAAGAAATTTGTATGTTATGTAGTTATTTTTAAATGGATTTCTAGAAAAAATTACTTTTTTAAAAGTTCATTTTGGATAAGTGCAAATTTGTGACATTTGGATTTGACTTTTACCACTCCTACAAAATGAGTATTAAAATGACATTTTACCAGATATTTAACATTATGCATAATCACTTTTAAAAATAGTCCATTTTTTAAAAAAAATCATCCTACAAACACACTTTCATTTGAAAGTGCTACAAAACATACATGCGCTAAATTCTTAAATATTTGGTTTGAGCACAGATAAACTTTCCCTTCCAACTTTTTGCTCACATGTTTTTGTAATTAGAACACACACTTTCTAGATTGGAAACACCAAGTTAACCATACATCTTCATTCAACTGTCGCCTCCATTCAATTGAACCAACCCTACAAAGTCAAGACGCGTCGCAAAGCGCTTAAAGAAATGCACCCTTCAAATCGCCGGCCCAGACGGCATGAATCCAGTATTTTACCAAACATTCTGGCACGTGGCAGGTAATGACGTCACCCTATCCGTTCTCAATTTTCTAAATCACATGGATACTTCTCCTACCTCAAATTTCACACATATTGTACTCATTCCAAAACTGAAACATGTTGATATGCTGACCCAATGTTGCCCCATCAGTCTCTGTAATGTTGTTTACAAACTGGCCTCGAAATGCATCGCAAACAGAATTTATTGTCTTCTCCCTAATATTATTTCTGATCTCAATCCGCATTTATCCCGGGTCGGCTCATCACAAATAATATCCTTGTTGCATATGAAACCCACCAATTCATGCGCTCCAAGACCTCTGGTTCGCTTGGCCTCATGTCGATCAAATTAGACATGAGCAAAGCATTTAACCGGGTCGAGTGGCCTTTCCTTCTTGCCGTCATGAAAGCCCTAGGTTTTAGCGAGTCGATCATTCATCTCATTCGTTTCTGCATTTCGTCGACTTCGTTTTCTTTTTCTTAATGGTAAAGAATTCGGTAATCTTACCCCCCATAGGGGAATCCGGCAAGGAGACCCCCTTTCCCCTTATCTTTTTATAATTTGCTCGAAAATTTTCTCTTGTATTTTGCAGGATTTGCAGTATTTTGCAGGATTTGCTGATTAGCGGCAAAATCAGCGGGGTAACGGTTTGCAAACACGGGCCAAAAATTTCTCATCTCTTTTTTGCAAACGACACCCTTCTTTTCGGACTAGACAAGGTTGATGAAGCCCGACAATTAAAATTTGCGATCAACTTGTACGAAAAATGTTCGGGCCAACAGATTAATTTGGCAAAATCCGGGGTATATTTCAGTCCTAACACAAAACCAACAGTTATTGCCGAAATTCTACACATTCTGAGGATGTCACGTGTGGACAGTCATGGAAAATACTTAGGCCTACCATCAATCATTGGTAAAAGTAAGAATGAGGTCTTTGGGTGTAATAAAGATAGAGTTTGGGCCAAATTACAGGGATGGAAAGAAAAGCGCTTATCTCAAGCCGGGAAGGAAACCCTTATCAAATCGGTTTATCCAAGCCATCCCCACCTTTGCGATGTCCTGTTTTAAGCTTCCGGATTATATTCTTGACGACATTCAGAACATGACTGCTGCTTATTGGTGGGGATCCAAACTGGGCCAACGAAAACTACACTGGGATTCTTGGGACAAACTTTTGGTCAGTAAATCCAAAGGAGGCCTGGGCTTCAGAAATTTCCGAGCTTTTAATATGGCAATGCTTAGCAAGCAAGCGTGGCGTTTGCTTACTCAACCCGCTTCTCTACTAGCCCTGGTCTTCAAGGCGAAATACTTTTCACACGGAAATTTTATGGACGCCCCTCTCGTCTCCCGGCCTTCCTGGTCTTGGCGTAGCATTCTTGAAACCAAACCCCTACTCCGACTCGGTGCACGTCGCCTCATTCACTCCGGCTCTTCCACAGGTATTTGGACAGATCCATGGCTCCCTCGACCTTCATGCTTTTTGACACGCACACCCCCAAATACTCTCCAGTCGAATGCTTCCGTTGTCGCCCTCATTGATGACATCACTAACTCTTGGAATGTGCCACTGATCCGCTCAATCTTTACTGAAGAGGATGTCTCAGCAATTTTGTCTATTTCGCTGCCCGCTGCTTCCGGTGGAGATGTTTGGCATTGGCATTTCACCAAAAATGGTAAGCACACTGTCCGGTCGACATATCACACATACCTCGAATCTGACTTCTTGCCCCTTCGCACTTCACCAGGCGCTTGCTCGAGTTCTGGCCCCAATCCGCTTTGGAAACACCTTTGGAAACTCAAAGTGCACCCCAAAATTAAAATTTTCATTTGGCGCTGGTGTAATTCCGCGATTGCTACGTCCGAAAATTTGCGCATGCATGGTATTCAAGACTGTTCAGGGTGCCCCATTTGCTTATCTCCAGATTCTTCAGCTGCACACACATTCTTCTTTTGCCCATTCGCTTCCACGGTCTGGTTTCATGCTGGTCTTCGCGACCTTGTTGCCCAATTCCAACAATCTTCATGGCAATTATGGTTGCAAGAACTACTCTTGAACAGGGAAGATTTGCCGATTGATCTTATCTCAATAATTTGTTCGTTGATTTGGTTCCATCGGAACAAATGCAAGTTCGATTACTCATTGCCCGACCCTTGCTCATTGGTTCTGTCCGCTGTTAGCATGCTCAAGGAATATCAAGACACGTACTCATGGCCGGAACGTTTTTCCCCTCATCTAAAATCCCATCCCCTTACTGATACACCACAAGCAGGCCCGGAAATCTTCTTTGATGGTGCTCTCTCACTCCTCCATCGGCGTGCTGGGATCGGTGTTGCCATTTTTGACGAAAAGGGCCACTTCACTTATGGACTCTCCAATCAATTCCCTAATATCACCAACCCGAAATTCCTAATTCCTCGCTCTCAGGGAAGTGCTCTTATTAGCTAGAATCCGGAACCTCCATCGTGCTTCCATTATTGGCGACGCAACTTCTATCATTCTCACCGCACACGGCGAGGCGACCTGCCCGATGCACTATCTATTTTTGAAGATGTTCTTCACTTAAAACAATATTTTTTAGATTTAAATTTTCACTGGATTCGTAGATCGTCGAACTTGTTAGCTCACGAATTAGCCTACTGTGCAAAAACTATGGATAGTCGTGAGTACTCCGTCATTTGTTCATTGGCCACTGGACGTTTTCCAGCAGAATTAATGAATTTCGTCTTTCCTCGACTGTCGCCTCCGTCATTTTTGTGCTCCCTGGACCAAATCGTCGACAGGGGTTTCAGATCTCGCCATTGAACAGGGGAGGGCTGGTTGGTTTAGCTCTGCGTATTTGTTTTGTATTCGTGTGTGTATGAGTGCGATTATCCGATGGGGTGTATGTTTGGGGGCCGAGGTTGACTTGGTGGATGTGGGTGATGGCTTCGCCGGCATTTTCGTCGTCGATCACCTCTCGTCGGAGTCGGAGAAGGAGATGAAGGTGACGGGAGTTTGGGGCTTCAGGTTTTCACCGTGTGTAATTTTGTATGTGTTTGTACGTGCGTAGGTATGAGAGTTTGGGGGTCTGAGGAGTTTCGCCGGTGGTCGTTGGCAGTTGAGTCGCCGGTTTGGGTCGTCATCGCCGTCGGCCGGAGTTTGGGAAAGAATAAGGGTTGAGGGGAATTGAGGTCGAGGCGACGGGATTTTTAATATTAGGGCCAAGGACTTCCATTTATAAATTTGAAGGGAAATTATACGTGATTGTAAATTAGGACTTTTCAGTTTGACCTCAATCCCCAAATCAACAAGCCTGAATTTCAAATTTAAACCATAAAGACTCAATTGTACTTTCAATGTTTTTCAATTTAGCCCCATGCAATTTCAATCTAGCCCTAAGTCCTAATTATATTTTTGGGAATTTTAATTCAGCTCAAAGAACCTAATTAAATTTTCTGGACTTTTCAATTTAACCCCCGACCTTTTCAGTTAAGTCCAGAATCCTAAATCAAATTCTATTTCCTTTAAATTTAACCCCAAAACTTGTATTTTTTAGTTATTTTTCACCTATTTAAAGCCCTATGAATTATGATATTAAAAGTATAGTTACTTGGATCTATGGGTTAGTGTATAGTTCTATACCACCTAGATCATGTTATATTCCCATTTGTAGGTGACGAGGACTAAAACATTTAGGGCTTTTCTATCTGCAAGCATAGTACATCTATTTTTGATGTAGTGATTTCTTTACACTTTTTAGGTGCTAATTTTGTCCTTATTAAATTCTTTCATGCATGATTTTATGAATGATTTTACTTGGAAATGCGACCATAAATGTTGAATAATATATATGAAGCTCATACATGGAATATTATATGATTATTTGTACGTGATGGAAAATATGACTTTTCCCATTGATCTCTTGGGTTGTTTATCCCACGGTTGTAAATTGGCCTTTGGAGTTATTATAAATTCATTATCGTTTCCAAAAATAAAAAGAATACTGACTACAGAAGAGTGAAGAGTCAAGTCTTTGAACAAATATATACTAATCAGTAGGGGCCATGAAAATGTTCTAAAAGTGGAGGGACCTGCAAGAAGATGCCTTTTTCCGTGTATTTGGATTTGGACTAATTCGTTAGACTTAGAAGCTAATATAATACTAGTCCTCTTGAGCAGACTAAACTCCACTGAAAAAGTCTGATCTTTTACCTCTTCCTTTTCTTTGTTCAACTCAAACTTGAATCGGCAACCAGTAAAAACGCCAACACTTTTGCATAGTTGCTGAATGTTTTCCGTTTTTATAGCTATTTCAAGAATCCCGCTGATCAGATTTTATCTTCTCTCTTCCAACAGGGACAGTTCATTTATTCTCTGCAAGATTCAGCAAAACCCACATCATGGATCAAAACCCAGGTGGATTTTAGTTCTTTAATTCCGGCTCCATGTGTTTTTCTGTGTTTGAACGTAGAAAGAATGATTTTTACCCAAGGAAAAATTAGATTTTGGAGGCGTTTTCATCATAATGTATGTTTTAGTGCTTTGACTTCCCTGTTGTATTCACGGGAACTTTCTGTGTTTGTGTAAAATTGATTATAATATACTTCCCCTATGGCATCTATTTGTGAACAAATTGTGAAAGAACAATAGACATTGAAATTAATTAAATATATACTTCCAACATGTTTTTTGAGACTTGCAGAGTTATTCTCGAGTTACAAATGTCTAAATTCAGTTGTCATGATGAATATAGGAGTACTTATGTTACCAATTTCATTGTGTAACTTATTTATTAAATAGTCTGATATGGCCAAAACATCAAATGCAAGGGATGAGTTCATGTTGTTGCAATAGACAATAGTCCATTCAGGTTTTCTGTCTTGTCTGATGACACATAAACACACACCACTCAGAGACATATATGTGTTGTTGCCAGAGGAAGTCTTTGAACTGGTCGACACAAGTACTGTTAGTATGAAAATCCACATTGATGATGCATATAAAAGAAATAAGGCTACTATTGTATTTGGAAGCATGATATTTCAACTGGTTCTGAATCCATTTTAGCGGAGGAGAAAAAATTGCTCTTTTGGTCGACTTTATGTATTCAATCATAAATAAATAAATAAACCTTCATGATATCAACCATCCTGCAAAATTACTTATTTCACTGAGGTTCTATCTTCATGTATGTATTTTTACTACTGTGAAAACTTGAAAGGGCTTGAATTAATGGAAACATTTTTTTCATATACCTGATCAATTTATTATTTCTTAAATCATAATCAATTTCCCAACAAGCAATATTTCAACAATGAGCATAATCTTCCGTAAGTCACATAATAGGTTCTCTTATCCCTTAATTACATATGTTAACTTATAGGTAAATTCTCTTTGCTGAATATGAACATATTCTAATCCAGATTTCCAGATTCCCTGTCATAGTTTTTCCTTCCTTCACATGCTCCACAAAGACGGTTAAATTTGTCCAACTACAACTCGGATAACTATGACTGGAAAATTAATCTGGATTGCTAGTTGCTTTGCTGGTTATAATGTATGCATGAATGTTTTGAGCAGCTATGCAGCAGAATATAAAAATAGAGAACAAGCATGGCGAAAAACTTGCGGGTGTGTTGCATGAGACTGGATCAAATGAAATTGTCATCGTGTGCCATGGTTTCCTATGCTCAAAGGTTAGTGATCTTTTTTCTGTTTTCATGCACTCGTTTGACTAGATTGGCAATTTCTATTTATAGACCTTTCCAAATTTAAATTTTTTAATGCTTCCACATTTTTTTGTCCACCCTTTTGAACCAAGAAAGGCAATACTATTTATCAAAGAGTGGATGCCCCTTCTTGTTTTATAACGCAGCTCAGAGCAAGTGACATGATCCCCTTTGGGTCAATTGAGTGAATGGATATCTTGCACTTATCCAGATTATTATTGTCCAGAGCTCATTTTGTTCTTTAATAGTAAGTAGAATAATCTGGATAAGTTCAAGATAACTTGCAATTTGATACTGATACTTTATTTCATTTCCTCTACCATTTACTTCAAACTAAATTTCGGTGCTCAAACATTTTAATCTGCAGGACAAACCAATTATAATGAACCTTGCTGTGGCTCTGGAAAATGCAAGAATTAGTGTTTTCCGCTTTGATTTCACTGGCAACGGGTAAGCTATTGAGAGTATATACTATCAATCTATATTCTCATCTAAAAGATCAAATCCGGTGCACAAAACTATTGGGATTATTCGTATCAATCTATATTCTCATCTAAAATCTACATTACTTATTTTCAATTATTTCTCTTCTCATTAACTTTTCCATTTTTCTTTGAGCAATGTTAATTACATGATGTGTTTGATATTTGCAATGTTATCCAGGGAAAGTGAAGGTTCGTTTCAGCTTGCTAACTACTATAGAGAGACTGAAGATATACGAGCTGTGACTGAATACTTTGGTAGTCTTAACCGCAAAGTAACTGCAATTCTTGGACATAGTAAAGGTGCACCAACTTGTATTCGTGGATTAATAGTTCATTTGTTTTAGTGTCAACCACAAAATGTCCGCTTTGCATTTTCATGGGGAAACAAAAGTAGTTGCATGTGTTCTGCACAAGAAAACACGAAGACTAAGCTCCAAGCAATCTCGAGCACAAGAAAACACGAAGACTAAGCTCCAATCAATCGAGCTTATTATCCAAATCTTAAACAGTATGAGCCAAATATATTTTATACAAAAAGGAAAACTCTCCAGTACTAAAGTGTACAAAACGTTTTCTGATATGATACAAATTGATTGTTCAAACTTAGTTATGACATTTTGCTACCTAATCAGATGAGTTATTATTATGAATCCTTAAATTGCACAGTTACTAGCTTTATTAAACATTAAATTTTGCTATTTTTCATGCAGTTGGTGGATGTAGTTTTATATTTTCTTCTTTTTTTTTTTTTTTTTTTTTTTCCTGATTGGTGGATAAGGGAACAGTGGAAGGGTAAATTTTACTGACTAGGTACGTTGTTGCAGGTGGAAATATTGTACTTCTATATGCATCTATATATGACATAGATGCAGTGGTAAACGTTTCTGGCCCCTATTATCTGGACAAAGGATTTGATGAGCGTTTTGGTGAAAATTTCATGGAAAGAATTGAGACGGACGGATTTGTAGATTTCACAAATAAAGGTGAAACATAGTTTGCTTACTCGTATTCATATCAAAATATTTCTTTTAAATCTTCTGAGGCTCTAAATGCAAATTCAAAATCATGTCATCATTGACCAAATTTCTTCACTTTGTGTAGGAAAAATTTATCGAGCCACCAAGGAGAGTTTGGTGGAGCTACGTAACATAAAGATGCGTGACACTTGCCTTTCAATTGATAAGCGATGCAGGTTTTTAGTTTATTTTCATTTTCATTGGTCTACATGCTTTTGCTCGTGTTGCCTTTGCATTTCATGATATTTTTGTGGATAATTGCAAAAACTACCCCTGAGGTTTGGGGTAATCACAAAAAAGCCCAAAGAAGATTAAAAATTATAAAAAATCCGTTGAGGTTTGATACTGTCTTTACATTTTTCCCCTTCGTAAAAAAAAAGGTTTCCAAAAGCTCTCCTTACATTATAGAAATATTACAGTTAACCCCTTAAAATTAAGACATAATCAAACTTCATGGATAATTTTTGTAATTTTGAAACATTTCTGGGTTTTTTTTGTAGTTATATCAAACCTCATAGGTTGTTTTTGTAATTATCGCTTTTTATTTCAACATGAAACCGTTTACGCTCATATAGGCATGTATAATTTAGCTTCATATATTGTGGTGTCTTAGGCTGTTCTTCTATTGGTATTTCGAGTTGTTGAGTCTATATAAAGCCATATAGGCTGCGAAAGGTACTTATATGCTTCCTCATATGAGTTCTCCTCTTGAGCTTTTCATTGAAGCACTATCTATTGTAATTTCCTTGATCCTAAGAATTGAATGAAGCACTCTGTAAGAAGAGCATCTATGAGTGCTTGTGTTCCTTCCCCCCACTGTACCCCTCAAAAAAGGAAAAAAAAGGGAAAAACACTTTCTCTTCGATGACTTGATTTATCCTTCCTATGCTTTTCACAACTTAAACATTGACTCTGATTAAATATGGTCTTTTTCAACACAGTGCGTATTTATTTTAAAAAAATTATTCAGGGTACTGACGATCCACGGAGCTAGTGATACAGTTGTCCAGCTAGAAGATGCAAGAGAATTCGACAAGGTCATACAGAATCATACACTACACGTTATTAAAGGAGCTAATCACGGATTCACTAAACATCAAGCTGAATTAGCTTCAACTGTTGTTTCTTACATAAAGGGTTGTCTGCAGCTACGGGAAAAGGCCATTGTTTAGTCGAGTCTCCGACTTTGTACATACATATGCTATTTGTATATCAAACTGAATTTCCTTACCATGTTGTAAATAGGATGGAGCTTCTCTTATACTTCAGATGTCCTATTCCACTTTCCTATTCAAATTTGTATTCCACTATTTAGATGAATGACACATGTTTCATAGAGACCAAAAGTGTAAATTTATCTTAGAGACATGTATCATCCATCCAACAAAATTGAATACAAAAGTGGAACATGAAATCTGAAGGCCTTTGCTTATGCATATGAAATGATGCATGTCAATAACATATGTAAATGCTCTGTTGTATATTCTGTTTTCTTATATGTGTAAGCAAAGACAATGCTAGATTGTACTTATGTATTGGTGTAAGATTTGTTCAGTTCATGTTTGTGGTTCAACAAATTACGCCTAAACTATACTGGAGATTTCTTACTACATGATTGTTTGTCAGAAGTTACAGTGGAACAATATATTTATGCAAAATCCTTTATTCTCCTTTATACAAATGGAAAGATGCATTTTCCTCATTCAAATTCTAGCCTGTCTTGGGACTAATATGGGATCCCATATCCCCTGTGGTATTTCATCTTATTCACTGTTAAAACATGTATTATTCTATATGTGGTATTTACATCATATAATGTACCACCAGGTGTTATGGACATTCAGAAATGGTTTTATTTTTTTAAAATAAATATAATAATTAACACATGATATCATCAACGAAAAAGAAAAGTTATTCACAATTATTCGATACAAAATTGCATCTCTCAGTTTTGTTTGTAATCATCGAATATAAACTAGATGTAATTAATATTTATCTTTTATTCCATTTTTTATAATATATAATATTTATTTGAACTCCATATACTTATTGTATTGGTGTTGTATCACTACCATACAAGCGTCCAACTAAATGTCTAACTGTTAGAATTCAAGGGGTGAATTCTCTGGATTTGCAGTGAATGTTGTGCAAAGTATTGTCAACACTTGATGTGTCACACAGCGGAAGGCTTAACAATTTTTACACAACTTATTTAATTTTTCAAATCAAACATGCAAAATATAAGAATTGAAAAGTACACAGATCTACAAAATTTGTGCAAGTATAAACATACTTGAACGGCGCACATAAGGCAAAAATATTGAAGTAAAATATTGATTACAAAAAGAAAGAATAAGACAAAGACTTTCTTATTGTACTTGATCTTCACTAACCTTCTACCGTAGAACAAGAGAACAAATGAACATATACTAGATTACACTTTGTCTCTCAAAATATCAACAAGAAGCTAACAATCCAGGAAATTGTTGCAAAAGGTGAGACGTATCACCACAAAATAAACTAGGCACCTTCCCTTAAATACTTCTTCTATAAAAGTTGGACTCTTTAACTATGATCTTTTGTACTCTTGAATCCTTTAATGAAATTGTGCGCTTTCCATCCCATTATATAGATCAACAAATTACCTGCAAAAAGATCATGCAAGGAAACTACCAAGTAATGGTTTAGTGGGGAGGTTAGAAAGATAGTGCTCCTACAAAGTAGGACTATTGTCCAACTTCTTGCAACTCCCAAAACTGCTCCAATTTCAAATCTCAGCGGGAAATAAATCCTGCAAATTATCCTGTGCAATTTTTCCAGAAATAAAGGCAAAATAAAGATTTAATGATTAGAGTTTGACTTAAGAAGTCAACTCTAACAATCTCCCCCTTTTTGCCGATTTCTGGACAAAACTTGACAAAAACTCAAGAACAAATATACACAATATTTACAGAAATATATACAGGAAAAAGAAGATAAAACTATGTACAAAACGAAAGAGAACAATACTATGTACAGAATACTCCCCCTGAATACCAACTCTATTATCCATAAGAAACAAAGGTATTAAGGAGAATATACAAAGCAAGAACAAGATAAACATACTGAAAAAAATAGGGGATAAAAGATGTACAACAAACTCCCCCTAAATACCACACAAATAGAACCAAAGTAAAACAATCCTAATAATCAATTACATGAGCAAAAGCAGGAAGAACAAAACAAGTTCAGTGTTACATCAACAGCAACAATCATCATCCATAAAACAACCCTTAAACATTCTAGAAAGTTGCAGACAAATCACTAGATTCTATCTGACTGGTGTTGCCAAGAGTATGGGTAACACCTTCTCCAAAACTTTCTACAGCAGCAACTAATCCACTCCCAACTGGTTCAGCCCCAACTTCTTCTCCCCGAATCATAGTCTGTGGATCAACTTTTGTCCCCATGACTTCAGTTTCAACTTCACTTGTTTTTGTGCCATTTGGTTCCCCCTTTTTGGGCAGAAATCAAATGACTCGTTTCATCCCAAATGCGAGTGAAAATGGCAATTTGAGCAATAACATTCTCAAGCTGAAGTTCAAGTAAGTGTAAAGGAACCTGAACAAACTGATTAGGAACCAAAGATGTGTCTGGAGATGAGGCATCACCTAAGATCTCACCATTTGGAAGATCAATTATGCGTTTCCCTTCAAGTAAATCGGTTTTGATGGGAATTGGAAGTGGCAATATTATCAAGGACTCATGTTCCTTCAATTCAATACCTTGAGATTCAATAATGGAGTATATGATGGAGGGGAAAATTAGACTACCATATGTGTTTTCTTTTTCAGCAAGATGAGAAATGAGAAAGAAAACATGCTCACAAAGTATCTAATGTGAAACTTATACCAATTTTAAATAAAAAGTGTCGTTGGGCTTTTGTGACAGTCGAATTATTGGTAGTTGGAATCCAATTGGCTATCGACACTTTATGCAAAACAACATATTTAGAAGTTAAATTTGAAGAGTAAAGCTTGGCTGGAGCTTTTGACCAAGTTTTCACAATATTACCAAAGTGAGCTCTTTTAGAACTTATTTTTCATTTTCAAAAACAATATCACCCTCATCATTAGGTAGACAGAGATGATCATTAATGAGTTTAGGTGTGAAGTTGTAAAGTTTTCCTCTCAAATAAACTTTCCGTATTTAGAGGTCTTTCAGGGATAAAATCCTTGTTGATGACAAACTCCCCGATATCACTAGTTTTAACAGAAAGATATTCATGAGAATGGGGTGAACTTATCTCAAGGTCATAATCTGCTGGTTGTGCTCGAGCTTGAGAAAACTCCTCAGCCATTTCTCGGATCAATTTCATCTTCATTTCATGGTTGTGAGGTATGAGGTGTGGTAACACTTGGTGACACCCTTTGTCGCCAGCCTATTTTTCTTCCAATTTCAAATGCCAAAGGAACATCCATCTCAAGATCCTCATCCCCAATATCTGTTTCTATTTTTTCCTCATTAGTACTATCTTCATCAACATCATCTTCCTCTCCTATGTATTCAAACTTTATATCAGAGGCTTCACTACTACCATCACTACCATTCTCAAAGATACTCCATTAGTGTATCAAAAACTCATCTTGTTCTTCAAGTGTTGCCTCGATGTTGACGTCACCCGAAACATCACCCTCTGCGCAGATTCGGAGCAAGAACAATATCAACAACATCTTCTCCGATTTTCTCTCCTACCTCATGACTAGCATCCCCATGACTACTCTCTACAAAGACACAGTTTCAAACACAACATTTTCAGAAGGAATAGGGGATCCCACTTTCTTCTCAACCACGGGGTCAACAAGAGCATAAGTTTTATAGGGTTTTGAAGAAGAAACCAAAGATACAAAAGGTTTGGAACACTTTTTAGGGCGAGCAAACTCTGTAATAGGAGGCTTACCTTGAAGACGCCTCAATTTCTTTGTGAATAGTGGACCCAAAGGACCAGAAGTGTGCTTAATATTCGCCAAATCCGGAGGATTGTCAGCATCTAAGGGGTTTTCTTCATGCCCTGAAAGTCGAACCCTAAGAACGTCTACTATTGGGAAATTTATTGTATATATTTTGATGATGCTATGTAAAACTTAGATTAGAAAGTTGGCACCCCATTTTCTGTTGTAAATTCAACTATGTAATAGATAGGATCTATGAGCTTAGTCGAAGGCATGTTGAAGATTGCGTGTTGATCAAGGATAAAGTGAAGAATCAGCTCAGTTGCAGCTGAGTGACAAAGTGAAGTCTCAGCCAAGTGCCAAAAAGTTGTCTCAGTCAGCAGATTGACGTTAAGTCACTCCCAAATGATTGGAGAAGAATCTCAAAGGGGTTCAGCAGCAAAAAGGACTCAAGAAAGCTGAAGATATCCGTTGATAAGTAAAGTCAAAACTTTACTAAAAGAGGAAAGAATACAAACTGCAACCTTAAAGCTGTTTTGTTGAAAGAGTGCAAAAGGCTGGGAACCAATGGGATGTTCCTGCACACCTGTAGTAGTTCAAGCAAACCTGCAGAGCATTAAACCAAGGTTGGGTCAACATTAACTACTGCACAACAAGACAAGCCAATGACCATGAAGTGGAGTTTGAAAATGCATCTAACTCTTCAACAGATACATTTTCGGAGTGGGTCTAAACCCGGTCAAATGGGTCTGGGCGGGTTACTGGTCCGTTAATGAAAAACCCATCGGGTCCGGGGCGGGTAACGGGACCAGCTGGACCTGCCCGAACCCGCCCCGTATATGTATATATTATATTTTATATTATTAATAATCCTAATTAATTTGAGAACTTAGGACACGAGCCACAGACAATACTCGAATTATATTTGCTTGACAAATTACATGCTGGAGTCTGCAACTGAAGTAGTCTGCTAGTATGAATTTTTTGTTGTTGTGCGTTAAATATGTATTCATGTTCGCCTTATTTTTTTTAGCTTCACTGCAAGTGTACGGTGCAGTTTATAGAATAGGGTTAGCAAGGTCGAATCCACAGGGACTAATAAATTATTATACTAAGTACTGGATTGTAATAGCCTTATTTTTATCTAGACGATCGTAAGTTGATGGATTGGTTTTATTAAAACTACATGAAGAATTTATCCTAAAATAAACAAAGTAAAGAGTGATTAAAAGATCAAGAAGATGAATGGATTCCTGGGTTATGGTTTCAATTAATATCCCCTTTTATTATCAGGTTAATCAAACCAAAGTTATACATATTCTTCCCTATAGAACAATCACCAAAGTAATTTACCCTCTCTCTGGAGATGCATGTAAAAACGTTGATTGGAATATCTATGCTAGCATCTCTACTCAACATGAGATATCCAACTCCCAAAAGCACAAAAGATTAAATATCCTCACAAATATTCACAGACTTCTCAATCATGCAAATATTCATGTCGAGTACTCACAGATCTAGTATTGAAACTCATCTGTTCGAATTATGAATCAATACATCAAACAAGTTTAAACCAAAGGCCTTTTGATAAAACAAGAATTAAAACAAAGTACTCGAATAGGGTTGGAAAACAATAACTTCAATTGCAATTAATCATCAAATAAAAGTATCCATTAACCTACTCCCAAACCCGGGAATCACAAGATGTTTAGCCAGACATAGAAAACAAATAATTCATAGACAAATTATCCATGTTCATGTCTAACTAATTGAAAATAAAGATACTATGGGATGCGAAGACTTGGGGACGTCGATGATCTCTCGATCTATCTTCAATCCTCAAACGTGTTGTTGTTGCCTTGATCGATCTCTCCAATTCTCTGGTGGAAAATTGCTCTTTTTCTCTGTGTTCTAGGGCAAAAGTCAATGTTTTTTTGTTTGTGGCCGCCTTGTCTCTATTTTGTACTCCGTTTGGGTGAAACCTAGTTGAGAATCACAAACTCGCTTTTTCCCGCACAGACGCATGGGCCGTGCGCCTAGCGCACGCCCATCCCGTGCTAGCCGCAAAAATTTCAACTTGCTGAGGGCGACGGGCGTGGCGCGCATCACGCACGACCAGCCCGTGCGTATGGTTGAAGCTTGAGACTCGGTGTTGGGTGGGCGCACGGGCCATGCTAGGGACGCATGCCCCGCCTGGCGCACTGGCCGCAAATCCGATACTCATCCGTTTTCTTCCGTTTCTCGCCCGATTCGTCTGACTTCTTCTCAATTCAACTCCAAATGTCGTACTTTTACTTCTAGTATCGGCGGTTCTTTATCGCAATGCTCAGAATTGTTGACAAAATGCTACAATTTATCATTTATTTCCTACAAAACGAGCAAAGCGTAATACCTTTTCCACAAAACAGTAATAAAGCCCTATTTACTCATGTAATGCATGCACATAACTAATTCTACCCATAATTAAGCCCAAAATACATGGAAAACACATGTCAATCAAACCCCCAAACTTAAACGGTTGACAGTCCCGGTCAACACTTTATGAACAAAACAAAACACAAATGGGGTAATGAAGATCAACTCAAGAACAACGCATCACAATTCATGTCGTTTATCCATAGACATCAAACAACAAACCAACCAAGCTTCAAATATCTAACACAGAGCACAAGTCAATTAAAATCATGGCAATCCTTCAAATCACGCCTCTCATGGATAAAGTGTATACTTTACTCTCAAATCATATCAATGTTGAAGAATTACCATATGCTTGCAAATCGTCTCACATCTCCGCCACTCGATTGTATGCAATTCACAAATTAGAAAGGACTTTGCTTTTGGTTGTAATGAAGGCGCTTTGGTTAAGGTAGGGAAATATGGAGAAAATGACTCAACTCAAGCGTATAGATTAGTAAGCACATCTTTTTCTCAATCACTAATTCTTATTCAAATCAAATATTCACCCCCAATCACCTTTTATTCTAATCACCTCTCTTTTTCTCCTCTTTTTGTCCTACTATCTGCTCTCCTTACATCATAACCTCTGCCTATAAATTTATTTAAGGCCAACTCACTTATGCAGTCGATTTTTTTTTTCCCGACTCTTTTGTGAGTATTCTCCCTTTTCCTCCTCATTTTTTTTCTCATTTTTTTCTTTTATTCCCAATCATCCAACATACACACCATTATCTAACTTCTCGATATCCTTCCGTTCAACCCTTTATTCAATCCCCTTACTCAATGCTATGCGCTCAAGCTTAGGGTAACAGATATATCAAGTTAAGGCTTGAATGTGGCTATCAAAAATCAGGCAATAGGCTCAAATTGGCTAACTAGGGAAATCAAATATCGTAAAGTAGGCAAAAGGCTTGAAAGGCTTAACAAAAATGGCCTAAAATCATTTTCATAAATTGCATACAACATGTGACTTCGACGGAGATACCAGAGCAAGTTCTAGAATTCAAATCAACATGAATGACACACTCAATCAACAAACAACACTGCATATAATGAAAGCAGTAAAGGTTCAAAAAGCTCACAGGCTTGCAATTGCGTAATTCAAAGCATATCAAGCATGATTTCAATATTCACATGCTCCATATCATCTATTCTCAACCCGACCAACTCACGCTTAACACCCAATTCTTTATCGCAATGCTCATAATTGTTGCCAAAATGCTACAATTTATCATTCATTTCCTACAAAACGAGCAAAGCGTAATACCTTTTCCACAAAACATTAATAAAGCCCTATTTACTCATGTAATGCATGCACATTAACTAATTCTACCCATAATTAAGCCCAAAATACATGCAAAACACATGTCAATCAATTCACGAGAGATGTAATTGAAAGGAATCCATAATCAAACATGTAAATTATAAAATTCATGGGCACTACTCAGTAACTATTTAATAATTTATTTTAATTCTTGGGGGTTTAATTAAAGAATAGAAAATCATGATGCACTTTAGACAAATGAGTTGAGAATTCCTCATAGTTTCAACTTTGAAGCAATGACAGTTGACTGATTCCATGAAAATCAGCCATATCCTTATTTACCGAGTCTGGTGGGTTGGACCCGCGGGGTCCCGGGCCCAAGGAGGGGCGGGACATGGCGTGTCCTAAGGTGGGCGGGTCCCGGGTCCAGAATTTTCTTTGCGGGCTGGGTCCCAGGTTTAGCCAAACTCATCCCAGACCCGCCCCATTGCCATCCCTAGGAATATTGAAGGCCTTGCAGCGGTTGAGATTGGTGCTAAGGTAGCTGAAGGCCCCAGAAGGTTGAGACTTCCAGGGGTGTAGTCCAAGAACAAGGGAAATGGCATCATCCCTACTATGCCAAAGATCTCGAGTTAGTTGATTTCAAGAAATAGACGCATTGCATGACTCCGATGAAGATTTGGCACACGGATTTCTTTGACTCGGAGAATGAAGCTAGGTCAACCCCTATCGATCCAACTGAAAAGGAACTAGAGGCAAAATTGAAAGAGGCTCGTGACAAAGTCGCCTCTTCAAATTTCATTTTGGTTGATGGCCCACTCCCATTGGTTCCATCACCAGCCTGTGATGTTGCTAAGGCGACTAAGGCTACGACTACTCAAAAGAAAGTTAACACTGAGCCAACGTTGTTAAGACAATCGAATCCCGATCACTCAAGAGCTCCCACACAAGTGCGTCACAAAGAAGCTCACACAACCGAGATACCTGAGCCGAAGCCGGGAACGAGGAAGGGCTCCCGAAGTAGAAGTGGGACCCTCTTCAGTACCTATTGGCCTGTATGCAGAAGAGTTCCCATTCATTGAGGAACGTGCTCATTACAAGGTTGATATAAGTCCAGAAAAACTCCAAGCTCCAGACGACTTGAGAGTAGTTCCCTTTGGTTTCGATTTTGATTCTATTCTACAAGAAGATCATTCACCTGAGGTAGCTGATTTCAGAAAAGCCTTCAAAACAATGTGTGCTGAGATGGAGGCCATGGAGCATAGTTTCACTGCACTCAACCAGAGGATTGACAACCACGATGCCATGATATTAGGAGACATCCAAGGAGCAGTTTTAAGAATTCATGAATGGACAATGCAGACAAAAGCACTTCGAAGAGAGCAAGTTAACTACTTCAAATCACTTTTTGCAAAACTGGTGATTTGGTTTGGCGAACAAGCTCAATTCCAGCAGATACAGAGGGAGAATATCAATAGAATGGAGAGGACACACATGAATGACCTGAAGTTGCTCAGACTACAATTCAAGCAAGATCTGCAGAATATGGAAAGCATTCTGCGTGCTGAGATGATTACAATGAAAGATGAGATGCAGATCTTAAGATCCGAGCAAAGCGCAACACACTATGTCACTCATGATAAACTCGTTTGTCTTCTCCAGCAGACTCCTAAAATTCCTCAAGTTGGTGATGATAATGCCAAAAAAAAGGGAAGAAAGTAGAAGCAGCGGGGAAAGTGGAAGTATGGGGGAAAAATCTTCAAAAACGACCCCCAACCCCTTGAAAATTATGCTGAAATCTCAAATTGGCTCATCTACCAGCTCTCTTATCTCTCAACTACTGAAGGATTTGTCAGCTGATGAAAAAGCTGAATTGGCACTCCAAAATTCGTGAGCTGCAATAGAAGCTGATTGGAAGCAGTTGATTGCAGGAAACATGGTAGAATTGAAAATCTCAAAGCCACATTCCAAGGTCCGCCACAGAGCAGCTTCAAGACTCGACTGAAGGATCCGATCCCCCAACAACAAACTTAGATACAAGATCACTTGAGGAGTTTGAAACTCTTAGGTCAGAAGGGTATTTTAAGGGGATGAAACTTCAAGATGCGTGGGACTTGTACTGGGAAAAAGGGTTGGAAGTTGTTCAAATAGCCGAGAGGCAAATGCAAACTCGATCTAGCGATCATTTGTCTTCAAGGGCTCAGCCTACTCATCAAGTTCCTAGAGGAGCTGACTCTGGTAGAGGAATGGGAAGGTCTAGTGGAAGAGGCAGAGGTACTCCACCAAGAAGACCTAAGGACACATTACTCGTTGATCCCCTTAAAAGGGATCGCCTATATTGGTTGGGCTACAGAGAACTTGAAAACAGAGAAGTTGCCAGGCAAAATGAAGAGATTGCAAAACGATATGAAGAAGAAAATGCAGGCAGGAGAGAGTATGAAGAGAGGATGAGGCAAGATCAGGACAGAAGAGGAGTTATGAAAGGAAGAAGAGGAAGGATGCTGAAGACAGGAGGAGAAAAGAAGAAGAAGAAGAGGAAAGGAGAAGGAAGCAGTAGAGGCGCTGAAGGCTGCTTCAAACAAATTTTATTGTATTTTTACATTGCTGTAAATATACAAAAGAAAATGTAAGTACATTGTATTCTTTATGTACATTGTAAAACTTTGTAAAGTGCAGAATGATGTGTTCAATAAAAAGATAGATTTTAACAATCATTCTTTTCTTAAGCACTTTTTACATTGTTATTTTATTTTAAGTTTTGGCATCATCAAAAAGAGAAAAATTGTAATAGATTTTGATGATGCTATGTAAAACTTAGATTAGGAAGTTGGCACTTCATTTTATGTTGTAAATTTAACTATGTAATAGATTGGATCTATGAAATGTAGTCGGCGACCAAGTTGAAGATTGCAGAAGTTGACTGAAGGACAAAGTGAATAATCAGCTGAGTTGCAGCTGAGTGACGAAGTGAAGTCTCAGTCAAGTACCAAAAAGCTGTCTCAGTCAGCAGACTGACAACTAAGTCACTCCCAAATGATTGGAGAAGACTCTCAAAGGGGTTCAACGGCAAAAAGGACTCAAGAAAGCTGATGGCGCCCGTTGATAATTAAACTCAAAACTTTACTGAAAGAGGAAAGAAGACAGACTACAACCTTAGAATTGTTTTGCTGAAAGAGTGCAAAAGGCTGGGAACCAATGGGATGTTCCTGCACACATGCAGTAGTTCAGGCAAACCTGTAGAGCATTAAACCAAGGTTAGGTCAACATCAGTTGCTGCACAATAAGACAAGACAACGACCATGAAAGTGGAGTTTGAAAATGCATCTATCTCTTCAACGGATACATTTTCGAACTGAGCATAAAAGGCTGAGGAATTCATTTGAAAGAGTACGAGATACAATAGAGA
Organism: Rehmannia glutinosa; assembly: GCA_016081115.2. Taxonomy (NCBI): domain Eukaryota; kingdom Viridiplantae; phylum Streptophyta; class Magnoliopsida; order Lamiales; family Orobanchaceae; genus Rehmannia; species Rehmannia glutinosa. The sequence continues at coordinate 58,550,967 of CM071931.1, read as the reverse complement.
AAATAAGCAATCTAAGAAAAGAGCAATCAAGCTAAAAACACTCTCAAGCAATACACTCAATCCTAAAGCCTAAAATTCGAAGACTATCTAACCAACACTTTCAGTGAAAGGAAGAAAACCTTCAAGCTATTGAAGAGGAAACTTGTTTAAAGACAAAGGGGTCTGCACATCCAAGTATCGAAGCAAGTGCAGTAAGGTTCAAGTTAGAACCAGGCTTTGGATTCGTTGGACGACTTCGTGATCAAATCCAAGAATTTGAAAGAGCTGAAGTACCGAGACAGCTGTCTTGTGAATAGATGATTCCCATGAGTGAAGCCAGTTGTGTGATCAAGGCTTACTCAGACTGTTCATCCTTTTTGTAACTCGATGTTGAATTTGGATTACCTCTAGGGGTTGGAGAAGAGTGGAGTAGAGGAATTACCTCATCCTCAAACCACTATAAAATTGCTCTGTGTCTATTTACTTTCAGCACATTTATATCTTGTATATTTTTATATCTGTTGATTGATAAATTTACTAATTCAGCTGATAATAACTTAACCTATAATAAGTGTTGTAAAACATATTTCAACAAAAGAGTGTAAGACTTCCGATGTAAAACCAAGTTAGTCAGTATTTTAAAAGAGCTCACTTCACTCACCGAAGAAGATCAGTATCAACTCACTCACTCAAGTTTGTTGAGTTGTTAACTCTCTTGTTGAGGTTGAACTAAGTTGTCCCTCAAGGACTTAGCCGCTTGTGTTAAAACTCGACTTAAGATTAAAAATCAAAAATTGGTTAAGTCTATTCAATCCCCTTCTAGACTTAACACAAACACTCCTTGGGACCTACATCTACCTCTGTAATAATCGGAATAATTTTGGACAAAGGCATGGAATATTCGTCTAGATTAGGGTTCCCAACCCTAATTTCTTCGGTGTTGTCTCGATTGAGGTCACACGTGGGTCGACACTTGAAGAACTTTCTTTTTCGGTTGCTCAAGTCCACTTGCTTTACGATATCCGGGGATCAAAGACCATGTCCAAGGTTTGGAGGGTTTTGTAGGAGAGGATGAGAGTGAAATTTTTCCGGGTTGGTGAGAGGGGAAATTTTGGGATTTGTGCAAAGATTGGGCTAAGATTTTGGCTACATTTTGTTCTTCCATTTTAAAAAGAAATCTGAGAGAAATAAGAGAAAGGATCAAAAATCAAAAAAAAAAAAATGATGTTACAAACACTTGAAATAAATCATAGTATTTATAAGCCTATAATGACCAGAATTAACCACATACTAAGTGTAATTAAAAACCGAAAGAGTTTAAGGAAGAATCATATTTGGTTTCTATACTGTACTGTAGTTTATAGGATAATGGCAAGTAATGTCGTATTCCTCAGGGATTGACTACTAAACACTTAGGCTTTAATAACATCGCATTCCAATTTTATTGAAGCGACCGAATATCAAGTTTTGATAAAAATCAAAAATAAGAAAATAAAATAGATTTGCAAAAACCAATATTAAATTCAATATTAAATTCAATTAAAGTTTCAAAACCAATAACATCGCATTCCAATTTTAGGTACATAATCTCAACATGTTTCTTCAATATTAAATTCAATTAAAGTTTCAAAAACCAATTCATGTGTTTCTATGGGTTCAATTCCTAAAATAGTTTATTCTCCCTCCCGGGTGGCGCATAAACAGAAGATTAATAATAATTGAGGTCTCCCGATCCATCACAACTCTTATTAACTCCCAAAAGATCTTTGAATTGAAATACTCCCCACAAACAGAAGTAGTCTCCTGATACATTATCCTGCGTATGTCTGAATTCGATTTTCGTCTCGTTAGAACTCACCTTCCGGATTATGGACTAACAAGTATGACATGCAAATTATTGATCAGATAATCGACAATAAAGAATAAGCACTCGAATATATAAAATTGTACACATGAATCAATTTAGAAAATAATTAATCAAGATTTAACATGAATCCACAATTTTGATTATGTCCTAAGATCCAAAAGATTAGCCAAATATTGATAACAAATTCATAGACAAACTTGAAATCAACATTATGACATCGTTTAAGCACAAACAAGAGATCTAAACTAAGAAAGAAACCCCCTTCTTGTCAGGATGGATCCTCCTTCCAAGCCTTCGAAGCTCTTGTGCTTCCGTAGACGAAAAGTCTTGTGGTGTTCTTCAAAACCTAGCCCTCCTCTCTCAGAAGACCTTTGATCTTGTGTTCCTATGTAATTTGATGTGTATTTTGAAGTATGGATGTTGTAATTTTTGTACAGCCCTTGGGTCCCTTTTATAGATGCTTGGAGAGATCACTTGTAGAGTTTGAATGGGAAAAGGACACAAAAATCCGCCACAGGTCATCGCATGGTCCGACTGTGTAGCTTCGCACGTCAGTCTACACGGCTGTGTGGCTCCCCCACGGTCCGATCGTGCGGCTTGTTTTTGTCCCCTGTTTCTTCCCAACTTCACACACACATGTTTCTTTCACACGGGCAGTTCACACGGCTGCGTGGCTCTCACACGGTCCGACCATGTGACGTGTTTTTGTCCCGTTTCTTCGTTTTTTCGATCTTCTCTTTGCACTCGTCAATCCTATCCGGACCTTCCAACTGATATTTCTTCAATTAAGCTCTGTTTCCTCTAAAAAACAATTACAAGAATATGCAGCATCATGCCCTTCTAAGGAAACCAAGTAAAAATACACTAAATATACATGAAATTATATAAATTATATACCATTTTAAGCCCCTAAATGCACGTATATTTTTCAAGTATCAAAATCCACCAAACTTAAAGCATTGCTCGTCCTCGAGCAAATTAAGAAAAATAATATCATGGGGTACAAAGAACACACAAGAACACTATAAACATTCATTCTCATTTGACATTACATTCAAGTAAACCAGGCAATTCATAATCAAGAAGTCATCATTCATAAGTTTAGCATAATTAATACTCTCTCGGGTACTTGACATCGCAACTCACAAGTATTAGCGTATCACTCAACTCTCAAAGTGTATGGAAAGTGTTTACGCTCAAAATCAATTCAGTGAAAGTAGATCTACCATAGGCTTGCAAATCATCTTAACATCTCTACCACTTTTGTGTGCACAATCTAAGAATCAAAAAGGACTTTTATTTGGTTGTAATGTAGGCTATTTGGTAAGGGTAGAGAAAATTTGGATTAAGTGACTTAACTTGAGCAAATAGAATTTAAGCATACAGACTTGTAATTCACCAACCCAATTTCATCATAAAACTCATTTTTCAAGATATTTTTTTTTTCATCTCAACTCCACCCTTTTACTCCTTTTTCATACTTAGGCCTTTTTGCCTTCTTTTCTTTTTCCTTAGCCTCAAGCTCTCAATTTTCTCAAAATTTTCAGAATTTTTTTTTCTTTCCTTTTCTACTAGATTTTCTCTTTTCATTTTCAGAGATTTTATTTCTTTTTCGAGCTTCATACATTCTTTTTCCTTGATTCACCTAGATACTGCTCATCCCTCTTTCTTTTGCCAACTTCTCTTTTTTCATAAATTTTCACCACATTTCCCCCAAACTTGTTCATTTTCTATAAGCTCGAGAAATTTCAGGGATAAAATCATTTTTCAATTTTAAAGATCAATGTGGCTAACAATAAAAAGTTTTGGCTCAAAATTGGCTAACTAGGGAATCATGAGATCATAGGTAGGCTTTTTAGGTTAAGTAGGCTAAACAAAGATGGCCTTAAATTATTTTCAAAAATTGCACACACACATGGCTTAAATGAAGAAACCAGAGCAAGTTCTAATGTTCTATCAATCATGAATGACACACTCAAGAAAAAATAAGCTGCATAAGATAAAGCAGACAAATGCACAAAAGCTCACAGGCTTATTTTTCGCAACATGCTCAAATACCCAATTTCCTTAATCATTGCCAAACAAATAAATGACATCTACTCAACTATTCATCGCATTATTCACAAAAATATGTCATCTCATAAAAATATGTCATCAGAAGCTTTGGACACTTTCGGAAATCTTAATTAAAAATCACACACAAAAAGCAATTAAACGTGCTAAAACAGTAACGTGCTAAAAATAAAAATTACAAAAAAATCAAAAAATAATAATAAAAAATCGATTTTTTTATGAAAATATTTTATGCTCTACATGCAATCCCAAATGCAATGCAACATGCAAAAAGTACTAAATTACGCATTCTTGACAACCCCCCAAACTTAAAATATGCTTTGTCCCGAACATATGAGGAAATTATCAAAAGAAAGAGGAATGCATAATAAGTACTTACATGGATCATTGTGGTGGTGGAGGTGGAGGGTAGTGTCCTTGTGAAATATGCCACTGATCCATACGAGACATCATCTCATACATGTACTGCTGCTGCTGGGTGATAGCATCAAACCGTTGTAAGTACTCAGTGTGGTACTCATCAACTGTACCATCAACTGATAAGTATCATCTATCAACTTGCCCACATCGGCTTTCCACCATTTCTAGCCTAACACTCATGCTAAATGGCTGGTTACCCCCTTGTCTAGAGGATTCCGGCGCATCCCTCATTATTTCTGTTATCCACTGCATTCTGATTAGTCCCATCCGCCATTGCTTTAGATCTTTTCCTTAGTTGTTTTGCTTTTCTCTCGATTTCCAAATCAATGGGTATTGGCGGGATAGATCTGGAACGCGTGATCATGCACTATCTGCACTTAACAAAAACAATGTTAAAACCAAAGAAAAAGAAAATTAAAATAAAAAAAAAAAAAAATAAAAAAAATTATTTACAAAATGCTTCAATTACGATTGAACTACTTATTACTATATCTAAGTAGAATCTTTCAATCCCCGGGATTTCTAAGTAAAAAAAATAAAGAAAATTTGGATTTCTATACTGCAAGTGTACAGTGTAGTTTATAGGATAATGGCAAGCAAGGTCGTATTCCTCAGGGATTGACTACGAAACACACATCGCATTCCAATTTTATTGAAGTGACCGAATATCAAGTTTTGATAAAAATCGAAAATAAATTAAATTTGCGAACCCCACAAGTATTTTCAACAACCACGGAAGCAACCTTAGGTACATAATCTCAACATATTTCTTCAATATTAAATTCAATTAAAGTTTCAAAAACCAATTCATGCGTTTCTATGGGTTCAATTCCTAAAATAGTTTATTCCCCCTTTCGGGTGGTGCATAAACAGTAGATTAATAATAATTGAGGTCTCCCAATCCATCACAACTCTTATTAACTCCCAAAAGATCTTTGAATTGAAATACTCCCCACAAACAAAAGTAGTCTCCCGATACATTACTCATTTTTATGTCCGATTCGATTTTTGTTTCGTTAGAACTCACCTCCAGAATTATGGACTAAACAAGTATGACATGCAAATTATTGATCAGATAATCGACAATTAAGAATAAGCACTCGAGTTCATAAAATAGAACACATGAATTAATTAAGAAAACAATTAATCAAAATTTAACATGAATCCACAGTTTTGATTATGCCCTAAGATCTGAAAGATTAGCCAAACATTGATAATAAATTCATAGACAAACTTGAAATCAGCATTATAACATCGTTTAAGCACAGACAAGAGATCTAAACTAAGAAATAAAATCTCTTCTTGTCAGGATAGATCCTCCTTCCAAGCCTTCAGAGCTCTTGTGCTTTCGTAGAGGCGAAAATCCTTGTGGTGTTCTTCGAAACCTAGCCCTCCTCTCTCAGAAGACCTTTGATCTTGTGTTCCTTTGTAATTTGATGTGTATTTTCTAGTATGTATGTTGTAATTTTCGTGCAGCCCTTGGGTCCCTTTTATAGATGCTTAGAGAGATCACTTGTAGAGTTTGAGTGGTAAAAGGATAGAAAAATCCGCCACAGTCATCGCACGGCCCGACTGTGTAGCTTCACACGGCCATATGGCTCCCACACGTCTGGCCGTGCGGCTTGTTTCCGTACCCTATTTCTTCCCAACTTCACACGGACATGTTTCTTTCACACGGGCAGTTCACACGGCCGTGTGGCTCTCACACAGTCCGACCATGTGACGTGTTTTTGTCCTGGTTTCTTTGTCTTTTCGATCTTCTCTTTCCTATCCGGGCCTTCCAACTGATATTTCTTCAATTATGCTCCGTTTCCTGTAAAAAGTTACAAGAATACGCAGTATCATGCCCTTCTAAGGAAACCAAGTAAAAACACACTAAAATATGCATGCAAATGTATCAATTATATACCATTTTAAGCCCCTAAATGCACGTATATTTTACAAGTATCAAGAATGTCCTGCATCAACAATATGAGATGAATTGAAACAGAGTACCTGTTCATCTTCAGAATTTGAAAAATAATCAGGTGTTGTATCAGGTGATACATCACTTCTGACCTCACCTCTGAAACTCCCAGAATTCTGGTGCATTCTTTCACACATAGTAAACAAGCCTTTAATGTTTTTCTCTTTCTCCACTTTTTCAACATCAATATCGTCATCACTTAGGAGACACATATATTCATACCACGTTCCCTAAGTCTGTTTGCACACTGATTTGCATAATAACCAAAACCCTTATAAGCTCGATATTGAACTTTATCCATGTATTTTGGTTTAAAGAATGAATTTTCAAATGTTTGATCATACTTCTTCAAAGGAGTAGAAGATCCAACATTAACGTGCTTCTTTGGCTTTAAACCTCTGTTGTTGAAAGGAGTCTTGGAGTCTTTGCCCTTATTCATCTTTGAGGGTCCCAAAGGGTGATAAGTAAAGTCTAAGGGGGGTTGAATAAACTTTACCAACTTTTCGATTTTGATCCTTTAAACAATTTAAGAGTTGACTCAAGTAAGCTAAGTCCTTGAGGGACAGCTAGGTTGGCTTGCACATCAAAGTTACCCACTCAACAGACTCAACTGAGCTGTTGATAGTATAACTTAGCTGTTTTCGGCTAACACTTTAAGTAGCAGTTGACTTGGTTTTTAACAGCGGAAGACTTTCACCCTTAGTTTTTGAATATATTTTTCCACACTTGTTTTAGCAGGGTTATTATCAGTAGACTTAAGCAATTTAACTATCAGCAGATATAAAGATAATGCAAGAAAGTAAGTGCGCTGAAAGTAAATAGACCCAAGCAATTATAGTGGTCCGAGGATGGGGTAATTCCTCTAATCCGCTATTCTCCAACCCCAGGAGGAATCCACTAAGTAACTTGACTTGGTTACAAAAAGGTTAATAGTCCGAGTTAGTTTTGATCACACAGCTAGCTGCTCCTGGGACTCAGCTTCTTCACAAAGACGCCGCCGCTACTTCAACTTCCTTCAAACCTTTGGACTTGATCACTTAGCCCTCCAACAGGTTCAAAGAACTGGTTTGATCTGGAACCTTACTACACCTCCTTCAACCTTAGAGAGTAGACCCCTTGTTCTTGATAACAAGTTTTCTCTTCAACTGATGAAGTTGTCTTTCCTTCACTGAGTGTGTTGGATCGATTTCCTTCAAGTTTAGGCTTGAAGATGTTCTTTGAATACTTGAGAGATATTTTGCAGGTTATTTGCTTGAATGCTTGTATGCTTCATAATCTGGGTCGTAACCTTCTCTCAAATGAATCCTCAGCCTTTTATAGTGCACGTTTGAAAATATGTTCGTTGAAGAGATAAACATATTTTTCAAACTACACTTCGTAGGTTGTTGGATTGTCTTATCTTGCAGCATTGATGGAGACCGTACCTTGAATTTAATACTCTGCAGTCTTTCCTTAGCCTCTGCAAAATTTCCTGTACATCCCATTAGTTCCTTGTTTTTTCACTCTTTCAAAGAAACAACTTTATTGTTGGCGATCGAGACATGCATATTTTCAGCAAAACCTTGACTTTGCTTGACAACGTATCTCTTTCAGCTTTCTTTGAGTCATGTCAGCTGCATACCCCTTTGACAATCGATTCCAATCTTTTTGAAATGACTTTCTTTACCAACCGACTAAGATCACTGGGTCTTCTTTTCTATCTTTAGTTGAGTCTTGTATTCTTCAACTTGGCTATCTTCGACTCAACTAATAGAACCCTATCTATTACAAGTTGAATTACATTTTAATTGGGGCCAACTTCCTAATCTAAGTTTTATATGGTATCATGAAAATCTATACATAAATTTTTCTCAACAATTTCCCCCTTTTTGAGGATGCCAAAACATAAATAAAAAAATAACATAAGTAAATAGTGCAAGAATAAGGAATGATTGCATAGAATATGTCATTTTATTGAACGTAACATTCTTGCACTTTACAAAGCTTTTTACAATGTATAAATAAATACAAAGTATCGTGAGCATATACTGATTACTTACAATTGTATGTGTATTTACAAAGTAAGAATACAACATGAAGGGGTTCAACATCTTCAATGCCCATGTTGTTTCCTTCTTCTTCGATCAAAGATCCTCCTCTACTCTCCTTTTGTCCTCTTCTCGCTTTTTTTTTCTATTCCTATCTTCTTCTTCTCTTTTTCTCCTTTCATAAGCTCTCTTGGCAGCTCGGTCTTCCCTTCTTTACCTTTCTTCCCACTATCGAGTGAGCCTTATGTTTTCTTCCTCTTGTTTCCTCTTTGCCTCTTCATTCTTTATTGCCACCTCTTTGTTTAGATAGTTCGTCCAACCCAGACCAAAGAGTTAGCCCTTTTTCCAAGGATCTACATAGCGAACATCTTTAGGCTTTGGCTGTGGTGGAGTACCTCTGCCTCTTCCACCATCACCAAACCTTTCTCTTCCCCTTCCGGAATCTTCTCCTCCTCTGGGAGTGTACTACATGGGTTGTGCCCTAGAAGTCTGCTGACTACTTGAAGTATGCTGCTTCTCGATTGATTGACATAGCTCTAAACCTTTTTCCCAGTACAAGTCACACGCCTGTGGTAGAGTCATTCCTCTGAAAAATCCTTCTGATGCAAGAGTTTGAAATTCTTCTAAGGATCTTGGCTCGATCCTGCATCGTGACAACTAATTCACGAGGGGGCTTCACAGTTGGGGAGTCCTTTAGTAAGGTCCCTCTTCTTCTCCATCCTTTAGGCTTGGCTAAGGTTCCCATCATTGGCTTCATTGCCATTCCTCCTGGTATCTTATTCCTCAGAGTGCACCGGTGAGGTAGATGCATCAATTACCCTCACCATCTCCAGAATATCAGGGCTATGAGAGATCAAAATTGAAGATGACTCTCCAGGGCCCTTTAGCAATGACTTCTCGTGCAGCTCTTTGGATTCTTTTATTGCTTGCCTCAGTTCAGCCCTCTCAACCTAATCAGCGGGGTCTTTCTCCTCTTCATCAATGCTGTTGACCGACTGGAAAGCACTTTTAGGCACATCATCAAAGGGGCAGGGTTGAGGTTGCTTCGATTCCTCAATTGCCTTTGCCTTAACCTTTCATTTCCCCTCATCCTTCTCTTCATAGAGGATGGTGGTACAAAAATCTGGGTCCAACGCTAAATGGAACGGAATGTTTCCCACAAAGCTTAGGAGTTCCTCTTCCTCTTCAATGAAATCCGGGTGCTGGAATTGAGCTCTGGCATAACTCAACTTCCTATTCCTCCAAACATTGAGCCTCTCATGTACATCTGGGTACACAGGAGATAGCATGACAAGGTCATCATCCTCGTCATTTTCATGCATGGGCTCAAGAGGAGCCCTCTCCTCCTCGATTTGAGGGGAATGAACAGTTAACTCATCGCCCTGGTCAGCTGTGATCATTTCTGTTTCTTCAGCTATCTTCCTGATAGCTATCTCATTCGGGCTCATTGTATGCCAACATCGCCTTTCTTCAAATGTGGTCTCCAAACCACTCTTCTCTTTTTCACAGATCGTTGTTCTCCCTAGCCAGCGCTCTCTTTCTCAACATTTGTGCCAGACTCAGCTGGCTTGACAAAAGCAGACTGTTTCACCAGTCACCTTCTCTTTATTTGGACTAGAGGAACCTCATCCTATTCTTGTTCCTCTTCTATGGCAGCGGGCACTGCCACTTTTATCTTCTTTGCTGCAGCTGGCTTCCACGGCACAGCTGAGCATTTCTTCTTCACGACTGGAGAAAGAGCTTGGGATTCCTTCTCAGTCTCTGCTGCGGAGACAGGTGCAGGGTCTTCAACGGCTGCACGGGCAGGTGCTGACTTTGCTGCAGGGGCAGGGGCCTTATTCTTCTTCTGCACAAGCTTAGGAGATGGAGCCTTAGCAGTCGCAGCTGTGTCCTCAGGGACAAGGTCAGCTGATTCCCCTTCACTCATATCAGCTTTTCTAGCATGGGCTTGTCTTTTGGCAGCTGATAGATTGGCCCTAAACATCTTCTTGTTTATGTGGAAGGTTTTCCCATTCCTGAGAGGAATGCCCTTCACCCCCATCAGATGACCTATTACTGGCCATATCCCAAATGAAGCTTTCAAACGGACTAGCGTCAATAATGGTTTTGGTCATCACGTTCGCACAATTTCACGAAGATGAACACACCCAGCTTCACCTTCTTCTTCTCCAAGATAACAGCCATCACAGTCAGCTTAGTCCTCGATAGCTGATTAAAGCTTCCGAACTTCATGTCGATGCATTTAGGTACCACGTCCATGAGCTTGTGGTAGTCCTCCTTGATCAAAGACTTCTTGGTCAGTATAGATAGCCTTCGCAGTTGTGCTCGGCTTTGCAATATCCTTCCATGCAACAACCAGGTTATTATCCTTTTATGTTTTCTCCTTCACGCATATGACAGTTTGCATCTAAGTCCGCAGCAGTTATCTTGATGTCTTTTCTGTGGACCAATGAGCGGATTTCACCGTCATGAACCTAGCATTCACGTAGAACATCACCAATTATTCCAAGTAAGTGTGTGAAAACTCCATTGAAAAAAACTCCTTGAAACCGGACTTCTCGAATTTCTCAAAGAATCTTTCTTGCTAGAGCTTTGTCAACCCCTATGTGACTAATCCTTCAAATCCATCGTAGAACTCGTGTGGATTTTCTCACCATCTTCCAAAAATCATAAGTAGGAGCCATTTCGAGATCCGAACTTCAAATATGAACGGATAAAGAACTAGGGTTTCTTTGCTTGGTTGCTTGCGAGAGAGAATACTTCATTTTGCTTGAGAGAAATGAGAGTAGTGTGAGGAGAGAGAAAATAAATTTCTCTATACAAGGGATGTGAGGGGATGGTTTCGAATTCGAAAAGTTCAAATTTGATAAACGATTGAGATCGAGTCTTGGAACCACATTAATTTCCCGCATTAAATGCAAAGAGCATTTATATCCAATCATAGGTAAAACGGGTACATGCTTTTTTTGACACCATAATTATCAAGACGCAAAGCCTAAAACATTCTCGCCGCATAAAACAACTACGTTTTGTCACTTAGCTCATAAATAACTCAGCTATCTTCATAAGTGACACTCTGCTTCTCTCTTCACTTAATAAGTACTCGACTATCTAGCTAACTCGATACAGCTGACCAACCGTCTTGGCTATTTCACTTTGCTGGAAAATGAAACTTTGCTGATTTCCAATTCTCTCTTCTTTGACTCTACTGATTGAGTCTTCTGAACTCAGCTCAATCAATCCAAGTTCATTTTAAAGCTCCTCAAATCTTGATTCACATAATGGCTTAGTGAATATATCAGCTAACTGATTATCAATTGGCATGTATTCCAATGCGATGTCCTTCTTTTCTACATGATCTCTTATAAAATGATATCTACCACAATGTGCTTGGTTCTTGATTGCAATACTGGATTTTGAGTAATTGCAATGGCACTTGTGTTATCACACATAATTGGAATCTCATTTTCTTCTATATCATAGTCTCTCGCTTTTACCTCAACCATAATACTTGGGCACAACAAAATTGCTTGCGCTTATATACTCTGCTTTAATTGTGGATGTAGCTATTGAATTTTGTTTCTTGGTGAACCAAGAAACCAACCTATTTCCAAGCATTTGACAGGTACCTGATATATTTTTCCTATCAACTCTACATCCAGTATAGTCTGAGTCTGAGTAGCCAACTAGCTTGAATCCTCCATCCTTTGGATACCATAAGCCAACTTCTTGCATCCCTTCAAATACATTAGATTCTCTTGGGTCAGTAGTCATGTGACTTTCCTTTGGTGCAGATTGAAATCGCACATACACCTACAAAAAATGATGTCCGCCTACTTGCTATTAAATAGAGGAAAGATCCAATAAGGACTCTATATCTGGTCTGATCAACAGGATTTCCTTCTGCATCCATATCCATCTTGATTGATGTATTCATGAAAATCTTCACATATGACTTATCTTCCGTACCAAATTTCTTCATTAAATCTCTGGTATACTTGGTTTGACTTATGAAGGTTCCATCCTTCATTTTCTTGACTTGAATACCTAGGAAGAATGTCAAACTTCCTTTGCATGAGATTTGAGAATTTGTCCCATAGCTCTTTGTTTGTGGATCCAAAAATGATGTCATCCACATAAATTTAAACAAGCATTATACTCTCTCCATCTTGAATTCTAAAGAGTGTCCTATCAACCTTGCCTTTGGTGAATCCATTGTCAATAAGAAATTGAGACAATGTATCATACCACGCTCTTGGTGCTTGTTTCAATCCATACAATGCCTTCTTGAGCTTGTAGACTTTATCTCCAATAGTTTTCTGCTCAAAACCTGGAGGTTGCTCCACATAGACTTCCTCTCCCAAAAGTCCATTCAAAAATGCACACTTCATATCCATTTGATAAAATGTGAAGTTCTTGTGTGTAGCATAAGCAAGAAACATTCTAATTGCTTCCAATCTTGCAACAGGTTCAAAGGTTTCATCAAAATCTATACCCTCTTATTGGCAATACCCTTTGGCTACCAATCTTGCTTTGTTTCTCACTACAGATCCTTCTTCATTCATCTTGTTTCTAAATACCCACTTAGTACCAATAACATTTTGGTGGGTAGGCCTTTGAACTAATTCCCAAACCATGTTTCTTTCAAACTGATTCAGCTCTTCCTATATAGCTAGAATCCAATGTGTGTCATCCAATGCTTGTGACACATCTTTAGGATCTTATTTGGGAAATGAAACAAGTGAACATGGCTTCATGTTGAGTCTTGGATCTGCTTTCTTTACTCCTTCTCTAACATCTCCAACGATAAGCTCGAGAATGATCTTTCACCATCTCACATCTAGTTGGAGTAAGTCCGCCGGATTCATGCCTCGCACTAAGTTATCTTGAATGACTTCTTCATCATCATTCAAATTGTAGACTTTCCATTGTCTCGAGATTCAAATATATCATCTTTATCGGGTTGAGTCTTCCGATATCCGCCTCAACATAGGGACTCTTCGAGCAGTTGGTTGATTCATCTTGTTAGCTAACTCGTTTATGTCTTCTCCATTCGCATTAGGTTCATCAAAACCACATGGATAGACTCTTCTGTGACCATAGTCCTCTTGTTCAACACTATAAAAGTTTTACTCTCAGCTGAGTATCCCAAAAAGATACCTTCAATAGCTTTAGCATCAAAAACTTTCAACTTGTCCTTGCCATTGTTGTGAATGAGGCACATACATCCAAAGATATGGAAATATCCAATATTTGGCTTCCTCCTTGTCCAAATTTCATAAGGGGTTTTGGACAGCTGTCTATTAATCATACACCTATTCTGAGTGTAGCAAGTAGTATTTATGGCTTCAGCCAAAAATCTCTTAGGCAATCCAGCTTCAGCTAACATGGTCCTCGCAGCTTCCTTGAGGGTTCTGTTTCTTTCTTTCACCACTCCATTCTCATTGTGGAGTTCTTGCCGCTAGTAACTCATGAGCAATACCATTTTCTATGCACATCGAATTATAATCCCATTGACAAACTCGTTCATCCGCGATCTTATCTTTATAATGGTTTGACTTTCTCATTTTGAACTCTTCTCATCAGCTGAGGGAGCTTCTGCAAGGTTTTCTTCTCTTTACACATAAAGATTGTCCATGTGTATCTTGAATAATCATCCACCATCACTAAGGTGTATTTCTTTCCACTAATGCTAGTTGGTTCAACAGGACCAAACAAATCCATATGCAATAAGTGCAGTATCCTGGTTGAAGAAGGACTTGGCTTGTCTTTAAAAGAAGACTTTATCTGATTTCCCATCTGCATGCATAACAAATGTTTTCCTTCTTGTACACTGAGTCAGGAAATCCTTCCATAAGATGACTCCTTGCAAGCTTGTTGATTGTCTTGAAATTCAGGTGACTCAGCTTCTTGTGCCACATTTAACTTGATTCGGCTGTACTTTTTGCCAGCAGACATGTGCTTGGTGTAGCAGTTGACCAATCCACTACATACATGTTTTTCTGCCTTGATCCTTGTAGCACAATCTCATTTGATTCAGCATCCTTGATTTGGCAAACACCCATGTTGAATCATACATTGTAGCCCTTGTCACAGAGTTGGCTGATGCTCAGCAGATTGAAGTTGAGACCTTCAACATATGCTACATCGGTGATCTCTAGTCCATTCTTTCTGATGGATCATGTGCCTTTGATTTCCCCTGGAGCTTCATTTCCTCCAAATATGACTTTAACGCCCTTTATTTCCTTGAACTTTGAAAGATTCTTCTTGTTGCCTGTCATAGGTCTAGAACAATGTACATTATCCATGTACCAGGTTCCTTGGCACTCCAACTGCTTCCTTGAACTCGCAACAAGAAAATTAGTTTTTAGGTACCCATACTTGCTTGGGTCCTAAGGGGTTAGCACTATAAGGTAATCCAACCAACTTATAACCAAATGGTCTGAGTCTAAGAGGTTGCCACCTATCGGTTCCATAATCATAATGCACATTGGCAAATTGCTTAGGGGCTTTAGGCTCATACAACTGACTCTTTTATCTGTATGCCTGTGTGTTAGCTTGTGCATTTGCTTTCTTAGGATAGTTATGAAACTTTTGTGCATATTGGGTTTTGTGCTTGGGTGCATATGTGTGTCGATTATATCTTTTTGCCAATGGGAATGACCTAGTTTTAGTCCGAGGTCTTTGCCACTTAGGCTTGTATCCCATTGGTCTTGGCTGATATCTCATTTGATTGTTCCAATCAGCCTGGTTGGGATAATTTCTACCATTTCCATCATATGATTTTCTTTGCTGAAATCCCTGGGGCTTTTGGTAGCTCTGTTTGGATTTTACAAAATATTTCATGTTTGGAGTCTGTTGATGGACTCTTCTGAATTTTGTTTCAGCTGTCCTTTCAGCATACTCTGCTGGCTTTTTGTCTTTTCCTTTGTATCCAAGGCTAACATGGTTGTGATTGTATTTTTGAGTGGGTGTCGGTGCAACTTATGGTGCTTTGGGTTTTTGGACTGCCTCATTACTTGAGGATCCTTTTTCCATAACCACTCTTGGAGCTTGAGCATGCACAAAGGAATTAAATCCAATGCCTGTCTTATCTCCACTTTTTTTTGAATCATTATAAGTTCATCCAATGATTTAGATGCCTTAGTGAATGATGCTATCACATTTTTTAGATCTTTTTTCCTCTTTTCTGTTGCAGCTAAGTCTGCTTGAATCTTAGCTAATTCAGCCTTTAACTTTGTATTCTCATCAGCTATGTGACTTAGATTACTTAGGTCCTTAGTCAGCTGTGAGTTTTGGCATTTAAGCTGGTTGTTTTCCTCATTTAAGAGTGTGTGTGAGGATTTTATGTGCTCAAAGCCTTTCATCATTTTGCCAATAGAATTATAAAGATCAGTGGGTGATGAAGTGTTTGTGTCACTATCACTATCACTAGAATCAGAATGAGATGAGTTAGAGTGTACCTCATCTTCTTGTTCTTTGGAGTCTTGTTCTTTGGACATGAGGCATATCAAAGCTTCTTCCTCCGTGTCACTGGAGTAGTCAGCTTCACTGCTATCTGACTATGCTGGTTCTTTACACTTAGTTGTGTCAGCAGTCTCCGCAGCCAACATGGCTTTCATCTTTTCTTGTCTTCTCACTCTGAAGGCCTTTCTTTCTTCTTCATTTCTATACTTGTTTACTAGTGGATATGGACAGTCAACAGCAAAGTGTCCTGGTTGTCTGCAATTCCAACACAGGTTTTCAGCTCTCAAAGTCTCTTCTTTCATCTCTCTGATTATCAGCCCTCTGAAAATCAGTCCTTTGATGATCAACTCTCTTTGGTGGTCTGTCCTCCCTTACTTTGGAATATTCACCCTTGTTTTTCTTGTAGTTCTTATTGAAGAACTTATTGAATCTTTTTACCATCAGGGTAATCTCTTCCTGGTCAATGGCTTCTTTGGATTCAGCTCTCTTTGATTCACAAGCCATGAGTGCAGTTGTCTTGGGTATAGTTGTCTCTTTTTGTTCTTTTCTTCTTAGATCAAATTCATATGCCTTAAGATCTGAGAAATACTCATGGTTGGATGTTCTGGTAAGGTCCATAGAGTGTCTCAAAGCCATAACCTTCATTTCCCACTCAGCTGGGAGAGACCTTAGAATCTTCATACATATTTCCTTCCGTGTATATTCTTTTCCTAGAGCTGAGAGCTCATTGGTTATCTCGTGACTCGAATCTTGCCGATCCGACCCTCACCAAAGAAGCATTTTAAAATTTTCAAACTTTTGAACAGCAACATTCAATTTATTTTCCTTAATTTGATCAGACCCTTCACAAATTAAGGTTAGTTTTTCCCAAATTTCTATGGCCATTTTACAAGATTTGACTTTATTAAACATGGTCTTATCAAGAGTTTTTATATAAAATGTCCTTGGCAACATTGTCCAATTCATATCTCTTCCGGTCATCATTTGTCCACTCACAACGTGGCTTTTCCACCATAGCAGGTCTAGGCTCTGCAAGTGCATCATCTTCTCCTTCAGCAGGAGCAACCCTTCTTACAGTCTGTATTGACTTCTAGAATTCGTAGTGGCCCATTATCAATGACAAGCCATATCTCATCGTGTAAGGCTAAAAGATGAGCCTGCATACGTATTTTCAATCATCAAATTCTTCAACAGTAAACATTGGAATGCGAGTTAGATTTGCTTCCATGATAATAACTTTGCTTTTGAAATAAAATCTTTAAAAACTTCAAGTGTTTATTCTTTGAAAAAGAATGAGATCTGGTTTAGTAACCAGTACGGAAGGCTCAATGAACCAACCCCTCTGATACCACTTGTAGGTCCCAAGGGGTGATAAGTAAAGTTTAGAAAGGGGGGTTGAATAAACTTTACCAAATTTTCGATTTTGGTCTTTTAAACAATTTTAGAGTTGACTCGGTCACTAAGTTCTTGGGGACAACTAGGTTGCTTGCACAACAAAGTTACCCACTCAACAGACTCAACTGAGCTGTTGAAAGTATAACTTAGTTGTTTTCAGCTAACATTTTAAGTAGCAGTTGACTTGATTTTAAACAGCGGAAGACTTTCACCCTTAGTTTTTGAATACGTTTTTCAACAGTTGTTTTAGTAGGGTTATTATCAATAGACTTAAGAAATTTAACTATCAACAGATATAAGATAATGCAAGAAAGTAAGTGCGCTGAAAGTAAATAGACACAAGCAATTATAGTGGTCCAAGGATGGGGTAATTTCTCTAATCCACTTTTCTCCAACCCCTGGAGGAATCCACTAAGTAACTTGACTTGGTTACAAAATGGTTAACAGCCGAGTCGCCTTTGATCACACAACTAATCGCTCTTGGGACTCAGAACCTTCTTCACAAAGACGGCGCCCGCTACTTCAACTTCCTTCAAACCTTTGGACTTGATCACTTAGCCCTCCAACAGGCTCAAAGCACTGGTTCAATATGGAACCTTACTACACCTCCTTCAACCTTGGAGAGTAGACCCCTTGTTCTTGATAACAAGTTTCCTCTTCAACTGATGAAGTTGTCTTTCCTTAATTGAGTGTGTTGGATCGATTTCCTTTGAGTTTAGGCTTGAGGATGTACTTTGAATACTTGAGAGATATTTTGCAGTTATTTGCTTGAATGCTTGTAGGCTTGATAACTGGGTCGTAACCTTCTCCCAAATGAATCCTCGCCTTTTACAAAGGCACGTTTGAAAATATGTCCGTTGAAGAGATATACACAATTTTCAAACTACACTTTCTAGGTTGTTGGCTTGACTTCTCTTGCAAAGATTGATGGAGACCGTACCTTGAATTTAATGCTCTGCAGCTTTTCCTTAGCCTCTGCACTTTCGTGTACATCTCATTAGTTCCTTGCCTTTTGAACTCTTTCAGCAAAACGGCTTTATTGTTGGCAGTTTGATACATGCCTATTTTTAGCAAAACCTTGACTTTGCTTGACAAGGGATATCTTTCAGCTTTCTTTGAGTCCTGTCTGCTGCATACCCATTTGACAATCAATTCCAATCATTTTGGAAAGACTTTGCTGTCAGCCAACTGACTAAGACAACTTTTCCGTCACTTGACTGAACCTTCACTTCACTTCACTCAGCTGCCGCACAGCTGGGTCTTCTCTTCTATCTTCAGTTGAGTCTTGTAATCTTCAACTTGGCTGCTTTCGACTCAGCCAATAGAACCCTATCTATTACAAGTTGAATTATATTTGAATTGGGGTGCCAACTTCCTAATCTAAGTTTTGAATGGTATCATCAAAATCTATCCATAAATTTTCCCAATAATCTTCTTGAAAACATTGTTGAACCTTCTTGTCAACATTGCAATAGTCTCTTCACCAAGATCTAATGCTTGCATTTCCTTGATGAAGTGATCTATTACAGTGTTGGCATCACTTTGGGCATCACCTATAGCTTCATCAGTTTGTGACTGAAAAGCTATACCTTTTCCTTTCTCATTTGCCTATGAGTTCATCAAGACGTAGAGTGTCTGTGTTTTTGGTTTCCTCAATGGTGTAGATATTGACATTAAATCTCTTAGGAAGAGATCTCATGACTTTACACACAGGTCTTTCATTACTATCACAAATTCTAGCATTGTAAGAAAATATAGTTTCATCTTCCCCCATTCGTAGATTTTCAAATTGAGTTGCAAGAAGTCTCGGTTTGGTTCTACGAACACCCTGTGTTCCTTCACAATGCAGTTGCAAAGCATCCCACGCTTCTTTTGCTGAGTTGCAATTTGATATCACCTTGATGAGAGTCATATCCACAACACTAAAAATAACATTTAATGCTTTGGAATTGAAGCTGGACAGTTGAACATCATCATTTGACCAATCTATCTCTCTTTAAATAACTTAATCACCATCTCATCTATTACTCTTGGAGAAGTCCATCCACCAAGATAGTTCTCCATGCACGCTCATCAATCGACTTGATGTAGGCCCTCATTTTAACTTCCCAATAAGAATAGTTTGTTCCATAAAGAATCAAAGGTGAACATCAAACTTCCTTGAATATCCAATAGCAAACACCGCAAAAATTGCAGGATCTCACTTAGTAGTGTCAAGTGTAGGCTCTTGATGCCAATTGTTAGAATTCAAGGGATGAATTCTCTGGATTAGCAAAGTGAGTATTGTGCGAGTGTTGGCAACACTTGATTTGTCACACAAATGAAGGCTTAACAATTTTTACACAACTTATTTAAGTTTTCAAATCAAACATGCAAAGCATAAGAATTGAAAAGTGCCCAGATCTACAAAATTTGTGCAAGTATAAAAATACTTGCACGGCGCCCATAAGGCAAAATTTTTGAAGTATAATGTTGATTACAAAAATAAACAACAAGACAAAGACTTCTCTATTGTACTTGATCTTCAATCAACCTTCTACCGTAAAATAAGAGTCAAATGAACCTATACTAGATTACACTTTGTTTCTCGAATATCAACAAGAAGCTAACAATCCAGAAGGTATTGCAAAAGGTGAGATGTATAACCACAAAACACACTAGGCACATTCCCTTAAATATTTCTTGTATAATAGCCGACTCTCTTTAATTCGATATTTTGCACTCTTGAATATTTTAATTAAATCGTGCACTCCATCCCATTATAGAGGTCAACAAATTACGTGCAAAAAGATCATGCAAGGAAACTACCAATTAATGAGTTATTGGGGAGGTTAGAAAGATAGTGCTCCAACAAAGTAGAGTCTTGTCCAACTTCTCGCAACTCCCAAAACTCGCTCCAATTTCAAATCTCAAATGTGGGAAATAAATACGCAAATTATCCTATGCAATTTTTCCAAAATAAAGGCAATATAAAGATTTTATTATTATAGTTTGACTTAAGAAGTCGACTCTAACATCAACCATTGAATGGGGTCACCGCTTGCATGATAACAAATTATTAGGGGCACAAAGGATTGTTCTATTGAAAACTCTTATGGCATTCAAGTTAGATTCGGAGAAAAAATAGAGTAATCGAAATACACAATATTAGAATCGAGTAAATTGCATATCATTTGTAATATAGTTGAAATGGATATTTATTAATAATGAGGGTCATTTATTATCCAAATAAGTTAAGTGGTATATGTGTAACGACCGGGTTATTCCAAACGGGTTTTTTCATTATGCTACTTTATCTTTGGGCTTTTCATACGCATCGTTCTCATATGTTTCTCACCTCCTAAGTTCTTATAATATGAGTACCACCAGTTCAACATGAACTGTTTAGGCTCATTAACCCCCATAAAAAAAAAACGGCCTATTGGGCTCCTTTATATTAGTATTATATATTTTGAATATTTAACAATATGTCGTCTCATGGATAGCAAGAGTTATACCTAAGTGAAAGAAAACGAAGGTCGAGGCTCGAATTCGTGTTTTATCATCACAAAAGGCAAGGGCAAGCAAATCGCCTAACGAGACAAAAAATGGGTAAAAATTAACCAAGATCGGGCTAAGCCACCGTAAGAGATTTAAGTGTTTTGTGGGGTGGAGATCATGAGTTCAAAACCCCACTCCATCAAATTGCTCCCGGGCATATTCCACCGACTAAGATTTGGTGGGAACTCATACTTCAATATCATTCGTGCATCTGTGTGGATTCATTCTCGGAGAGATCAACTATTATTAGATTGGGGGTCAAACATAATTGTTCATTGTAATCGGGAGGATCTCGTTGTACATAAGCAGGCCCTACCATAACACCGTCAATGCGTGTGCATCTCGCGATTAACCTTGTGGCGCGATGAGGGGCCGGATCAAGAACACCGGTCGCTGCATGCACATCCCACGATTTACCTTTTGTAGCGGCCGATGGGGGGCCGAGTCAGCCCCCCCTGCATATAGTCAAGTCGGGCGTAATCCTAGAAGCCGAGCTATCAAAAATAAAAATAAAAAGAAATGGGTAAAACTTAGGGATGGCAACGGGGCGGGTCTTGGACGGGTTTGGCCAAACTGGGGACCCACCCCACCAAAAGAAAACGAGACCCAGGACCTGGCCCGCCCTACTTCAAGACCCGCCATACCCCACCCCGCATTAGACCCGGGACCCACCGGTTTAACCAGTTAGACTTGCCATACGAATTGAACTTCTATATTATAACTGAATTCTTGGTTGCTGGTTTTTTTCCTATCTTTTTCCATATTTAATTTGATCTTCAATGGAGAAATTCTAGACCAAATTATGAAAGCAAGAACCATAAAAATAAGTTGGCCCTATCATAAATCATTCTTTTAATATCTTCTACTGCTCCAATACTTCTTCTTCTTCCTCCTCTGTCCATTCTTTTAGCTCCCAAAGAAAGACAAGAGAAAGGAAGCATGAGCATGAAAAAGGAAGAGAACTTAACTTCAATTTATAAACACCCATCTCAAGATTAAAAAAATCAATCAAATATCCCAATCCAAACTACACCAAGAATATATACATATACTATAAATATACGGGGCAAGTTTGGGGCGGGTTTAGGTGGACCCGTTAGCCGCCCGAACCCGGTCGGGTTTGAAAAAGATAAACTCGTTACCCACCCCAAACCTGATGGGATGGGTTTTTACTGTCCGGCGGAGCGGGTTCATTGCGGGTCCGAGTTTGAACCCACCCGTTGGGAATTTTATTGTTTAGATTTTGATGAATGCCATGTAAAACTTAGAATATGAAGTTGGCACCCCATTTTTTGTTGTAAACCATTGTAACAAATAGGGTTGGTCAAGCCGAGTTAAATCGCCTATGCCTAAACATGCAAGAAGACAATTGAGACTAGAAGGAAGACTCACCGCAAGACAAACAGAGTATGGCAAAGAAGAGAAGACGGGAACTCAACCGAGATGCAACAGTAAAAGTATCAATCAAGTCAACTCAAGATAGCCAAATCTCAAGTTGAAGTGACAAGAAGAGTCATCTAATGATTAAAAGTCGACTTAAGTCACCTGGGGAAAGCAAGGAAATGCAATCAGTCGAGATAATCGAAAGAGATCCGTTGCGTAAATCAAGAGAATAACTTAAACAAGTAATACCTCCATGCTACCTTTCTCAAGTGCTCACCCTAGAAGCGTGCAAGGGGAATAAACCAATGGGAAGCACTACACAAAGGTCGAACTCAAAAGTCAAGAACAATTCATACGAGGAAGTGGCAACTCCAAGGATCGCAACAAGACAAGCCAACGACCACAAGTGACTTTCAAAAATAAGCGTATCTCTTCAACGGGCAGATTTTTGAAAGATCACTATAAAAGGCCGAGGAATGACTCGAGAAAATAAGAGCCTTGACTACCTCGAATCACGAATATTTCAAGAAAACCTTTTAATATTCTCAAATCATTCAAGATTAATCCTCAAGCCTACATCACGAAGAAAATCAATCCAACACTCACCGTGAAGGAAAGATAGCTTCAATCAAGCGAGAAACCTTTGAAGAAAAGGGGTCTACATTCTAAGGAGAATTGTAGAAAGGTTCAAGGTCGAACCGAGTCTTAGTTTTTTGGAGGGCTTCGTGATCAAATCCAAAGAGCTTGAGCAAGTGAGATGTAGTAGCAATGCAAACTGCCTGTGAAGAAGCCGAGTCGCACGAGAAGCCACCGTGCGTGACCAAGCATCTCCGCACTAAGTCCCAAAGGATCAAGTCACCGTGTTATCAAGACTTGTATACTTGATCAATACTTAGTGGATTCCTCCAGAGTTGGAGAAGAGAGGAGTAGAAAAATTACCCCATCTTCGAACCTCTATAAAATCTTATCGTGTCATTTACATTTTAGCACTTTAATCTCTCGCATCATTATTTGTTTAACTCACGATAAATTTGCTATCCACTTGATAATCTCTAAGTACTAAACCAAGCATTAAATCATTACTAAATCAATTTTAAGGGTGTAAAGTCTTCCTTGAAAAAACAAACTCATTGAGCTAATTCATCTCAACAAATGAGTTATTCTATCAACAACTCGCTTGAGTCCGCTGAGTGACTAACTCTACGATTTACTAAATTGGCTATCCACCAAGGACCCAAATGTACAAGTATCAACTCAATTTTAAAAAGGACTAAATCGAAAAGTTGGTAAGGTTTATTCAACCCCCTTCTAAACCTTACACTCACACCCCTTGGGACCTACAAGTGGTATCGAGCGGTTGGTTCATTGAGCCTTCCGCACCGGTTACTTGAACTAGATCTCCAAATTTTTCAAAGTCCTGTTTTAGTACTTAAGTTTTCAAAACTCTTTTTATTATCAAAAGTTATTATCATGGAAGCAAATTTGACACGTATCCCTATGTTCACAATTGAAGAATTTGATGATTGAAAAATTCGTATGCAGCTCATCTATCAAATTACATGATGAGATGTGGATAGTGATAGACGATGTGCCACTACAAATTTTAAAAGTGAACACAAATTTGTAAGAAGAGTTGCAAACAAAGGTGAAGAGGATGTCGCTCCTAGACCAGCTATGGTTGAAAAACCAAGAGCCGAATGGACAAATGATGACAAAAAAGATACAACATGGACAATGTGGCCAAGGATATTCTTTACAAAACCTTGACAAAGCCATGTTCAATAAAGTCAAATCATGCAAAACAACTAAAGAAATCGGGACAAGCTAACATTGATTTGTGAAGGCTCGTGAGCAAATCAAGGAAAATAAATTATCAGTGGTGTCACAAAAATTCGAGAATTTCAAAATGATCGCAGGAGAGAACCTGGATCAACTGGATGCTCGGTTCACGTAAATTACCAATGAGCTATCTCGCTCTTGGAAAAGAATATACACAGAAGAAAATGTGTATGAAAATCCTAAAAAGTCTCCCACTGAATAGGAAATGAAGGTCATGGCACTAAGACTCCATGGACCTATCAAAGACATCCAACCATGAGCTATTCTCGGATCTCAAAGCCTACGAATTTGAGCCGAGAAGAAAAGACCAGGAAGAGACAGTTGTACCCAAAACAAACGCTCTAATTGTTAAGGATGGCAAGAAAGTTGAGGTCAAAGAAGTCATTGACCCGAGGAAATAGCCCCGATGGTTAAAAGGTTTAACAAGTTCTTCAATAAGAACTACAAGAGAGGCAAGGGCGAATCCTCCAGAAGACACTCACTCCTCCAAGTCAAGGGAAGATAGGCCAACCAAGAGAACAAATCATCAAAAAGTGAATATCAAAGGGTCGACAATCCAAGAATGGAAAGAGCTGATCAAAAGGTTGAATATCTATGAGGAATGAAGAAGAAAGAAAAGTCTTTGAGAGAAAGAAGACAAGAAAAGAAAAAGGCAATGTTGGGCTGCAGAGATGGCACGAGATAGCCAAGTCAAGAGACATAGCCGATTCGTGAGAGTAGTGAAGCTGACTACTCAAGTGACTCGAAGAAGAAGCCTTGATCCGTCTCGATGGCCAAGAACAAGACCAACTCGACCAAGAAGATGAGGTACACTCGACTCATCACACTCGTTTCTAGTGATAGTGATCGTGACACACAAACTTCATCACCCATCGCTCTTTATGATTCATTAGGCAAAATGATGAAAGATTTTGAACACATTAAATCCTCACACACACTACTAAATGAGGAAAACAAACTTTACTCAAGAGCTAAAACTAACAAATGACTAAGGACCGAGTACTCTAAGTCAAATAGTGATGAGAATAAAAGTTTAAAAACCGAAAATGCCAAGCTAATAGCGAAATAGCTGCCATAGAAAAGAGGGAGAATGACCTCAAAAATGTGATTGCCTCATTTACTAAAGCATCTAAGTCATTGGATGATCTTATCATGAGCCAAAGAGAATGTGGAGACAAGACAAAGGCTTAGATTTAATTCCTCTATGCTATGTCAAGCTCCAAAAGTGATTTTGGAAAAAGGATATTCAAGCAATGAAGTATCTCAAAAATCCAAAACTCCAAATGGTGCACACACATTTATTCCAAAGCACAATTACAAGCAAACCGGCATTGGTTATAAAGGAAAAGGAAAACAACCATTGAGTGTCTTTGAGAGGACAACGAGAAGAAATTCACCAGTTTCTCAAAGAAACTCCAAACAGAAATACTCAGAAAGAAGAAACAGAGCTACCAAAAACCGCAGGTTCTATAAAAGAAACACATTTGATGGGAATGGTAGAAAATATCCAAGCCAAGCTGATTGGAATGATGTAAACTATCAAAAAGACCTATGGAATATAAGCCCAAATGGCAAAGGCCTAGAACTCAAGAAAGGCCATTCCAAAGGTATAAGAGCTTTCATCAAAGACACATATGCACCTAGGCACTACACTCGAGACATCACAACTACCCAAAGAAGGCAATTGCTAAATCACATATACAGCATACGACAAAAGAGACAAATTTGTATGAACCTAGAATCCCCAAGCAATTTGCAAAAATTAATTATGATTATGGCACTCGATAGATGGCAACCCCTTAGAGCCAAATCATCGGCTATAGGTTGGTTGGATCATCATACAATACTAACCCCTCAGACCTGCATAAGTATGGATACCTAAAACTTAATTTCCTTGTTTGCGGGTTCAAGGAATAAATGAGTGCCAAGGAACCTGGTACATGGATAGTGGTTGTTCCGGACATATGATAGGAAACAAGAAAAATCAAAAAATTCAAGGAAGTTAAAGGAGCAAAAGTCATATTTGGAGGAAATGAAGATCCAGGAGAAATAAGAGGCATTGGATCCATCAAGAAAAATGGATTAGAAATCACGATGTTGCATATGTTGAAGGACTCAATTTCAATATGCTTTGAGTATTAGCCAACTCGTGACAAGGGTTATAATGTTGGATTTAACATGGGTATATGCCAAAGCAAGGATACAAAATCAAATGAAGTTGTGTTGCAAGGATGCGGATAAAAAGAACATATATATCGTGGATTGGTCAACAAAGAACACCTAGCACTTTTGTCTCATAGCAAAGAGCACAAATTTGAATCAAGTTGGTTGTGGCACAAGAAGTCGAGTCACCCGAATTTCAAAACAATTAACAAGCTTGCCGTATAATCTTGTGGAAGGACTTCCGCACTCGATATACAAAAAGGAGAGTATATGTGACGATGTCGAAGGGAAAACAAATCAAATCATCATTCAAAGAAAAGGCATGTCCATCTTCAACAAGAATATTGCATATGCTACACATGGATCTATTTGGTCCAAATTGAACCACCAGATAAGTGGGAAGAAATATACCTTGGTGGTAGTAGATGACTACTCAAGATATACATGGACAATATTCATGTGTAAGAAGAAAGAAACTCTATAGATACTACCACAAATGATGAAGAGGATTCAAAATGAGAAGAGCCAAACCATTATCAAAATAAGATCGATGGACGAGGAACCGAGTTTGTCAATGGTATAATAACTCGATTGTATTGAAAATGGCATTGGTCATGAATTATCTGCAGCAAGGACTCCACAGCAGAATGGAGTTGCGAGAAAGAAGGAATAGAACTCTCAAAGAAGCAAGGACCATGTTAGCGAAGCGGGGCTACCTAAACGATTTTGGGTCAAGTAATAAACACAAAGATGCTACACTCAAAATAGATGCATGATAAACAGACAAAATGACAAAAGACTCCTATGAGATTTGGACAGGAGAAAACCAAATGTTGCATATTTTAAAATATTTGGATGTAAATGCTTCATCCATAACAATGGCAAAGATAATCTAAAGGCTTTTGATGCTAAAGTGATGAAGGTATCTTCTTGGGATACTCACCAAAGCAAAGCCTACTGAGTACTCAACAAGAGGACTATGGTTGCGGAGAAGAATCCATTCATGTGGTATTCGATGAGCCAAATGTAAATGGAGAAGACATTGAAGAGTCACTTGATAAGTCAATCATCCAAACCATGCGAGAAAAGTCCCTATGCTAAAGTCAAGCTGAATTATAAACTCGGATGAAGATGAGATAGCCGAGTCTCAAAAACAATTGGAAAATTTGCCGCTAAGTGATAACGAGAGAGCTGATCAAAGCAACACACAACACAAGACGATCAATCCACTAACTTACTTCAACCTGATGTAAGATGGCTAAGAGACCATCCACCGAGAACTTGTCATTGGAGATATAAGAGAAGGTGTCAAAACAAGATCCGAACTCAACAAGAAGCCATGTTCACATGCTTTATCTCACAAATAGAGCCTAAAGATGTGTCACAAGCATTGATGACACACATTGGATTCAAGCTATGCAAGAAGAGTCAATCAGTTTGAAAGAAATAAAGTATGAGAGTTAGTTCAAAGACCCACCCATCAAAATGTTATTGGCACTAAATGGGTGTTCAGAAACAAGATGAACGAGGAAGGTTTTGTGGTAAGAAACAAAGCAAGATTAGTAGCCAAAGGATATTGCCAAGAAGAAGGGATAGATTTTGATGAAACATTTGCCCCGTAGCAATATTGGAAGCTATTAGGATGTTTCTTGCCTATGCAACTCACAAGAATTTTATTGTATATCGATGGATGTAAAAAGTGCATTCCTAAATGGTTTATTGGAAGAAGAAGTGTATGTTGAACAACCTCCAGGATTTGAGCAGAAGACTCTTGGAGATAAGGTATACAAACTCAAGAAAGCTCTATATGGATTAAAACAGGCACCCAGAGCATGGTATGATACTTTGTCACAATTCCTAATCGAGAATGGATTCACAAAAGGAAAAGTGGATAGAACACTCTTCGAATTCAAGACAGAAGAGCATACTTTGCTTGTTCAAATATATGTGGATGACATCATTTTTGGATCCACAAACAAAGAACTCGTGTGAAAATTTTTCAAACCTCATGCAAAGCAAATTCGAAATGAGCATGATGGGAGAGTCGACATTCTTCCTTGACTCCAAGTGAAACAAATGAAGGATGGAACCTTCATATGTCAAATAAAATACACCAGAGACTTAATGAAGAAATTTGGTATGGAAGAGAAATCTTCCGTGAAAATACCAATGAATACATCACCAAAATGGACATGAATGCAGATGGCAAGCTTGTAGATCAAACAAGATACAAAGCACTTATTGGATCATTGCTTTATCTCACGGCTAGTAGGCCGGACATCACCTTTCTTTGTAGGTGTATGTGCAAGATTTCAATCGCTCCAAAAGAGAGCCACATGATCGGCTAAGAGGATCTTGAGATATTTGAAGGGAAGCCAAGAAGTTGGCTTATGGTATCCAAAGGAAGGTGGATTCAAGCTAATTGGCTATTCGGACTCGACTATCTTTGGATGCGAGTTGACAGAAGAGCACCTCGGCACATGTAAAATGCTTGGAAACAGACTAATTTCCTGGTTTAGCAAAAAGCAAAATTCAATAGCCACCTCTATAGTCAAGCGAGAATACATAGTTGCGGGCAAACAAGTGCCCAAATCCTATGGATGAGACAAAGAACAGAGACTATTAAATTGAAGAAAAGGAAATTCCAATCATGTGTGATAACACCAAAGGCAATTGCAATCACTCAAAATCCTGTGTTGCACTCAAGAACAAAGCATATCGATGTCGATATCACTTCATAAGAGATCATGTTGAAAAGAAAGACATCACCTTGGAATATATTTCAACCGATAAATAGTTAGCCGACATATTCACAAAACCATTATGTGAGTCAAGATTTGAAGAACTCAAGCATGAGTTAGGGTTAATTGAGCTGAGCCGACACTCGGAAGACTCAAAGAAAGGCAATGAAACACAAAAAGGGAAAAAGGGTCAATTCTCAAAATCGCTAAATGAATCAATCGATCGGAATGACAATGATATACCGAATTAGCCGACAAACCGAGTCACTATGAGAACTGTGAGAAGAAGAGTTAAATCGCTAAGGGATAAGCGAGTCATTTATGAGCAAAGTGACAAAAACGCAATGCTTTTTACTAAGCGGGAATGTTTTTAAGAATGACGTCGGATAATGATGATGTGTACAGCAAAAGCCGCACACCAAGCTTATGATTGGATATAAATGCTTTGCCGCATTAAATTTGAGACATTAAATGCTAATCGGCATGCAAAATCTAAGCCGTTGATTTCGATCACATTTCAAAACCACCCGCACGCCCTTTCGTAAACCATACTTAAACCATTTTCGTCCTGTTTCTCTCACATATTACCAAAACTGTTCATTTCTCTCGTAGAAGCAAAGGCAAAACTCTCTCAAAACCCTATCAATCTTCAAATCAACTTCTAAGTTTCTTTTCGTGAAATACTTGAAAAATGGCATCAACTTATGATTTCGCTCAAGCTAGGGAAGCAAATCCACACTGGTCTACTTGTGGATTTCGAGGGTATGGTCAAACAGGGTCCGATGATGCCCTCATAAAGAATATTGCTTGGCTCGAAAAGTCCGGGCTAAAACCATTTCGACGATGGAGCTCCCGATGACCTATGTGGAAGAGGTCGCCGCCTACGTGAACGCCCGAAATTCACGATGAGGGGATCAAATACTGCTTTCACGGGAAGGAGTTCATCATCTCTCGCCAAAGATTTGCGTAACACCGCTCATTACCGGCGGAAGGAGCACCATAAATCAATGAAACTGATGTAGACTTGATCGTTGCTTGGAAGGAAGTAGCCAAGACCGACTATGCTTTGATAAGATAGTCTACACACCAACAAGAGGTTCTTTGAAGGAGGACTACCACAAATCGTTGGACATAGTTGCCAAATGCATAGACATCAAATTTGGCGGCTTTGACCAACTATCCAAAGCAAAATTGATCGTAATGGCCGCGATCATTGAAGAAAGGAAAGTAAATCAACCGAGTTTGTCTACAAAGCAGACTGCCGGAGAATGTAAGGAACAAATCCTTCAAGGAGGATGGTTCGCTCGAAGGATCTTTGGGATACGGCCCGGTGATTGGCCGGGTGATGGAGGTGAAAGGAGTCCCTCTTCGACATGGAAAGGCGTTCCATGTAAACAAGAGGATTTTCGATCAAACCTCTCTGGCGCACGAAGAGAGCCTACGCCAAGAGAGCCGATACAAGTGAGGGGGAATCACTGACCAAAAATACAATTGTTTCCTCTCCACCAAAGAAGAAAGTTGCCCATGCAAATGCTTAAGAGAATCACTGCCGCAACAAAGAAAAAACCAAATCGCTCCCCGCCCTCGCACTGAAGTCACTCCGCTTCCCAGCTCGTGTCTCCCGCCTCAAAGAAGAATGGGCGAGAAGGAATCTCAAATACCTTCTTTG
This sequence comes from Rehmannia glutinosa, assembly GCA_016081115.2. NCBI lineage: Eukaryota > Viridiplantae > Streptophyta > Magnoliopsida > Lamiales > Orobanchaceae > Rehmannia > Rehmannia glutinosa. The sequence goes on along the minus strand of CM071931.1, from coordinate 58,520,438 downwards.
GCCGTCAAAAAGAGGAGAACCGATAAGCCAAGACGGCCAACTCCTCGTAAGAAAACAACAAGACGCCCCGCCCCGCCAAGACTTAGAAGAAACTCTCTCCGAACTGTAAATCCCTCTAGTACAAACTAGGAGAAGAAGAAGAATCTTCAAGCGTTCGAACTTGAAAAACGGCCGAGCCACCACTCACCAAACAGATCTCGAGACTATTGGAGAAGTAGAGTCTCCGTAAATTATTGATGAAACAAAGTCTCTTTGAAGGCGATCAGCAGAGGCAAACTAAAGACTCAAATTAGTTCGAACAGTGAGACACAAGAAGTAGCCGAGAAATCTAACTCGCTTTGTTGACAGGATGGTATCCCCCCCGCAATGCACGCACCGACGAATGGAGCACCGAGCTTGCTACCTTCTATCCCCGAGAATGAGGGACAACAAGAAGAAGGCGATAGAGATGATGATGTGATGATCCTATCCCCACCTTATCCGGACATCCAAAATCGTCATGAGTGGAGGAAGTGGAAGTTAAGTCGATCCAGGAACAGTTCCAACGGCCTCGAGTTTATCGAAGAAGAAGAGGAATCGATGAATTTTCTTGGAGTGACCACTCATGGGTCCAAGACGATGAAGAAAATCGCATGTATATCTTGCGATCTTCAAGGACAAGGAGAAGGAAAGACAGTGAGAAGAAGCCGAGGCACGTGAGAAGGCCAAAGATCGCCCTCTCACCGCACTACGTAACATACACATCCTCTCCTTGACGCCCTATCGAAAAGCGATGAGGATCTGGACCTGTTCTTGCCCCGCGACGTAAGAGTTGCAAATGCAAAAGCGATGCACGAATCCGAGTTCTTCATGAACAAAGAATGATGGAGGGACCAGGAGAGTCCTCCAAAGCACACCGAGATAGACCCAATGGGAGTGGTGCAAAGATATTGCCATGTTGTTGCTTGCCACCACCACTTCCCGACTCATTCGGAAGAAGGAACTAAGGGAATTGGCGATGAAATCTGGTTAGTGGGGACCTCGACCCAGCCAACCCCTAATGAAAGTGTCTTACCACCGCCCCAACGGCTGAACACACTCAGAGAAAACAACCGGGAGTTTGGAGACGAGTGACCCCATTCAAGTCACTCACCAGGTGCGCCACCGAGGGGAAAACTCCCTCCACCGCAGCAAGGTCGGAGGATGCTTTGATGACTCCACAACGAATCTAGGAGGCGAAGTGGAGAAGGAACAAACACAAAGTACACAGCAAGTTGTCATCAACGAAGCTCGACAGCGATTGAGACTGTCTCACCGAGGTGCCAATCGCTCGAAGGCTAATGACGCTGATGCGGCGAGGCACGAGGAATGTACAGCCCTGGGAGTTAACACTGGCGATGAAAGTGCAATCCATGGAGTTGAGACTCCAATGGATGCCACCGCAGAAGACCCTAAGACAAATGACACTTTGCGAAAGGGATGTCCAAGCCTCGCTGCTTGAGACTGCAAGAGGTAATAAAGGCCAACGGGAGGTTGAGACTTCCCTGGTAAAGAAGTCAAGTAGAGAACATCCTCCCGCTATCATTGATCCATCCGAAAAAGGAGATAAGTGCACTTCACGACTCCCTGGATAATCCCGATGTAACCTTTTCTCGGGATCGGAAGAAGACAATGAAGCCGAGTCATCCATCGCGGATCGATCCAAAAGACTCACCGGATGTTCAAACCACGAGCAAGTCGACCTCAAGACTACTCGTCAAACTTTCAATTTTGATGATGAGCCACCCATGGAAATCTCATCATCGTCCGATGACGCTTCGATAAGGCCGAGGACCAGCCAACTCAATTGGAGAAACCAACAGAGACCGACGGCTTGTTGAGATACCGAGGCTCGGCAAGTCGGGTCAACTTCACCACAAACCCCGCTTGCAACAGAGTCCATCACGCGCAGCTCCCCAAGCTCGCAGCAGGTTCGACTCCACAAGGAACTTCACGCGCACCACTCATTATTGAGCAAATCCCGGTTGCCGTGATGATTCCTTTGTAGAATCATTTCCATTCTCTCTGAGGTACCCGACCTCCCGGAAGAGTCGAAAGAGATCTCGCGTGCTTCCATGACCGATCCTCGTCATTCCATCGATACCATTGTTCCAAATGACTATGATTTTGACGCTGATTGGCCATCATCACCGCCACAGAGGAAACAAATGATGTTCGGGAGTGTTCAAAGCATTATTTGCTGAAATTGAACGGATGGAGAGGCACCAGGCCTCGATGGACATGAGATCGATAACAGAGATGCCAACCTTATCTGCCGACTTGAGAGGCATAATAGTCGAATCGTGGGAGTGGTGGCAACAACAAAGAAACAATGCGCGTGGAACTAGCTAGATATTTCGAACATTGTTCAACAAGTCGTTGGTATGGCGAGCTAAGAATGCCGATACAAAGACAAAGTTGAGAGAACACATTGAGCACTTGCATGAATCTCACATTGCCGAGATCAAGTCGCGTGAGCAAAATAAGAATGAGCTCCTGCGTATGGAAGAAAACATGGATCGAAAATTCAGCCTTCTCATGGCCGAGATGACGCTTAAAGTCGAATCCAACGCTACTCGTTCGAGTTTAGTGCAAAGATACTCCGCAGCAGACTCGACCGGCGTAACTCGACTATCAAAAAACTCGACTTTCTGCTTGCTAGTATGTTTCAGTGCGTTCCTCTCTCCTTTGATGATGCCAAAAAGGGGAAGAGGAATACCTAAAAGCGCTGAAGAGATCCGACGACCGAGAAAGAGGAAGCTGTGAAAGGGAAAGACAAATGAGGAGGTCTCAAGAGCAAAGAAAGGAAAGTCTGTGAGGGGAAGGATCGGGAGATGTCACCCTAATGATTGCACAAACCCCCAACAAGGTCTTGTCACAATGATATTATCGCCAGAAACTCCCAAAGACTCGCCACTCCAACACTCTGTTTGTATCTATGGTTTGAAAGAGAAAGACAGATTGAAGCGAGGGATGGAGGAAGTGGAGGGAAGGATGAATGCCCGAGTTATGAATATCTTGAAACAACATGGAGGCATTCCAAAGACGAGAGACACTTATGCCATCTCAAATGCCGGGCCCGAGCCAAGATCAGTTGATGAATTTAAAACGCCGCATCTCAAGGATATTTTGCAAACATGTCCATGGCTCAAGCCAGGACTTGTCTTTTGGAAAAGGGTCTCACATTATGTGAAAAAGCCGACAGACAGCGAGACTACCGCGATCGCTCTGCTGGTCACTCCGCTAGTCACTCAATCGAAGAAGAAGACCCAAAGACAATACACGCCTGGAGGAAGAGAAAAAAAGCAGTGGTGGAGGAAGAGGTTTCCGACCTAGGCCTCTCGCCCAAAAACATTGAGTACATAGATCCTGGCAAGAAAGGAGGGATCTCTTGGGCTGGTTTGACCAAGTAGCCAATCTGCAAGTGGCTAAAAACAATGTTGAGTACGTGAAAAGAATCGAAGAAGAAAATAAAAGACAAACTTAGCTTTGGGAGGAGAGACAAGAGAGACTAAGAAGAGATGAAGTCGCCTTTAAGGCATATGAAAAGAAGAAGAAGGCTACTGGAGATGAGAAAGAGAAGAAGACCGGAAGATGACAAAATGAAGAAGATGAAAGAAGGAGGCGCGAAGGAGATGAAGTGTTGTTGTCCACCCTTCATGTATTTTACTATGTAAATACACACTATGTAAGTCTTCCGTAATAAATCAGAATTCTCTATTTTTGCGTAGACATAGATGTTTGCTCGATACACCTTGTAAACAGTTTTGTAAAGGACAAGAATGCTATGATCAATAAAAGGATTGATTCTACGCATACATTATCTGTATGTATCTATGCTATTTACATTTTGAATGTTTTAAGTTTTGGCATCATCAAAAAGGGGGAAATTGTTGGGAATTTTATTGTTTAGATTTTGATGAATGCCATGTAAAACTTAGAATAGGAAGTTGGCACCCCATTTTTTGTTGTAAAATCGCATTGTAACAAATAGGGCTGGTCAAGTCAAAGTGAGTTAAGTCGGCTATGCCTAAACATGCAAGAAGACAACCGAGACTAGAAGGAAGACTCACCGCAAGACAAATGAGTATGGCAAAGAAGAGAAGACGGAACTCAACGAGATGCAAACAGTAAAGTATCAATCAAGTCAACTCAAGATAGCCAAGTCTCAAGTTGAAGTGACAGAAGAGTCATCCAATGATTAAAAGTCGACTCTAAGTCACCTGGGAAAGCAAGGAAATGCAAATCAAGTCGAGATAATCGAAAGAGATCCGTTGCACGTAAATCAAGAGAATAACTTAAACAAGTAATACCTCCATGCTACCTTTCTCGAAGTGCTCGGTCCCAGAAGCGTGCAAGGGAATAAACCAATGGGAAGCACTACACCGTGTCGTCGAACTCAAAAAGTCAAGAACAATTCATACGAGGAAGTGGCAACTCAAGGATCGCAACAAGACAAGCCAACGACCACAAGTGACTTTCAAAAATAAGCATATCTCTTCAACGGGCAGATTTTTGGAAAGATCACTATAAAAGGCGGAGGAATGACTCGAGAAAATAAGAGCCTTGACTACCTGAATCACGAATATTTCAAGAAAACATTTTTAATATTCTCAAATCATTCAAGATTAATCCTCAAGCCTACATCACGAAGAAAATCAATCCAACACTCACCTGTGAAGGAAAGATAGCTTCAATCGTTGATGAGGAAACCTTTGAAGAAAAGGGGTCTACATTCTAAGGAGAATTGTAGAAAGGTTCAAGGTCGAACCAGTCTCGAGTTTTTGGAGGGCTTCGTGATCAAATCCAAAGAGCTTGAGCAAGTGAGCTGTAGTAGCAATGCAACCCTCGCGTGAAGAAGCTGAGTCGTCTGACGAGAAGCCAAACAAGGTGACGTGAAGGCATCTCCGCACTAAGTCCCAAAGGATCAAGTCACTGTGTGATCAAGACTTGTATACTTGATCAATACTTAGTGGATTCCTCCGGAGTTGGAGAAGAGAGGAGAGAAGAATTACCCCATCTTCGAACCTCTATAAAATCTTATCGTGTCATTTACATTTTAGCACTTTAATCTCTCGCATCATTATTTGTTTAATAACTCTCACGATAAATTTGCTATCCACTTGATAATCTCTAAGTACTAAACCAAGCATTAAATCATTACTAAATCAATTTTAAGGGTGTAAAGTCTTCCCAAAAAACAAATGCTGCAGTTGAGCTAATTCATCTCAACAAATTTGAGTTATTCTATCAACAAACTCGATTGAGTCTGTTGAGTGACTAACTCTCTTGATTTACTAAATTGGCTATCCACCAAGGACCCAGCTGTGTAGTATCAACTCTGAATTTTAAAAAGGACTAAATCGAAAAGTTGGTAAGGTTTATTCAACCCCCCTTCTAAACCTTACACTCACACCCCTTGGGACCTACACACCCCATTATCATAAATAGAACTAAAATTACACGAAATTCAGCCCACATGATCTCTTTTTTTCGGTTCGTAAAAAATAGAACTTTTGCTTCACCAATCTTAACCTCAACTTTTCCTTTTTAGGATTCGAGTGCTTTGGATTAGGGATGGCAATGGGTAGGGTACCCACCCATTAAAGAGTACTCATACCCGAACCCTATAATATTATTACTATTCGTACCCATCCCAAACCCGATTAAAAATCATACCTATTACACGTACCCATTCCAAACTCATTTACTAATACCGCATACCACCCATACCCGCCCAAAACCTGTTTATTTTATAAAAATATTATAAATATATAAATATTTAAATGGTTATTTAAATAGGTACTCTAACAAAACTAAATTATTATATAAGACTATTCATCAACTAAATTAAAAGAAACACAAATTTAATCGATTAACTTCTTTGCGAACTATTGGTGCAACCCGTTTTTAATTTGATGGAATGAAGTGGGGTACTAAGATTCTGTAGGTTTTAATTATGTATATAAAGCTCTCTATTTAAGCTAAAAATACTTTCCTTAATTATTCTGAAAATATTTTGTTTTATATATATATATATATATGTGGGTTGTTCTTTGCGAGACCATCTCTTGGGGTGAGACCGTAGGGACCGATCCGGATGTTAGAACAAATCAATGGATGGATGAGATTCATACATTAAATATAGTATTATTGTTGTCATGCATTAAGAATAAGGGCAAAATTGTCTGATAAAGAAGATTCATAATTTTTGGTCAACTCAAGATTTTAATTGATTTCTACTTACTATATCTATTAGCTATATTTTAGGAATTGATATCAACGATAACCACCATCAAAACTCACTAATCTATACCGAAAAACACAGATATCAACGATAACAAAGAACTCTCGACCTCTTTTGAAAGTGTTGATATGCATCACGATTAGTATATATGCAAAATGCAAAATTTTAGACTTTTTTTGAAAGTGTTGATATGCATCAGTCTATTAGTATATATGCATCATTATTACCACATTTATATATAATTTTGTATGACTTATACATACATTAGAATTAAATTAACATTAAATATATATATATATATATATATATATCACAACAAAATTAGAGAATCATATGCCAAAAGATGCAACATTACACAATTAAATATGCAACAATTCGAGAATCATATATTTTGGATTCATACAATTTTACCACCAATCGAAAAATGCAACATATTGTACGTATAAATACATCATTACATAGTTAATTATGCATTAATACGATATGGATTTGCACCATGCATTTTATGTGACTTCAAAGTATTTTGCTAATTCATGAAATAATTGCATCACAATATCATCAAATTTTGCGTCAAATGCACCACAACAAATTACAAATACATCAATATAATGGAAAAAATGAAACATTACAAGAATCATATATTTTGGATTCAAACAACTTTTGGATCAAGCAAAATATGCAACATATTATATGTATTAAGACATCATTATATAGTTAAGTATGCATTAATACGATATGAAGTTACACCATGCATTTTATGTGAGTTCATAGTATTTTGCTAATTCATGAAATAATTGCACCATAATATCATCAAATTTTGCGTCAAAAGCACCAAAACAGAGTTATAAATACATCAATATAATGGAAACAATGCAACATTACAAGAATCATATATGTTGCACTACTACAAAAAGCCGATAGACACCGGTTTTAAACCGGTGTCTATTAGTAAACCAACCGTGTTAAAGCCATTGGTGTCAAAAGTCTCAACTTTTGACACCGGTTTAAAACCGGTGTCTTTTCCTTCACCGACATCGGTTTTAAACCGTGTCTATTAGTAAAACAACCGGTGTTAAAGCCACTTTGGTGTTAAAAGTCGAACTTTTTAACAGGTTTTAAACCGGTGTCATTTCTTTAAAGACACTGTTTTAAACCGGTGTCGTAGAGATAAAATATCCGCTTTCTAAGGCCCCGATGTTAAAAATTTATGAATTTGACACGGTTTTAGAACCGCTTTCTTTAAAAGAATGCACATCGGTTTTACACAAAGCAATTTTAAACCGGTGTCTTTGGTATGGAATAAAATTTATAAGCTCTATATATAATACAAATTAAAGCGAAAAAAATCCATATTAATAAGCAATTCATCATGAAATCCAATTCCACCAATAAACAAAAAATGTATTAATACTAAAATCACAAAGATCCATAATCCAACAAAAAGTAGCGAAGTTTCCTTTCAATAAAGCAACTACAAATTCATATTCCCATTATATCGCCAACAAAAAGGCTATATATATTCAACTAAAGGCATGATCAATATTGGTCATGTCATTCCGCTCTATCATTACACAAGAATAAGAAACAATAATTATACCCTTTAGATCCTATACTTGATTATAAATCCTACAATTTTCCAACTGCCCCAAACATCGTACATGCCATTTCCAACAACTTCCCCGCACAATATTACATATAACAATCAAAAAGGGTAACAAAAATGCCCTTCGTATTTTATAATTTTATATTAGATCTATTCTAAAACACACACACACATAAATAATAAAAGAAGCAACTTACTTTCAAGTGTGAACCAAATTGAACTACACCATGAAGAAGAACGGGAATAATCAGAATCACGATCAAGAACAAAAAAATTATTATAGTTAGTTAAATTACTAAATTTGGTGACGTAAAAGACTTTGTTAGGGATAGCATGCACCATGAAATCGAGGTATCACTAACTAGAAAATAGCTATAAGTTTTATTCTAGACCACAACGGTATCCTGTCAAAACAAACGAACACATAATCCATCAGCTAACAGAAAAAAAATGTTTTATTTTTCTGTCTAATCCACATAGAAATGATTGTAGGTCCCAAGGGGTGTAAGTGTAAGGTTTAGAAGGGGGGTTGAATAAACCTTACCAAATTTTCGATTTAGTCCTTTTAAATATTCGAGTTGATACTACACGTTGTGTCCTTGGTGGACAAATGATTTAGATAATCAGTAGAGTTAGTCTCTCAACGGACTCAACTAAGTCATTGATGGAGTAACTCAATTTGTTAAGTCTAAATTAACTCAACTGTGGTTTGTTTTCAATGGAAGACTTAACACCCTTAAGTTTGATTAAGCAAGGATTTAGTGCTTGGTTTAGTACTTAGAAATTATCAAGTGGATAGCAAATTTATCAAAGAGATATAAACAATTAAGATGCGGGAATTGAAGTCTTTGAAATGTAAATGACACAATAAAATTTTTATAGAGGTTCGAAGATGGGGTAATTCTTCTACTCCTCTCTTCTCCAACTCCCGGAGGAATCCACTAGGTATTGATCGAGATACAAAGTGGTAACAGTCCGGATACAAGTCTTGATCACACAAATGACTTGATCCTTTGGGACTCGATCTGAGACGCCTTGATCACTCACCGGCTTCTCGTGCGACTCGGCTTCTTCACAGGCGTACCGCGCTTTGCTACTACAACTCACTTGCTCAAGCTCTTTGGATTTGATCACGAAGCCCTCCAAAAGCTCAAGTCTTGGTTTGACCACGAACATTCCTACAATCCTTCGTGGAATGTAGACCCTTGATTTTTCAAGATTTTCCTCTTCAACCGATTGAAGTTATCTTTCCTTCACAAAGGTGAGTGTTGGATTGATGTTCTTCGTAGTGTAGGCTTGAGGATTGAGAATATTTGATTTTCTAATAATTGCTTGAACGCGTTTTTTGGTTCTTGTCTCTTAATTACTTGGTCAAAACCTTTTTCTCAAATAAACTCCTCAGCCTTTTATAGTGATCTTTCAAAAATTTGCCCGTTGAAGAGATAGGCTTATTTTTGAAAGTCACTTTCGATCGTTGGCTTGTCTTGTTGCGATCCTTGGAATTCTTTGTTTCCTCGTATGAATTGTTTTCCACCTTTTCGTAGTTCGACACGGTGTAGTGCTTCCCATTGGTTTATTCCTTTTGCACGCTTCTAGGATCGAGCACTTGAGAAAGGTAGTATGGAGATATTACTTGTTTAGGTAATTCTCTTGATTTCTCGTGCAAAATGCATCTTTTTCGATTATCTCGACTTGATTGCATTTCCTTGCTTTCCCAGGTGACTTAGAGTCGACTTCCAATCATTGGATGACTCTTCTTCAACTTGAGACTTGGCTTTTCTTGAGTTGACTTGACCGACACTCCACTCACCGTATCTCACCGCTTCTTCAAGAGTTCCCGTCTACCCTTCTTTGCCATACTTGGTCGTCTTGCAAATGGGTCTTCATTTTAGTCTCCAGTTGTCTTCTTGCATGTTTGGGCATGGTGACTTAACTCAAACCTTGACCAGCCCTATTTATTACAATGCAGTTTACAACAAAAATGGGGTGCCAACTTCCTATTCTAAGTTTTACATGGCATTCATCAAAATCTAAACAATAAATTTCCTAACAATTTCCCCCTTTTTGATGATGCCAAAACTTAAATCATTCAACAATGCAAATAGCAAAGATACATACAGATAGTGTATTCAGATAGAATGTATGCGTAGAATCAATCCTTTTATTGATCATAACATTCTTGTTCTTTTACACAACTGTTTACAAGGTGTATCAGAGCAAACATTTGTCTTTACAGAAAATAAAGAATTTATAGCTTTATTACAGAAGACTTACATAGTATGTATTTACATCATAAAATACATGAAGGGGTGAACAAGCAACACTTCATCTCCTTCTCGCTTGTCTCCTCCTTCTTTCATCTTGTTCAGCATCTTCTTCTCTTCTTCTCTTTTTCTCATCGTCAGCTGCCTTCTTCTTCTTTTCATATGCCTTCCTGGCAGCTTCATCTCTTCTTAATCTTTCTTGTCTTTCCTCCCATAGCTGAGTTTGTCTCTTGTTTTCTTCTTCTATTCTTCTCGCATACTCAGCATTACTTTTAGCCACTTGCAAATTTGCTACTTGGTCAAGCCCGGCCCAGTAGATCCCTCCTTTCTTGCCTGGATCTATGTACTCAATGTTTTTGGGGCGAGGCCTGGAGTCCGAAACCCGTTCCTCCACCACTACTTCTTCCTCTACCTGCGGGCGTGTATTGTCTTTGGGGTCTTCTTCTTCCCAAATGAGTGACCGGCGGAGTGACCAGCAGAGTATCGCCCGGTAGTCTCCGCACTGTCGCCTTCTTCACATAACGTGAGACCCTTTTCCCAAGATACAAGTCCCAAGCTTGAGCCATAGACATTTTTGCAAAGTATCCTTCGATGCGGCGTTTTAAATTCATCAACTCGATCGTGGCTCTGTCCGACATCCGAGATGGCATAAGTGTCTCTCGTCTTCGGAATGCCTCCATGTTGTTCCAAAATGTTCATAACTCGGGCATCCATTCTTTCTTCCACTTCCTTCATCCCCGCTTCAATTGTTTTTCTCTTTTCACCATAGATATAGCGAGTGTTGGAGTGGCGAGTCACGGGAGTTTTCGCTTATAATGTCACCGTGACAAGACCTTGTTGGGGGTTTGAGCAATCATCATGGTTACGTCACGATCCTTCCCCCTCAACAGATTTCCCTTTCTTTTCTTTCAATACTTCTCACCGTCTTTCCCTTCACAAACTCCTTCCTTCTCAACTTCGATCCCTTCACCGCCTTTAAGTATTCCTCTTCCCCTTTTTGGCATCATCAAAGGAGAGAGGAACGCCTGAAAAAGACTTGCGGCGGAAGTCGAGCTCGATAATGAGTTTTGTCTCGAGTCTGCTGCGGAGTATGCGGCACGAAATTCTGAGCGAGTAGCGTTGGACTTTGCTGAAATTATCTTCATTTCAGCCATGAGAAGGCTGAATTTGCTGTCCATTTTTGCTTCCAGACGCCGAAGATCACTCTTATTTTGTTCACGCAGCAGCTTTATCTCGGCAGTATGAGCTTCATGCAAGTGCTCAATGTGTTCTCTTAATTTCGTTTTGCATCGATTCTCGGCTCTCCACACCGGCAGCTTGTTGAACAATGTCCTCAAGTATCTAACTTGTTCCACACGCATTGTTTTCTTGTTGCCACCATTCCCTCGATCCTCACCGTGATGCCTCTCAAGTCGGCGAGTAAGATTGGCATCTCTGTTGTCGATCCGCATGTCCATAGAGGCCTGGTGCCTCTCCATCCGTTCAACCTCGGCAAATAATGCCTTGAACACTTCGCGAACTTGATTGATTCAGCCGTTGCATCGGATGGCCATGCAAAGATCAAAGTCATAATCACCGAACAATAGTACCCGAGGAAATAACAGGAGCTGGTCTATGGTAGCGTGCACGTTCATTCTCGATTCTTCATGGAGGTCGGGTATCTCCGGGAGAAAGGAAAAGATTCTATGAAGGATTCATCATCGCCAATCGGGATTTGTTCAATGATACGCGGTGCGGACGTTCTTTTGAGTCAAATCTGCTGCGGTTTGGGGAACTCGCGATGGACTCTGTTTCACCGGGTCTTTTGTACAATGGACCCACTGGCCGAGCCTCAATTTCAACAAACCGTTGTTGGTCTCACCGGTTTCTCCAATTGAGTAGTCCGGTCCCGGCATGATCGGAAGCGTCATTGGGCGATGATGAGATCTCCATTGGTGGCTCATCATCAAAAGTAAAGGTTTGATGAGTAGTCTTGGGATCGGACTTGCTCGTGCTTGGAACATCCGCACCGAGTCTTTTGGATCATGTATGGGGATGACTCGGCTTCTTCGTCGCCTTCCGATCCCGGAAAGGTTACATCGGGATTATCCTGGGAATCATGAAGGGCGCTTATCTCCTTTTCGATGGATCAATGATAGCAGAGAGATGTTCGCTTCATCACTGCTTTACCCGGAAGTCTCAACCTCCCGTGGGCCTTCATTACCTCAGCGCTGCCTCGATTGCAGCGAGGCCTTGACTTCCCTTTCGACATGTCACTGTCTTAGGGTCTTCTCTGCGGTGGCATCCATTGGAGTCTCAACCCCATGGATTGCACTTTCATCGCCCAGCAGTGTTAACTCCCGGGCTTCCTTCTGTGCCTCGACGCATCATCGAGCGTCATTAGCCTTCGAGCGATTGGCACCTCAGCCGAGACAGTCTCAACTGCCTGAGCTTCGTTGATGGCAACTTGTTGTTCGTTTGGTGGTTGTACTTTCTCCACTCCGCCTCCCGGATTCGTGGAGTCATCTGCGCATTCTCCAACCTTGCCGCAGTGGAGGGAGTTTCCCCCTCGGCGCACGCACCGAGTGACTTGGAAAGGGGTCACTCGTCTCCGGACTCCCGATTTTCTATTGAGTGTTCGTAGTTGGGGCGGTGGGTAAGACACCTTCAATAGGGGTTGGCTCGACCGGGGTCCCCACTATCCCAATTTCATCGCCATTTCCCTTATCGCTTTTTTCCGAATGAGTCAGGGAAGTGGTGGCAAAGAATAACAATGGCGATTTGTTGAACCACTCCCATTGGATCAATTTCAGTGTGTTCGAGGACTCTCCTGGTCCCTCCATCAATCTTTGCTCGTGAAGGATTCGATTCGTGCAATGCTTGCATTTGCAACTCTTCTCAGAGCGGCGGCAGGGTCCGTTTTTCTTCTTGGTGGAGAGGAAATTAATTGTTTCTTCAGGGTCACCGATTCCCCCTCACTTGTGTCGGCTCTCTTGGCGTAGGCTCTCTTCGTGCGCCGGAGAGATTTGATCTCGAACATCCTCTTGTTAACATGGAACGCCTTTCCATGTCTAAGAGGGACTCCTTTCACCTCCATCATCCGCCAATCACTGGCCATATCCTAGGGATCCTCCAAATGTGCCATCTTCCTTGAAGGATTTGTTCCCTACATTCGGCATAGTCTCATTAGAGACAAACTCAGCCTTGATTGATTTTCCTTTCTTCAATGATCGCGCGGCCATTACGATCAACTTAGCTTTGGATAGTTGGTCAAAGTCGCCAAATTTGATGTCAATACATTTGGCAACTATGTCCAACAACTTGTGATAATCCTCCTTTCAAGAAATGCCTCATGTTTGCTTTGTGTAAACTATTTTATCAAAGATAGTCGATGTCTTGGCTATTTCCTTCCAAGCAAGCATTAAGTTTACATCGCCTTCGTTAATTTCCGATGCTCCTTCCGTTGGTAATGAGCGGTGTTCACCAAATCCTTGCGAGATGGTGAACTCCTTTCCGTGAATGATGATTTTATTCCTTCATCGTGAATCTCGGCATTCACATAGAATTGTGCGACCTCCTCCACATAGGTCATCGAATATTCCAGCGTCGAAAATGATTTCAGCCCTGGTCGTTTGGAGTTTTGCGGCTATTTTCCTTATGAGGGCGTCATTGGACCCCTGTTTGACCATGCCCTCGAAATCCACGGTGAGACCCTGTGGATTTGCTTTCCTAACTTGATGAAGTCATAAGTTGGTGCCATTTTTCAGATTTTATCGAAGAAAACTTAGGGATTGATTTGAAGATAGATAGGGTTTTCGAGAGACTTTTTGCTTCCGAGAGAGAGAGAGAGATGAACAGTTTTGGTAGTGTGAGAGAGAAACGGCGAAAATGGTTTAAGTATGGTTTATGAAAGGATGTGCGGACGGTTTTGAAATGTGATCAAAATCAACGGCTTGGATTTTGCACGCCGATTTAGCATTTAATGTCTCGTATTTAATGCGGCAAATTTATATCCAATCATAAGCTTGGTGTGCGGCTTTTATGTCCAGTACACATCATCATTATCTTTGACGTCATTCTTAAAAACATTCCTGCTTAGTAAAAACGATTTGCGTTTTTGTCACTTTGCTCATAAGTGACTCGAATCCCCTTAGTCGATTTAACTCTTCTTCTCACAGTTCTCATAGTGACTCGGCTACTAAACACCGACTTGGTATAGTTGTATTTCCAATACAACATGATTTATAGGATTTGTGAGTTCAACTCTTTTCCCTTTTTGTATCCTATTTCTTTTCTTTGAATCTTCTCAATGTTAACTCAGCTTTCAATTAACCCCAACTCATGCTTGAGTTCTTCAAATCTTGACTCACATAATAGTTTTGTGAAGATGTCGGTAATTGTTTATCGGTTGAGATATATTCCACGATGATGTCCTTCTTTTCAACATGATCTCTTATGAAGTGATATCCGACATCGATATGCTTTGTTCTTGAGTGCAACACTCGATTTTGAGTGATTGCAATTGCACTTGTGTTATCACACATGATTGGAATCTCTTTTTCTTCAACTTCATAGTCTCTCACCTTTGTCTCATCCATAGGACTTGGGCACAACAATTTGCCGCAGCCTATGTATTCCGTCACCGTAGAGGTGGCTATTGAATTTTGCTTCATGCAAACCAGAAATCAGCTTGTTTCCTAGCATTTGACATGTGTCGAGGTGCTTTTTTACAACTCGCATCCAAAGATAGTCGTAGTCTCGAATAGCCAATTAGCTTGAATCCACCTTCCTTTGGATACCATAAGCCAAATTCTTGGCTTCCTTTCAAGTATCTCGAGATTCTCTTAGTCGCTTTGTCATATGGCTTTCTTTTGGAGCAGATTGAAATCTTGCACATACACCTACAAAGAAAGGTGATGTCCGCCTGCTTTTGTAAGATAGAGCAATGATCCAATAAGTGCTCAGATCTTGTTTGATCTACAGGCTTGCCATCTGCATCCATGTCCATTTTGATGATGTATTCATTGGTATTTTCACGAAGACTTCTCCTCCATACCAAATTTCTTCATTAAGTCTCTGGTGTATTTTGTTTGGCTTATAAACGTTCCATCCTTCGCTTGTTTCACTTGGAGTCCAAGGAAGAATGTCGCTCTCCCATCATGCTCATTTCAAATTTACTTTGCATGAGGTTTGAAAATTTTTCACATAGCTCTTTGTTTGTGGATCCAAAAATGATGTCATCCACATATATTTGAACAAGCAAGATACTCTTTTTGTCTTGAATTACGAAAAGTGTTCTATCTACTTTTCCTTTTGTGAATCCATTTTCGCTTAGGAATTGTGACAAGGTATCATACCATGCTCTGGGTGCCTGTTTCAATCCATACAAGGCTTTCTTGAGTTTGTATACCTTATCTCCAAGAGTTTTCTATTCAAATCCTGGAGGTTGTTCAACATACACTTCTTCTTCCAATAAACCATTTAGGAATGCACTTTTTACATCCATCCGATATACAATGAAATTCTTGTGAGCGTGCATAGGCAAGAAACATCCTTATAGCTTCCAATCTTGCTACAGGAGCAAATGTTTCATCAAAATCGATTCTTTCTTCTTGGCAATATCCTTTGGCTACTAGTCTTGCTTTGTTTCTTACCACGTAACCTTCATCGTTCATCTTATTCCCCGAACACCCATTTGGTGCCAATGACATTTTGATGTGTGGGTCTTTGAACTAATTCCCATAATTTATTTCTTTCAAACCGATTGACTCTTCTTGCATAGCTTGAATCCAATTTGTGTCGCCCAATGCTTGTAACACATCTTTGGGCTCTATTTGCGAGATAAAGCATGTGAACAGGGCTTCTTGTTGAGTTATGGATCTTGTTTTGACACCTTCTCTTATATTTCCAATGACAAGTTCTGGATGGTCTCTCGGCCATCTTACATCAGGTTGGAGTAAGTTAGGCTCAGGTTCGATCGTCTTGCAAATTGTGTTCTTTGTTCACTCTCTCGTAATCACTTAGCTGCAAATTATCCAATTTTTTTGAGATTCACTATTTCATCTTCTTCTCGAGTTTATAATTCCAAATTGACTTCAAAGATAGGACTCTTCTCAGTATGGTTGGATGATTCACTTATCACCGACTCTTCAATGTCTTCTCCATTTACATTTGGCTCATCGAATACCACATGAATGGATTCTTCTCGCAACCATAGTCCTTTTGTTGAGTACTCTGAGGCTTTGCTTTGTTGAGTATCCCAAGAAGATACCCTCATCGGCTTTAGCATCGAAAGCCTTTAGATTGTCCTTGCCATTCTTTGTGGATGAAGCATTTGCATCCAAATATTCTAAAATATGCAACATTTGGTTTTCTTCCACCCAAATCTCATAGGGAGTCTTTGTCACCGTCTGTTTATCATACATCTGTTTTGAGTGTAGCAAGTCGTGTTGATTGCTTGACCAAAATCTTTTTGGTAACCCCCGCTTGACTAACATGGTCCTTCTTTGCTTCTTTGAGAGTTCTGTTCTTCTTTCTCGCAACTCCATTCTCACGTGGAGTTCTTGTCTGGATAGTTCATGACCAATACCATTTTCAATACATACTTGAGTTATTATTCCATTGACAAACTCGGTTCCTCTGTCGATCTTATTTTGATAATGGTTTGACTCTTCTCATTTTGAATCCTCTTCATCACCGTGGTAGTTTCGTAGAGTTTCTTTCTTCTTACACATGAATATTGTCCATGTATATCTTGAGTAGTCATCTACTACCACCAAGGTGTATTTCTTTCCACTTATGCCGATCGGTTCCACTTTGGGCCAAATAGATCCATATGTAGCGGATGCAATACTCTTGTTGAGGATGGACATGTCTTTTCTTTGAATGAAGATTTGATTTGTTTTCCTTTCGACATGCGTCACATATACTCTCCTTCTTGTATAATCGAGTCCGGAAGTCCTTCCACAAGATTACTTCGTGCAAGCTTGTTAATCGTTTTGAAATTTAGGTGACTCGACTTTTTTGTGCCACGGCCAACTTGATTCAAATTGTGCTCTTTGCTAATAGGCAAGTGTTGTGTGTAGCGGTTGACCAATCTACTACATACATGTTCTTTTGTCTGCGCATCCTTGCAACACAACTTCACTCGTTTCAAGATCCTTGATTTGGCATATGCCCATGTTAAATCCAACATTATAACCCTTGTCACGAGTTGGCCGATGCTTAGTAAGTTGAAGTTGAGTCCTCCGACATATGCAACATCTCGTGATTTCTAATCTGTTCCTCTTGATGGATCCAATGCCTTTAATTTCACCTGAGCTTCATTTCCTCCAAATATGACTTTTGCTCCTTTAACTTCCTTGAATTTTGACAGATTTTTCTTGTTTCTGTCATATGTCCGAATGTACCATCCCATGTACCAGGTTCCTTGGCACTCGCTTGTTCCTTGAACTCCGCAATCAATGAAATTAAGTTTTAGGTACCCATATTTTTCCTCGGTCCCGAGGGGTTAGAGTTGTAAGATGATCCAACCAACTTATAGACAAATGATTTGACTCTAAGGGGTTGCCATCTATCGATGCCATAATCATAATTAATCTTGGCAAATTGCTTGGGGATTTTAGGTTCATACAAATTGTCTCTTTTGTCCGTATGCCTGTGTATATGTTTTAGCAATCGCCTTCTTTGGGTAATTGTGGTGTCTCCGAGTGTAGTGCCTAGGTGCATATGTGTGTTTGATGAAAGCTCTTATACTTTTGGAATGGCCTTTCTTGAGTTCTGGCCTTTGCCATTTGGGCTTATATTCCATAAGTCTATCTTTGATAGTTCACTTCATTCCAATCAGCTTGTCTAGGATATTTTCTACCATTCCCATCATATGTATTTCTTTTATAGATTTTCTTCGGGGTTTTTGGTAGCTCGCTTCTTCTTTCTGAGTATTTTCTTTGAGTTTTTTGCCGAGAAACTCGATCAATCTCTTCTCACTTTGCCCTTTCAGCGCACTCAATCGGTTTTTTCCTTTTCTTTTTAAACCAAGGCCAGTTTGCTTGTAATTGTGCTTTGGAGTGAATGTGTGTGTAACATTTAGAGTTTTGGATTTTTTAGACTCTTCATTGCTTGAAGATCCTTTTTCCAAAATCACTTTTGGAGTTTGACATAGCACAGAGGAATTAAATCTTAAGTCCGTCTTGTCTCCACATTCTCTTTGACTCATAATAAGATCATCCAATGATTTGGATGCCTTAGTGAATGAGGCAATAACATTCTTGAGGTCATTCTCCCTCTTCTCTATGGCAGCAATTTCTGCTATTAACTTAGCATTTTCAGCCTTTAAACTATCATTCTCATCACTATTTGTGACTTAGAGTACTCAGCTCCTTAGTCAGCTTTGAGTTTTGGCTTTTGAGTAGGCTGTTTTCCTCATTTAGTAGTGTGTGTGAGGATTTAATGTGTTCAAAATCTTTCATCATTTTGCCTAATGAATCATAAAGATTAGTGGGTGATGAAGTGTGTGTGTCACGATCTACTATCACTAGAGTCCGAGTTTGATGAGTTAAAGTGTACCTCATCTTCCCGGTCAAGTTGATCTTGTTCTTGGCCATTAAACAGATCGGGCTTCTTCTTCGAGTCACTTGAGTAGTCACTTCACCGCTTCTCGAATTAGCTGCCTTCTCTCTGACTTGGTGTCTCAGCATCTCTGCAGCCATCATTGCCTTTTTTTTTCTTTTCTTGTCTTCTTTCTTTGAAGACCTTTCTTTCTTCTTCATCCCTGTATTTGTTGACTACATGATATGGGCAAATAATGGCATAGTGACCTGGTTGTCTGCAGCTTCAAAGATAGATATTCAACCTTTTGATCACTCTTTCCATTCTTGGATTGTCACCTTTGATATTCAAATTTTCTCGATGATCTGTTTCTCTTGGTTGGCCTATCTTCCCTTGATTTGGAGGAGCCGAGTGTCTTCTCGAAGATTCACCCTTTTCTCTCTTGTAGTTCTTATTGAAGAACTTGTTGAACCTTTTAACCATCGGGGCTATTTCTTCGGATCAATGACTTCTTTGACCTCGCTCTCTTCCCATCTCTAACAATTAGAGCAACTGTTTTGGGTACAACTGTCTCTTCCTCGATCCTTTCTTCTCGGCAAACTCGTAGGCTTTGAGGTCTGAGAATAGTTCATGGTTGGATGTCTTTGATAGGTCCATGGAATGTCTTAATGCCATGACCTTCATTTCCCATTCAGTTGGGAGACTTTTCAAGATCTTCATACACATTTCCTTCTGTGTATATTCCTTTCCAAGTGAAAATAGCTCGTTGGTTATTTCTGTGAACCGAGCATCCAGTTGATCCAGGTTTTCTCCTGCGATCATTTTGAAATTCTCAAATTTTTGTACAGCCACTGATAATTTATTTTCTTTGATTTGCTCTGAGCCTTCACAGATCAAAGTTAGCTTGTCCCAAATTTCTTTAGCCGTTTTGCATGATTTGACTTTATTGAACATGGCTTTGTCCAATGTTTTGTAAAGGATGTCCTTGGCTACATTGTCAAGGTTGTATCTTTTTTCTCATCATTTGTCCATTCGCTTCTTGGTTTTTCAACCATGACCGTCCGGGGCAACATCCTCTTCTCCTTCAAAACTCTTCTTACAAATTTGTGTTCACCTTTAAGATTTGCAGCCGCCCATCCTCTATCACTATCCACATCTCATCATGTAATGCTTTGATAGATGAGCCTCGCATACGAATTTTCCAATCATCAAATTCTTCAATAGTGAACATAGGGATGCGTGTCAAATTTGCTTCCATGATAATAACTTTTAATGATAAAAAGAGTTTTGAAAGTTTAAGTACTAAAGCCGACCTTGAAAAGTTTGGAGATCTAGTTCAAGAACTGCGGAAGGCTCAATGAACCAACCGCTCGATACCACTTGTAGGTCCCAAGGGGTGTAAGTGTAAGGTTTAGAAGGGGGTTGAATAAACCTTACCAAATTTTCGATTTAGTCCTTTTAAATATTCGAGTTGATACTACACACCTTGTCCTTGGTGGATACCGATTTAGATAATCGAGAGTTAGTCTCTCAACGACTCAACTAAGTCGTTGATGGAGTAACTCACCGTTAAGTCTAAATTAACTCAACTCGTGGTTTGTTTTCATTGGAAGACTTAACACCCTTAAGTTTGATTAAGCAAGGATTTAGTGCTTGGTTTAGTACTTAGAAATTATCAAGTGGATAGCAAATTTATCAAAGAGATATAAACAATTAAGATGCAGGAATTGAAGTCTTGAAATGTAAATGACACAATAAATTTTTTATAGAGGTTCAAGATGGGGTAATTATTCTACTCCTCTCTTCTCCAACTCCCCGGAGGAATCCACTAGGTATTGATCAAGATACAAAGTGGTAATACCCGGATACTAGTCTTGATCACACAAATGACTTGATCCTTTGGGACTTCGATCTGAGACGCCTTGATCACTCACCAACTTCTTCTCGTGACGACTCGGCTTCTTCTTCAGGCAACCGCCTTGCTACTACACTCACTTGCTCAAGCTCTTTGGATTTGATCATGAAGCCCTCCAAAAGCTCAAGTCTTGGTTCGCCTCAACATTCCTACAATCCTTCGTGGAATGTAGACCCTTGATTTTTCAAGATTTTCCTCTTCAACCGATTGAAGTTATCTTTCCTTCACAGTGAGTGTTGGATTGATGTTCTTCATAGTGTAGGCTTGAGGATTGAGAATATTTCCATTTTCTAATAATTGCTTGAACGTTTTGGTTCTTGTCTCTTAATTACTTGGTCAAAACCTTTTTCTCAAATAAACTCCTCGGCCTTTTATAGTGATCTTTCAAAAATTTGCCCGTTGAAGAGATAGGCTTATTTTTGAAAGTCACTTTCAGTCGTTTTGTCTTGTCTTGTTGCGATCTTGGAATTGTTTGTTTCCTCGTATGAATTGTTTTCCACCTTTTCGAGTTCGACACGGTGTAGTGCTTCCCATTGGTTTATTCCTTTTGCACGCTTCTAGGATCGAGAACTTGAGAAAGGTAGTATGGAGATATTACTTGTTTAGGTAATTCTCTTGATTTCTCAGTGCAACGGATCTTTTTCAGATTATCTCGACTTGACCGCATTTCCTTGCTTTCCCAGGTGACTTAGAGTCGCCTTCCAATCATTGGATGACTCTTTCTGTCACTTCAACTTGAGACTTGGCTTTTCTTGAGTTGACTTGATGACACTCCACTCACCGTATCTCACCGCTTCTTCAAGAGAGTTCCCGTCTACCCTTCTTTGCCATACTTGGTCAGTCTTGCAAATGGGTCTTCATTTTAGTCTCCATTGTCTTCTTGCATGTTTGGGCATGGTCGACTTAACTCAAATTGACCAGCCCTATTTATTACAATGCGTTTACAACAAAAATGGGGTGCCAACTTCCTATTCTAAGTTTTACATGGCATTCATCAAAATCTAAACAATAAATTTCCTAACAATTTCCCCCTTTTTGATGATGCCAAAACTTAAATCATTCAACAATGCAAATAGCAAAGATACATACGATAGTGTATTCAGATAGAATGTATGCGTAGAATCAATCCTTTTATTGATCATAACATTCTTGTTCTTTTACACAACTGTTTACAAGGTGTATCAGAGCAAACATTTGTCTTTACAGAAAATAAAGAATTTATAGCTTTATTACGTAAGACTTACATAGTATGTATTTACATCATAAAATACATGAAGGGGTGAACAAAGAACACTTCATCTCCTTCATTGCCTCTCCTTCTTTCATCTTGTTCAAGATCTTCTTCTCTTCTTCTCTTTTTCTCATCGTCACCGCTTCTTCTTCTTTTCATATGCCTTCCTGGCAGCCTTCATCTCTTCTTAATCTTTCTTGTCTTTCCTCCCATAGCCGAGTTTGTCTCTTGTTTTCTTCTTCTATTCTTCTCGCATACTCAATTTACTTTTAGCCACTTGCAAATTTGCTACTTGGTCAAGCCCGCCCAAAAGAGATCCCTCCTTTCTTGCCTGGATCTATGTACTCAATGTTTTTGGGCAGAGGCCTAGGTCTCAAACCCGTTCCTCCACCACTACTTCTTCCTCTACCTCTGGCGTGTATTGTATCTTGGGTCTTCTTCTTCCCACTGAGTGACCACGGAGTGACCAGCAGAGTGATCGCCGGAGTCTCGCCGCTGTCGCTTCTTCACATAACGTGAGACCCTTTTCCCAAGATAAGTCCCAAGCTTGAGCCATAGACATTTTTGCAAAGTATCCTTCGATGCGAGCGTTTTAAATTCATCAATCGATCGTGGCTCTGTCCCGACATCCGAGATGGCATAAGTGTCTCTCGCTTCATCGAATGCCTCCATGTTGTTCCAAAATGTTCATAACTCGGGCATCCATTCTTTCTTCCACTTCCTTCATCCCCGCTTCAATTGTTTTTCTCTTTTCACCATAGATATAGCAGAGTGTTGGAGTGGCGAGTCACGCTGAGGAGTTTGCCGCTTATAATGTCACCGTGTGACAAGACCTTGTTGGGGGTTTGAGCAATCATCATGGTTACGTCTGTCGATCCTTCCCCCTCAACAGATTTCCCTTTCTTTTCTTTCAATACTTCCTCACCGTTTTTCCTTCACAAACAATTCCTTCCTTCTCAACTTCGGGATCCTTCATCGCTTTTAAGTATTCCTCTTCCCCTTTTTGGCATCATCAAAGGAGAGAGGAACGCCTGAAACAGACTTGCGCGGCGGTGAAGTCGAGCCTACTCGATAGCCGAGTTTTGTCTCGAGTCCAAGCGGAGTATGCGGCCGAAATTCTCGAGCGAGTAGCGTTGGACTCTCTGAGATTAGCTTCATTTCAAATGATGAGAAGGCTGAATTTGCTGTCCATTTTTGCTTCCGACGCAAAGATCACTCTTATTTTGTTCACGCAGCAACTTTATCTCGGCAAGGTATGAGCTTCATGCATGTGCTCAATGTGTTCTCTTAATTTCGTTTTTGCATCAAGATTCTCACTCTCCACACCAGCACTTGTTGAACAATGTCCTCAAGTATCTAACTTGTTCCACACGCATTGTTTGTCAGCCATTGCCACCATTCCCCGATCCTCACTGTGATGCCTCTCAAGTCGCCAGTAAGATTGGCATCTCTGTTGTCCATCCGCATGTCCATAGAGGCCTGGTGCCTCTCCATCCGTTCAACCTCAAGCAAATAATGCCTTGAACACTTCGCGAACTTCGCTTGATTCTCGCTGCTTGCATCGGATGGCCATGCAAAGATCAAAGTCATAATCACCGAACAATAGTACCGAGGAAATAACAGAGCTGGTCTATGGTAGCGTCGCGTTCATTCTCTCGATTCTTCATGGAGGCTCGGGTATCTCCAGGAGAAAGGAAAAGATTCTATGAAGGATTCATCATCGCCAATCGATTTGTTCAATGATACGCGGTGCGCGTGACGTTCTTTTTTTTTTGAGTCAAATCTGCTGCAGCTTTGGGGAACTCGCGATGGACTCGTTTTCACTGGGGTCTTTTGTACAAAGGACCCACTGGCCGAGCCTCACTGTTTCAACAAACTTTCGTTGGTCTCACTGGTTTCTCCAATTGAGTAGTCCGTCCCGGCATGATCGTAGCGTCATTGGACGATGATGAGATCTCCATTGGTGGCTCATCATCAAAAGTAAAGGTTTGATGAGTAGTCTTGGGATCGACTTGCTCGTGCTTGGAACATCCGCACCGAGTCTTTTGGATCTGTTATGGGGATGACTCGGCTTCTTTCTTCCGCCTTCCGATCCCGGAGAAAGGTTACATCGATTATCCTGGGAATCATGAAGGGCGCTTATCTCCTTTTTCGGATGGATCAATGATAGCAGGAGAGATGTTCGCTTCATCACCGCTTTACCCCGGGAAGTCTCAACCTCCCGTGGGCTTCATTACCTCCAGCGAGCCTCGATCGCAGCGAGGCAGGCTGACTTCCCTTCGACGGTGTCACTGTCTTAGGGTCTTTCTGCGGCATCCATTGGAGTCTCAACCCCATGGATTGCACTTTCATCGCCTGCAGTGTTAACTCCTGTGGCTGTTCCTTCTTGTGCCTCGACCGCATCGAGCGTCATTAGCCTTCGAGTAGCTTGGCACCTCACCGAGAGCCTCAATCGCCTCGAGCTTCGTTGATGGCAACTTGTTGTTCGTTTGGTGGTTGTACTTTCTCCACTCCGCCTCCCGGATTCGTGGAGTCATCTCGGCATTCTCCAACCTTGCCGCAGCTGGAGGGAGTTTCCCACCGGGCGCACCACCGAGTGACTTGGGAGGGGTCACTCGTCTCGGACTCCCGACTGCTTTCTATTGAGTGTTCACCGTTGGGGCGGTGGTAAGACACCTTCAATAGGGGTTGGCTCGACTCGGGTCCCCACTATCCCAATTTCATCGCCATTTCCCTTATTGCCTTTTTTCCGAATGAGTCTGGGAAGTGGTGGCAAAGAATAACAATGGGGCGATTTGTCAACCACTCCCATTGATCAATTTCAACGTGTTCGAGGACTCTCCTGGTCCCTCCATCAATCTTTGCTCGTGAAGGATTCTCGGATTCGCGCAATGCCGAGTGTCTTCTCGAAGATTCACCCTTTTCTCTCTTGTAGTTCTTATTGAAGAACTTGTTGAACCTTTTAACCATCGGGCTATTTCTTCCGGATCAATGACTTCTTTGACCTCACTCTCTTCCCATCCTTAACAATTAGAGCAGCAAATTGTCTTGGGTACAACTGTCTCTTCCTCGATCCTTTCTTCTCGGCTCAAACTCGTAGGCTTTGAGGTCCGAGAATAGTTCATGGTTGGATGTCTTTGATAGGTCCATGGAATGTCTTAATGCCATGACCTTCATTTCCCATTCAGTTGGGAGACTTTTCAAGATCTTCATACACATTTCCTTCGTATATTCCTTTCCAAGTGAAAATAGCTCGTTGGTTATTTCGTGAACCGAGCATCCAATTGATCCAGTTTTCTCCTCGCGATCATTTTGAAATTCTCAAATTTTTGTACTGACCATCGATAATTTATTTTCTTTGATTTGCTCGAGCCTTCACAGATCAAAGTTAGCTTGTCCCAAATTTCTTTAGCCGCTTGCATTATTTGACTTTATTGAACATGGCTTTGTCCAATGTTTTGTAAAGGATGCCCTTGGCTACATTGTCAAGGTTGTATCTTTTTCTCATCGCATCATTTGTCCATTCAGCTTCTTGGTTTTTCAACCATGACTGTCCGGGGCAACATCCTCTTCTCCTTCACCGCAGCTCTTCTTACAAATTGTTCACCTTTAAGATTTGCGGTGGCCCATCCTCTATCACTATCCACATCTCATCATGTAATGCCGATAGATGAGCTCGCATACGAATTTTCCAATCATCAAATTCTTCAATAGTGAACATAGGGATGCGTGTCAAATTTGCTTCCATGATAATAACTTTTAATGATAAAAAGAGTTTTGAAAGTTTAAGTACTAAAGCTGACCTTGAAAAGTTTGGAGATCTAGTTCAAGAACTGCCATGCGGAAGGCTCAATGAACCAACCGCTCGATACCACTTGTAGGTCCTGGGGGTGTAAGTGTAAGGTTTAGAAGGGGTTGAATAAACCTTACCAAATTTTCGATTTAGTCCTTTTAAATATTCGAGTTGATACTACACAACTCGTGTCCTTGTGGATACCGATTTAGATAATCAAGAGAGTTAGTCTCTCAAATGACTCAACTAAGCCGTTGATGGAGTAACTCACCGTTAAGTCTAAATTAACTCAATCGTGGTTTGTTTTCAAAGACTTAACACCCTTAAGTTTGATTAAGCAAGGATTTAGTGCTTGGTTTAGATACTTAGAAATTATCAAGTGGATAGCAAATTTATCAAAGATATAAACAATTAAGATGCAGGAATTGAAGTCTTTGAAATGTAAATGACACAATAAATTTTTTATAGAGGTTCAAGATGGGGTAATTATTCTACTCCTCTCTTCTCCAACTCCCGGAGGAATCCACTAGGTATTGATCAAGATACAAAGTGGTAATACCCGTATACAAGTCTTGATCACACAATTGACTTGATCCTTTGGGACTCCCCTGAGATGCCTTGATCACTCACCAAGCTTCAGACGACTTCTCGCCTTTCTTCACAGGGCAAATCAGCTTTGCTACTACTGACTCACTTGCTCAAGCTCTTTGGATTTGATCATGAAGCCCTCCAAAAGCTCAAGTCTTGGTTCGACCAACATTCCTACAATCCTTCGTGGAATGTAGACCCCTTGATTTTTCAAGATTTTCCTCTTCAACCGATTGAAGTTATCTTTCCTTCACAGGAGTGTTGGATTGATGTTCTTCGTAGTGTAGGCTTGAGGATTGAGAATATTTCAGATTTTCTAATAATTGCTTGAACGTTTTTGGTTCTTGTCTCTTAATTACTTGGTCAAAACCTTTTTCTCAAATAAACTCCTCAGCCTTTTATAGTGATCTTTCAAAAATTTGCCCGCTTGAAGAGATAGCTTATTTTTGAAAGTCACTTTCACCGTTGGCTTGTCTTGTTGCGAGTCCTTGGAATTGTCTTTGTTTCCTCGTATGAATTGTTTTCCACCTTTTCGAGTTCGACACGGTGTAGTGCTTCCCATTGGTTTATTCCTTTTGCACGCTTCTAGGATCGAGAACTTCGAGAAAGGTAGTATGGAGATATTACTTGTTTAGGTAATTCTCTTGATTTCTCAAAATGCATCTTTTTCGCTTATCTCGACTTGACCGCATTTCCTTGCTTTCCCAGGTGACTTAGAGTCGACTTCCAATCATTGGATGACTCTTCCACTTCAACTTGAGACTTGGCTTTTCTTGAGTTGACTTGACCGACACTCCACTCACCGTATCTCACCGCTTCTTCAAGAGTTCCCGTCTACCCTTCTTTGCCATACTTGGTCAGTCTTGCAATGGGTCTTCATTTTAGTCTCCAGTTGTCTTCTTGCATGTTTGGGCATGGCCGACTTAACTCACCTTGACCAGCCCTATTTATTACAATGCGCTTTACAACAAAAATGGGGTGCCAACTTCCTATTCTAAGTTTTACATGGCATTCATCAAAATCTAAACAATAAATTTCCTAACAATGATAATTCCTCCACATCGAACAAAAATAATAATTCCAAAGAAGGAAATAATAGAAAGGATGTAGATACTTACTTAACAATCAAATGCAAGACTTACCACTCAATGATTTCACAAAAACAAATTCAAACAGAGAAACTATAGAAAAATGGTCCAATATATGACCAAATTCTTCAAGTGATATTTTGAGCGCCTCGCTTGCCTGATTGAGGCAAACCTCAGAAAATTACATTATAATAAGCACAAATTTGTTTGAAATTAGCCCAAACCTCGGGGGATTTTTGTAATTATCCCGAAAAACAAAGCTCATATTCCTACATAGCAATTATTATCTTTTCATTTAGCGAGCTAAAACCTTTTCAATTTGTAATATACTCATATTATACATCATAGATGCACCGAGTTTTGATGAAATGAAAATTACACGTATTGGCCGAATATTAAAAGGCTAAAACAATTGCACAAGAGAAAGATAATTTAATGGGTAGATATTTAGATATCGCTTGCACTAAATAATTATAAATATTTGATATTTTGGAGAAAGAACTATAGACATCAACCGACATAAATTAGTCAATAATTGAGCAATAGAAGATACTTCCATACAATTATATACTTTGTACATTCTTAAATCAAAATTATCCAAATTTGTCATCAGACAGATCTATGGCAAAGAACCACGTCACGCAAAGCCTCCAAATCTCTTGTATAATGCCTTATACACAAAGAATGCTATAAAATGTCGAATTCGGTCAATGCATAACTCAACATATACAAAGAATGGAAGAAAAAGAAAGGCAATTTAGAGTAAAGCTCCGTAACGAGCTATTCGTGCGAGGAATGCTATTTCATTGAACAACTTTCAAACAAATCAACAGCTTTGAGCTCATTGTGAACAAACAAGAAACATATCAACACCCCGATAAAAATATAAAACATTAATCAAATTAACTTACAATGTATGCAAATTATACTATAACCAATCGACGAGTTTACTCGATCTCCATATAAAATAGAGTTGTACTTTACCGGTTTCCAAAGGGTCCAAGACACCAAAATTTTCATATAGCACCAAAAAATCCGTATAGATCCACCGACAAGAAGAAATTCAATAAGAGAAAAAGAAACTCAAGAGCTAAAGACATTACTATGAGTTAACTTAGCTCGTTCACGGGTTAGGTATAAGAGATGCTTACCTCTATTTATCGGCTGCATAACCGACCACAAGGTCAGGTTTATTATTGTCTACAACAGTACACAAGGCCTCCGAATCAAGCTTTTTTCCCCACATCCATTAAAGCAATTCCTTGGCAAAGAAGATCACTTCGATTTGATCACTTCTCGAGAACTCTTTGTTTTTTCTCGCTAACATTCTTTCTTCAATCGAACGTAAACCTCGTCTTCGGTTAAATTTGCCTCTTTAAAGCTTTTTTCTTTCGTTGTTGCAAAACCCGTACAAAGAAAGTGTCCAATATTACAAATTAGGGATAATTACAAAAAGATACCCTTGAGATCAGATCGATTATCTTTCAAATTACAAATACCTCTTGATATTCATTTCTATTTTACAAGTTGCACCCTCAAGAGGGGGTATTTGTTAAGAAATACCAACCTCAAGCGCATTAAATGGTACCTCAACATAATTACAAGCAAGACTCTGTTTGATTGAACCGAGGCGGTGCCCGAGTGCCGGATCCGGATAGCAACTTGCTCTTGAAACTTCAAATTTCCGACACTGGTAAGTGTCCTCTTTGCAAAAGCCAAAGAAACTTGTTTTGATACCTTAGCTATTCCATGTTAATTTAGAAGCAAAGCTTCCTCGAGTTACTGTATAATTATTCCAAGAAAATGTTTCCACTTTTGAAATCAAGGTAGCTTTGAAATTTAACATCAAGCATAAGAATCAGTGCAACAAGTCTACATGATAATGTACTTCAAACACAAATTTGAAATACATAAATGATTATTTAACTTGTGGTCCATCAAACAACTACGTAATAAACATGTGTTAAAGCCCGTTTCCGGCTAGAACACCCTGTCACCACCCGAACCAGCCCCAAAGACATGTTGACCCACAAATTGAAGCAAAACACTCCAACACAAAGTGCATATGGGATCGACATTGGGAGTAAAGCAAGCAAAGTGACTGAGGCATTTTATCAAGCGCTTAATAGGCATTCTTTGTCAAGGCATTTCAGCAAATTTAGTTATAAGAAATCCTCTAATCTAAACCAATCCTATATAACGAAGATTATAAACCCGTATTTCACCAAAAACCAACCAATTTATGTTCAAGCCTATGAGTAAAACACCGAAAAGTGAAAACGACTTAAACATAACAATTAAAACCAAGCAAGATTACTAGTCGCATCATCAAAAAGGAAATTTAAGAAGCAAGGCAAAAATTGTCAAACAAAGCAAGTTAATGGTAAAAAAATGAAGGAAAACTGAGAGAACTAAAATTACCTTGCGATAGGTAGTACCATCGGGCTCAATCGCCTAACCCAGACCTCCTCGCAGAGGGCCTTGAGCACCTCATTGTTGTCGCAGTGCTTTGGTAGCTTGTAATTGCCGTAGAGGCGAGTCCGCGAATATCTTGGCGGCGATGGCCCTCCGACGCCGCTCGCGACGCTTATTGTTCTCTCTCTCCTTCCACGCGGCATCCGCGAACCCCTATCATCTTGGTTACTCGCCCGCCCACAGGATCAACGAGAAATTAAGAGAATGTTTTACTCCGCCATGATTGTACGGCCGTGTTATGTGAAAGATCCACCGAAGAATGTAATGGAAAAAAAGGAATTTAAAAAAGAAATCAGGGATTTGAGGTATATTGAATAGGAAAATGCAGAATTAAATGTGATAAAAAGAGGCAAAATAATGTTTTACTCCAAATGCACCCCAAATGCTACATGAACTTCAACTAAAACAAAGAAAATAATTTCATCGTACAATAACTCTGCGGCTTCGATAGAGAGGTTGGCGATCAAGGGGAGAGGTGAGAGAGAGAGAGGCGCAGGGGGTGGTGAGAGGCGCAGAGGGTGGTGTTTTTCTTTTTGATGATAATAGCCCTAATTACTAAAGGTCCTTATACAAAAAAAAAAAAAAAAAAAACTAAGGTCCTACACTCTTAACCACACCGGTTGTAAAACCGGTGTTAAATATTCTCGTGTTAAAAATAACGACACCGGTTCTATAACCGTGTCCAAAGATATGGTGTCAAATCTAAAATAATTTTTATATATAGACACCGGTTTCAAAACCAGTGTCTATTTTGGAATGTTTTTTAGAATAGACACCGGTTCTAGGAAACCGTGTTGTTTATCAAATGACAGCACTAATCCGACACCGGTTTCTTACAAAACCGGTGTTAAAAAGGAAAAGACACCAGTAAAGTCATAAAACCGGTGTCTTTTTGGTGGTGTCTATCGCCAATTTTCTTGTAGTGTTGATTCATACAATTTTTTGCATCAAGAAAAATATGCAATATATTATACGATAAATACATCATTATATAGTTAAATATGCATTCGTGTAATAAGTTTTAAGAAAAAAATTATGTTTTCCATAAATCTCGGTTATGCCAAAAGATGCCCCATTATCTCCCCTGTCGAATTTATCTCCCTACCAAATTTAATGTAATTCACAAAGATATCCTTAACTAAATTTATGCCAAAAGATGCCACATTATCTCCCCGCCAAATTTATCTCTCTCGAATTTATCTCCCTATCGAATTTAATGTAATTCAAAAAGATATCCTTAATTAAAATCGGTCAATATATATATATATATATTTATAATTATATCCTTAAAATGGTTTTTTAGCTTAAAAATACCTTAAATATCGGATTAATCCAAGCCCTTCAAAAATAAGAATAAACGCACTGAGATGAGTCCCTACGGTCTCACCTAGATATTGGTCTCATTTGAACCAATATATATACATATATATATATACCATATATACAAAAGAGAAAACAGTTGACACGTGTCATTACCTCATTAATTTTGACATGTGTCAACTCCTCATTCTCCCAATTCCACATGTCTACTTTATAATTATCCATGTGGAATTCATATCTACAAATTAAAGGTGAATTAATAATATATTTTTTGAATTTTTGAATTTAAAAGATTACAAATTGGAAATATAATAACAACTTAAGAGATAAGAAGTAATCTAAATATCAAGGATTTATCTACGCTATCATTTAAAACTATTATCTTTCAAAAATATATTTGGATTATATGCACCTTTTAATTACCGATTTATGCTAACTCCAACGTATATTTCAAATTTTGATAGAGTTGAAAAAATGCAGCCCGACTCGTGGACCGATCTGAGGTTTGGCATATAGGTCGGAGTTAGCTCGACTTTTATCCCCACTCAATAATTTTTGTGTATAAAATCCACACATGGTTTAGACTAGGCCAATCATTTTCGTGGCCCAATAAACCCCGACCGACTTGACCTCGAATTTTTTCAAAGGCCTCGATGGGCTCGGCCGCCATTGCTAACTCTAGTTGTTGAGCTTCAAATCCATCTATCGAAATGAAGCTTTAAATTCTTCAACTCTTATAATAACCAAATATTATTTTTTCATTGTCTTATCCTTGTTTCAATAAACTAGACGAATGTCACGTTTACAATAATAACATCATGTTATACACATGATATTCATAAGAGATATTGTGACACTAGATGAAACATAAAAAAGATGGATCCAAGCATACTAGATTCTCAAACCCAAATGAAAAAATTGTTGTTTGGGTGGTTTACTATTTACAAGAAATGGCTAAGTGTTTGGGTATATAGGCTAAGTCGTCGAGGCCTATATTTTATACAAGATCCGCAAGATGATATCGCCCGTATACGTAGTACTTACGGTTTTGGCGATCGTCCCTAAGATATAACGACTTTTATCTTTGTTTCGACTTAGCAACACTTGCAAAAGTCGAAACTACAAATAACTAAAGTGTTTAAGGCTTTCAAGCTATGAAGGAAGGATATCAATATGCTTTGATGCAAATGAATCGATTTTTAGGCTTAAAATTTGTACCGATTTCAACTCGCAGGAGGTTCGTATATATAGTCATCAAGGTGCCCGATGGAAATGACATGTCTTTTGGCTCGAAAAGACATGTCTACAGCCAAAAAATTCACATGGTTGCTCGAACAGGTGCAATAGTTCAGACGTGCGCATCCGCGCACACCTGCGCGCGCATACAATTTCGGTCATTGTCCAACGTGCGGGCGCGCACAGCTTTGCAGCGCTTGGTGCGCTCCGCGACAACAGTGCGCCCACGCACTCCTCGATTAGAATTTTAGTTAATTAAAATTAATTAATTAATTTTAAAGGGTTTTAAATTAACTTGGTCAAAAAAATATAAGGGCCTTGAAGCACAAGCCCAAGTCTATGACCCACGACCGGATCCAGACCCGGGCCGGGCTGGGCTGGGCTGAGCCGGCAGGCGGCGGCGCGTTCGCGCGCATGTGTATTTTGTACCAAACCCACAAGCATGTAGGTCATCACCCCTTTAAAAACTTTAGTGCGACAAGGGCCCAAACACAATTGTCCAACTTGGGATTTATTAATTGAGCAAACTTTGGCTTTTCCTCCTATGTGGGTTGAATCTTTTCTCCTTCCCCACATTTTCCATTTTCCATACAATTTCTACTTTTAAGTGACTAAGTTCTAGCATTAATTTCTTATTCAACCGGAATTGGTTTAGAGAAATTCCAAATGCCAACTCATTACTCACTTAGTATTATTTTTACAAATAATTTAATTCATATTTTCACTAATGGGAACCACTTAAATATTTGGTCAAAATTTGGTCAACACTTATAACCAAATTCCAACAATCCCCACATGAATGAAAATAATGCATGAGTGTATGCAGATTCGCTTGAAAGTCTCGACGGTCATTGCATCTCGATAGGTAGCTTGTGGCTTTGAACCTTCCTTAGTAAAATACTATTGGATTTACTAGTCGCTTAGTGACGCGTGTCGTAAACTACTCAAATTGTTTGTGTAAACCAAGACAACAAGATTTATACAATAACAATTCTAACATTTATTGTTCTCACATTGTGTCCATTTCGCCCCTGACCATATCTTAGATTCATAAGTGTTTCTTTGAAGCGGCTATTACTTCTCACTTATATAGGTGATCTCCTATTGAAGAGTATCCTGCCATACTCCACCTTTCGGTATAGGAATCATTAAAAGTCTTTAAACTTAACCTCACCACATTCAGCAGGTTTCTATTTCACTTAGAAGTTTCGGGAAAGAGCTAACACATTTTCCAAGTGTTCAGCTGAACATTCATAACTTAGTTGTCCCATTGAACCAAGGTCTTGGGATCTACAATTCACAAGGTTGGGTTACTGCTATGAACATTCTATATTTTGTGGATTTTAAACCCATTCCCCTTAACAATTTATACAATTGATCTCGATTTATACATTTTGTAAGTGGATCCTCTAGGTTTTCCTTTGACTTCACGTAGTCAACCGAAATAATTCCAATCGAAATCAATTATCTAATGGTGTTGTGTCTTCGACGAATATGTCTAGGCTTACCATTATATATACTACTTTGTGCCTTTCCAATTGCTGATTGACTATCACAATGTATCAAAACAGCAGGCACCGGCTTATTCCAACAAGGAATATCCTCTAAGAATTTTCTAAGCCATTCTCATTCTTCTCCAACTTATTATCGAAAGTTGTAGGT
The DNA here is from genome assembly GCA_016081115.2 of Rehmannia glutinosa. Classification (NCBI taxonomy): domain Eukaryota; kingdom Viridiplantae; phylum Streptophyta; class Magnoliopsida; order Lamiales; family Orobanchaceae; genus Rehmannia; species Rehmannia glutinosa. The sequence goes on along the minus strand of CM071931.1, from coordinate 58,486,472 downwards.
CCCAAGGGGTGTGAGTAAGGTTTAGAAGGGGGGGTTGAATAAACCTTACCAACTTTTCGATTTTAGTCCTTAAAAAAACATAGTTAATTTCACAAATGAAATGTCATTGAGGGAAAACTAAGTTAGTTAACCAAATAGAGTTAGCCACTCAACGACTCGATTGAGCCGTTGATAGAATAACTCAAAGAATTTAGTTTAAACCTTAACTTGGTTGTGATGAGATTTTCAATGGAAGACTTAACACCCTTGAATTTGATTAAACTTTGATTTTAACACTTGGTTTTAGCACTTAGTTGATTATCATTGGATAGCAAATTATCACAGATATAAAATGATATGCGAAATAAAAATGTTGAAATGTAAATGACACAATAATTTTTATAGAGGTTCAAGATGGGGTAATTCTTCTACTCCTCTCTTCTCCAACTCCTGGAGGAATCCACTAAGTATTGATCGAGTACAAAGAGGTTATCGGTCCGGATACAAGTCTTGATCACACAAATGACTTGATCATTTGGGACTCGACTGAGATGCCTTGGTCACACAAATTGGCTTCTCATCCGACTCGGCTTCTTCAAAGGGCACGGGTTGCTTTGCTACTTCACTCACTTGGTCAAGTTTCTTGGATTTGATCACGAAGCCCTCCAATAACTTGAGACTGTTCGACCTTGAACCTTTCTACAATCCTCCTTGAATGTAGACCCCTTTTGATTCTTCAAAAGTTTTCTCTTCAACAGCTTAGAAGTAGTCTTTCCTTCACAGCTTGGTGTTGGATCGATTTCCTTCAAAATTTAGGCTTGAGGATTTGCTTGAATAACTTGAGAATATTTTGCAAGTTACAGTGTGAGTTAATGCTTGAATGTTCGTGGTTCAGGTAACCTTCTCTCAATGAGATTCCTCAGCCTTTTATAGTGAACTTTCAAAAATCTGCCCGTTGAAGAGATAGGCTGATTTTTAAAAGTCACTTGTGTTCGTTGGCTTGTCTTGTTGCAGTCCTTGATGTTGACATTTCCTCGTATTAAATGAATGTTCAGCTTTTCAGAGTCTGACACGAGGCGCAATGCTTCCCATTGGTTTATTCCTTTTACACGCTTCCTGGGGATCAACACTTTCGGACATGGCAAAGATGGAAGTATTACTTATTTAAGTAAGCTTCTTTACTTCTGTGCAACAGGTTCTTTTCAGTTGTCTTGACTTGACTGCAGTTCTCTAACTTCCCAGGTGACTTCGAGTTAGCTTCCAATCAATGGATGACTCATCTGTCACTTCAACTTGAGACCTGGCTTCTTGAGTTGACTTGACCGACACTTCACACACAGATCCCACCGATACTCCTTCAATCGAGTTCTTGACTTCTCCTCCTTGCCATACTCAAATTTGTTTCACAGCGTGGATTCTTCGTTCGTTTTGATTGACTTCTTGTATATCCAGCCATAGTTGACTTCACTCAGCTTATACAACCCTATCTATTACATTGCAAATTACCAGAAAAATGGGATGCCAACTTTCTAGTCTAAGTTTTACATGGCATTCATCAAAATCTAAACAATAAATTTCCCAACAATTTCCCCCTTTTTGATGATGCCAAAACTTAAATCATACAAACAAAATGTAAGCATCAAAGATACATACAGACAGTGTAGTAACAGAGAATGTATGCGTAGAATCAATCTTTTACTGATCATAACATTCTTGTCCTTTACAAAGCTGTTTACAATGTGTATCATAGCAAACATAGCAGACTATATCTACGCAAATATAGAAATTACACAATTTTTATTCATCGTACAGAAGACTTACATATGTATGTATTTACAACAGTAAAATAAATGAAGGGATGGACAACAACACTTCATCGCCTTCGCTGCCTCCTTCTTTCTTCTTCACTCTATCGTCCTCTCCGCTCTCTTTCTTTCTTTTCATCTTCAAATGCCGCTTTCTTTTTCTCGTATGCTCTCTATGCAAAGATCGTCTCTTCTCTTTCTTTCTTGCCTTTCTTCCCACAAATGATCTTCTTGTCTTTTATTTTCTTCTTCAATTCTTTTGACATACTCAGCATTCTTCCTAGCCACTTTCATATTGGCCACTTCGTCATACCCAGCCCAATAGATCCCTCATTTCTTTCCTGGATCTATGTATTCAATGTTTTTGGGTAGAAGTCTAGGTCCGAAGCCTCTTCCTCCACTGCTTCTTCCTCTTCCTCTGGGCGTGTATTATACTGGAGTCTTCTTCTTTCTAGCAGAGTGATCAAGTAGTCTCTGCCGCTTGTCGCCTTCTTCGCATGTACTTCCTTAAGGCCTTTTTCCCAAGATAAAGTCCCAGGCTTGGGCCATGGACATGTTCTCGAAGTATCCTTCGGATTCGAGCGGTTTGAATTCATCAACTGATCTAGGCTCATTTTCGACGTCTGAAATGGCAACTGTGTCTTTTCCTGCCGGAATGCCTCCGTATTGTTTCAATATATCCATCACACGGGCATCCATTTTTCCTTCGACCTCCTTCATCCCTGCTTCTACGATTCTTCTCTTCTCGGACATAGGTACAACAGAGTGTTGGAGCGGGCAGAGTTATCGGAAGTTTGCTGATTATGTCACCAGACAAGGCCTTGTTGAGGGGTTTCAAAGAAATAAGCAGTCATATCCTTTGAACCTTCTCCCTCAACTGCTTTTCTCTTTTCTTTCTTCTGTTATTCAACTGTTTTCTTCTTCTTCTCAACAACTGCGTCTTTCTCTTTCTCACCCGCTGACCCTTTCAACAATTTCAGGTATTCCTCTTCCCCTTTTTGGCATCATCAAAGGAGAGAGGAACCCTGGGAACATGCCAAGAAGCATGAAATCTAGGCGGTGATAGCCGAGTTTTGCTTGAGTCTGCGGCGAGTATGTTTGTCTGAAATTCTGAGCGGGTGGCTTTGGATTCGGCCGCCACTAAGATCATTTCAGCCATGAGAAAGGCTGAATTTGTTATTCATATTTTCCTCTACGCCGCAGTTCTTTCCTGTGAAATTCTCGCAGAGTTCCATTTCAAGTGTTATGGGAGGCATGCATTCTCACAATATTTTCTTGCATCCTCCTTTTCATGTCGCCGATTATCGCCTCCGGATCAACATTTTGTTGTACAATGCCTTGAAATATCGACTTGTTCTAGTCGCATTATACATTGTTGTTGACACCATTCCTCGATTCTAACCACTATTCCGCACAGATCGGGCCGTAAGATTGGCATCCCGTTGTCCGGCCGCATATCCAATGTGGCCTAGTGTCGTTCTACATTCTCAATCTCCGCAAAATTGTCTTGAAGACCTCTCGTACCTCAGCTGTCACCTCGGTCTCAGCTAGCGGCCAAGCAGCATCAAAATCAAAGTCTGATGGGACGAGAGTATCTGTGGGAATAACTGGGTCAGGTCTGACGTTGAAGTGTCGCTGCTCTCGAGCTGTTTCTCATCAAGTTCAGTCAGCTTAATAGAGAAAGGGAAAGTTTCTTCAAATGCATCATCACGGACATATGGTATAGATTCCACCGTTACTCGTGCATGTGATGTGTCCGGTTGAGTGGAGTCTGCTGCAGCTTTGGGAGCCTGGCGAGACGACTCGGTTTCAGCTGGGCCTTGGTGAGTGGTTTGGCTGGCGAGCATCACTGCCTTAATGCTTCTTTGGCCTCGATGGGATTCTGCTAAATGAATTTGTTGTTCCTCAGCTGCACCATCGGCTTCATCGGAAGATGATGAGTCTTGAAGGCTTGGCTCATCATCAAAATTGAATGTTTGACGAGTAGCCTTGAGGTCTGGCTTGCTCGTACTTGGTAGAGCGTCCTCAGCTGAGTCTTTTTGATGTGCGCTAGGGTAGACTCGGCCTTCATCTCGGATCCTAGGAAGGTTGTATCGATCATCCTGGGAGTCATGAAGAGCACTGATTTCCTCCTCTGAATCAGCAATTGTGGTATGAGGAATGCTCTTATCTCCTTGATTCTTACCTAGGGAAGTCTCAACCTCCCTTAGGCCTTCATTACCTCCCCTGCAGTCTCAATCGCAATGGGGCTCAGCAATCCCTTCGACAGCGCACTGTCTTAGGGTCTTCTCGAATAGCATCCACAGGAGTCTCAACTCCGTGGATTGCACTTTCGAAGTGCCCGTGTTAACTCCTGGGGCGGATCCATCCCGTGCCTCGACTACATCGCGCGTCCTCGGCTGCAAATCGTCGTGGCACTTCAACTGAGACAGTCTCAACTTTTCGAGCTTCAAGGTGACAACTTGTCAGTGTTTCCTTTTCTTGTTCCTTCTCCACTTCGCCTCCTAGATTCATGGTGGAGTCACCAAAGATCCTCCGACCTAGCTGCAGTGGAGGGAGTTTCCCACTCAGCTGGCGCACCAGCTGAGTGACTTATGTTGCGGTCACTCTGCTCCAAACTCCCGGCTTTGTCAAATGAGTGTTCAGTCGTGGGGGCAGGTGATAAGACACCTTCAACAAGGGTTGGCTCAACTTGGGTGCCCAAATTCCCAGTGTCATCGCCAATTCCCTTAGATCCGTCTTGAATGAGCTCGGGAAGTGGTTGCAGCAATGACTGTGGCGATCTGTTGTACCACTCCCAACGGATCAATTTCCAGCTGTGTTTTGGAAGACTCTCCTGGTCCTTCCATCAGCTGTTGCTCATGCATTATTGTGGATTCCCGCATGGCTTGCTGCATGTCCAACTTTTCTTGTGCAGCAATAGGGTCCATGTCCTCATCACTATCTGAGAGTATGTCAAGATGAGCATGAGTATGGTCGCTGGTTCCAGTGAGAGGACAGATGTTGGCTTTCTCACGCGCCTCTGCTTCCTCAGCTGCTCTTGCCTGTTCATTTTCCTTCCTAATTTGCAGCATGTTAATACAGTTATCCTCATCCAGGGCTTGCAGCACTGTATCAACTTTAAGAAACCTGAAGAGTTCCTCTTCCTCATCAATAAACTCTGGGTGTTCAAACTGCACCCTAGAGTGACTCAACTTCCATTTCCTCCATGCTCTTAGACGATTTTGGATGTCTGGGTACAATGGAGAGCATATGATTACATCATCATCTTCATCCTCTCCCTGTTGCCCTTCTTTTTCAGGAATGGAGGGTAGCAAACTCTCCGCTCTTCACCTCAAGCGTCTGTCATAGGTGGAGATATAGTCCCTGACAGGGGGATTCTCATTGTTTCACCGCTTGTTGTTCGTCGCTTGTTCTCGTCCACTACTGGTCTTCAACTTGCCTCTCGCTAATCGCCTTCAGAGATTTGGCGCTTTCATCAAGCACTTCGAGACTCGTACTCTTCCGCAGCTCGGTGATTTGCTCCACTGAGTTGTAGACTCAATCGTCTTCTCAAGCTCGAGAGCTTGGTGAGTCTTCTCCTTCTCTTAGATTTCACCGAGGAATGTCTAGTTCTACTTCCTCCGGTTCCTCGAAGGTAAAGGCCTTTGAGTTTCCTTAGAGGCAATTTGCTTTTATCGCCTTGGCGCCCTCTTCTTCTTCATTCTCGGGAGAAGGTATTAAGGATTCCTTCTCCACCGCGGCCGCAGGGCGGGAGACACGGCTGCGAGGGGGGTGACTCGGTGACTTAGGGCAAAGCGGTTTTCTTCTTTCTTCTTTGGGTAGCCTTCTTCTTTCCAATTTGCATGGGCGCTTTTCTTCTTTGGAGGGGAGGCAACAATCTGTTTCCTCGGGGTCACTGATTCCCCATCAGGTGTCTGCGCTTCGCGTATGCTCTCTTCGAGCTCCAAATAAGTTGGCCCGAAACATCTTCTTGTTAACATGGAATGATTTTCCATGTCGAAGGGGAACACCCTTCACCTCCATCAAGTGGCCAATTACAAGGCCATAGCCCAGAGATCCTCCAAATGACCCATCGTCCTTGAAGGACTTATTTGCAACATTCTGGCAGAGTCTCCTGTAGACGAATTCTACCCAGTTGACATTCTTCTCCTCCATGATCGCAGCCATGATGATCGTTTAGTTTTGACAATTGAAGCTTCCAAACTTCATGTCTACACATTTGGCAATGATATCCAACAGTTTGTGGTAATCATCCTTCAGCAGCTTCTTGTCAGCTATGTAGACAACATTTGCAGCACACTCGGGTTTGGCCACTTCCTTCCATGTAGTGACCAAATCTACGTCTGCTTTATATATTTCCGGCATGCCCTCCGACAGCAATAAACAGTGCTCCGCAAGGTCCTTTGCCGTGATTAGAATGTCCTTGCGGTGGATGGAGGATTTAATCCCTTCGTCCTGCACCTTAGCGTTTACGTAGAACTGGGCGACCTTCTCTACGTACGTCATATGGTATTCCAATGTGAGAAAGGGTTTCAACCTGAATTTCTCAATCTTATCAGCTATCTTCTTCACAAGGGTTTCATCGGAACCCTGTTTAAGCATCCCTTCAAAATCCACGGTTGATCCAATGTGGATTTGCTTTGCGAGTTTAGTAAAATCATGTGGTGATGCCATTTCTGTGATTTTTACCGAACGAAACTTGACGAACTTTCTTTGAAGACAGGTAGGGTTTTGAGAGAAAAGATACTTGCTTTCTTGCTTTGGAGAGATGAACAGTTTTTGAAGTGAGAGAGAAAACTGAACAAATGGGTATATAAGGGTTATGAAAGGACGTGCTTTCGGTTTTTGAAATTTTTATCAAGATCAACGACTCAGATTTACCACGCCGATTAGCATTTAATTGTCCACATTTAATGTGGCAAAGATTTATATCCAATCATAAGCTTGTTGTGCGACTTTTGATCTGCACTGTCATTATTACAACGAACGTCATCCTTAAAAACATTCCCGCTTATTAAAAATGACTCGCATTTTTGTCACCTAGCTCACAAATGACTCAAACACTCCTTAACTTACTCAGCTCTTCTTCTCTTTATTCATATAGTAACTCAAATTTGTCGATTCAACATGATACAACCGACTTTCCCGATCGGGTGGTTCACTTGGTTGATTCAAGAAATCTGCTCAATTTTCATCTTTTCAAGTTTCATCTCTTCTCCTTGAGTCTTCTGAGTGTCAACTCAGCTCAATTAACCCTAGCTCATGCTTGAGTTCCTCAAATCTTGATTCACATAATGGCTTTGTGAATATGTCAGCTAACTGTTTATCAGTTGAGATATATTCCAAGGTGGTGTCTTTCTTTTCAACATGATCTCTTATGAAATGATATCTGACATCAATGTGTTTTGTTCTTGAATGCAACACAGGATTCTGAGTGATTGCAATAGCACTTGTGTTATCACACATAATTGGAATATCTTTCTCTTCAACATCATAATCTCTCAGTTGTTGTCTCATCCATAAGACTTGGGCACAACAAATGCCGTAGCTATGTACTCGGCCACCGTGGATGTGGATATTGAGTTTTGCTTCTTGCTAAACCTGAAACCAATCTGTTTCCAAGCATTTGACATGTACCAAGTACTCTTCCCGTCAACCCTACATCCAAGATAGTCGTAGTCTCGAGTAACCAATTAGCTTGAATCTACCTTCCTTTGGATACCATAAGCCAACTTCCTGGCATCCCTTCAAGTATCTTAGGATTCTCTTAGTCAGCCATATATGGCTTTCTTTTGGTGCAGATTGAAATCTTGCACATACTCCTACTTTGCAAAGGTGATGTCCGCCTTCTTGTCGTTAAATGAGCGATGATCCAATGAGTGCCCTATATCCGGTTTGATCCACAAGCTTACCATCCGCATCCATATCCATCTTGATCGATGTATTCATTGGTATTTTCACGTAAGACTTCTCTTCCATACCAAATTTCTTCATTAAATCCCTGGTGTACTTTGTTTGACTTATGAAGGTTCCATCCTTCACCGCTTAACTTGAAGTCCTAGAAAGAATGGCGCTCTCCCATCATGCTCATTTCAAATTTGCCTTGCATGAGGTTTTAGAACTTATCACACAGCTCTTTGTTTGTGGATCCAAAAATAATGTCATCCACATATATTTGAACAAGTAGTATACTCTCTCCATCTTGAATTCTGAAGAGTGTTATGTCCACTTTGCCTTTGGTGAATCCATTATCTGTCAGAAATTGAGATAATGTATCATACCATGCTCTAGGTGCCTGTTTCAATCCATATAGAGCTTTCTTGAGCTTGTACACCTTATCTCCAAGAGTCTTCTGCTCAAAACCTGGAGGTTGCTCAACGTAGACTATTTCTTCCAATAATCCATTTAAGAATGCATTTTTCGCATCCATTTGATATACAATGAAGTTCTTGTGAGCAGCATAGGCAAGAAACATCCTTATTGCTTCTAATCTTGCAATAGGAGCAAATGTTTCATCAAAATCTATTCCTTCTTCTTGGTAATACCCTTTGGCTACCAATCTTGCTTTGTTCCTTACCACAAAACCTTCATCATTCATCTTGTTTCTGAAAACCCATTTTGTGCCAATGACATTTTGATGGGTTGGTCTTTGCACCAATTCCAAACCTTGTTTCTTTCAAACTGATTCAGCTCTTCTTGCATGGCCTGAATCCAATGTGTGTCATCCAATGCTTGGGACACATCTTTTGGCTCTATTTGAGAAATAAAACAACTGAACATAGCTTCTTGTTGAGCTCTGGATCTGGTTCTTACACCATCTCTTACATTTCCAATAACTAGCTCTAGTGGATGGTCTCTCAGCCATCTCACATTATGTTGGAGTAAATCAGTTGGGTTCAGTCGTCTTGCAGCCGTGTTGTCTTGAGTAGCTCTCTCATCATCACTTAGCTGCAGATTTTCCAGATGTCTTCGAGATTCAGCTATCTCATCTTCATCTTGGTTGATTGCTCCAGCTTCAGCTTCAACATAAGGACTCTTCTGCATGGTTGGCTGATTCAGCTTATCAGCTAACTCTTCAATGTCTTCTTCATTTACATTAGGTTCATCAAAAACCACATGGATAGACTCTTCTGTGACCATAGTCCTCTTGTTCAGCACTCTGTAGGCTTTGCTTTCAACTGAGTATCCTAAGAAGATACCTTCATCAGCTTTCGCATCAAAAGCATTTAGATTGTCTTTTCCATTGTTGTGAATGAAGCATTTACGTCCAAATATTCTAAAATACCCAACATTTGGCTTTCTCCCTGTCCATATTTCATAGGGAGTCTTTGTCAGCTGTCTATTGATCATGCATCTATTTTGAGTATAGCATGCAGTATTGATGGCTTCAGCCCAAAATCTTTTTGGCAATCCAGCTTCAGCTAACATGGTTCTTGCAGCTTCCTTGAGAGTTATGTTTCTTCTTGTTGCTACTCCATTCTACTGTGGAGTCCTTGCTGCAGATAATTCATGAGCAATACCATTTTCAACACAATATCGAAGTTATTATTCCATTGACAAACTCGTCCTCCTCTATCGATCTTATCTTTATAATGGTTTGACTCTTCTCATTTTGAACTCTTTTCATCAGTTGAGGTAACTTCTGCAGAGTTTCCTTCTTTTTGCACATGAAGATTGTCCATGTATATCTTGAATAATCATCCACCACTACTAGAGCGTATTTCTTTCCACTTATGTTTGGGGGCCGCTCAATCGACCAAATAAGTCCATATGCAACAGATGCAATATCCTTGTTGAAGATGGACTAGACTTCTCTTTGAATGATGATTTGATTTGCTTTCCCATCTGGCATGCATCACAAATACTTTTTTTTTTACACTGAGTCTGGTAGTCCCTCTACAAGATTACTCCTTGCAAGCTTGTTAATTGTCTTGAAATTCAGATGACTCAGCTTCTTGTGCCACAACCAACTTGATTCGACTGTACTCTTTACTAGCAGACAAGTGCTCGGTGTGGCAGTTGACCAATCTACCACATACATATTCTTTTGTCTGGATCCTTGCAACACTACTTCATTTGATTCAGTGTTTTTAATTTGGCACACTCCCATATTGAATCCAACATTATAGCCCTTATCACAGAGTTGACTGATGCTTAACAGGTTGAAGTTGAGGCCTTCAACATATGTGACGTCTGTGATTTCTAGTCCATTTTTCTTGATGGATCCAGTGCCTTTTATTTCCCCTGGAGCTTCATTTCCTCCAAATATGACTTTTGCACCTCTAATCTCCTTGAATTTTGACAGATTTTTCTTATTTCCTGTCATGTGTCTGGAACAACCACTATCCATGTACCAGGTTCCTTGGCACTCAGCTGTTCCCTGAACCTGCAATCAAGGAAATCAGTTTTTAGGTACCCATACTTGCCTGGGTCCTGAGGGGTTAGTGATGTAAGATGATCCAACCAACCTATAGCCAAATGATCTGACTCTAAGAGGTTGCCATCTATCTGGGCCATAATCATAATTCACCTTGGCAAATTGCTTGGGGGCTTTAGGTTCATACAGCTGTCTCTTTTGTCTGTATGCCTGTGTGTGTGTGTTTTAGCAATTGCCTTCTTTGGGTAGTTGTGATATTTCTGAGTGTAGTGATTGGGTGCATATGTGTGCTGATGATAGCTCTTTTTCCTTTGGAATGACCTTAGCTGAGTTCTAGGTCTTTGCCATTTTGGCATATATTCCATAGGTCTTTGCTGATATTTCACATTATTCCAATCAGCTTGGCTTGGGTAGTTTCTACCATTCCCATCATTTGTGTTTCTTTGATAGAACTTTTAGGGATTCTGGTAGCTCTGTTTCTTCTTCACAGAGTACTTCCTGTTTGGAGTTTGCTGAGGCACTCTGCTGGATTTCTTCTCAGTTGTCCTCTCAAAGATACTCAATCGCTATTTTCCTTTTCTTTATATCCAAGGCCGCTTTGTTTGTGATTGTGCTTTGGAGTGAATGTGGGTGCAACATTTGATGTCTTGGGTTTTTGAGATGCTTCATTACTTGAAGATCCTTTTTCCAAGATCACTCTGGGAGTTTGAATGTGCACAAAGGAATTGAATCATATGCCTGTCTTGTCTCCACACTCTTTTTGGCTCATAATAAGGTCATCCAATGATTTAGATGCCTTAGTGAATGAAGCAATCACATTTTTGAGATCATTTTCTCTCTTTTCTATAGCAGCTATCTCTGCTATTAGTTTAGCATTCTCACCTTCATCTCTTTATTCTCATCAGCTATGTGACTTAGAGTACTCGCCTTCCTTAGTCACCGTGAGTTTTGCTTTTGAGTGGCTGTTTTCCTCATTTAATAGTGTGTGAGGATTTAATGTGCTCAAAGTCTTTCATCATTTTGCCTAATGAATCATAAAGATCAGTGGGTGATGAAGTGTGTGTGTCACAATCACTATCACTAGAATCTGAGTGAGATGAGTTAGAGTGTACCTCATCTTCTTGGTCAGGTTGATCTTGTTCTTTAGACATTAGACAGATCAAAGCTTCTTCTTTAGAATCAGTCGAGTAGTCAGCTTCACTACTCTCTGAGTCTGCTGTATCTTTTGACTTAGCTGTCTCTGCAGCCAACATGGCCTTTTTCTTCTCTTGTCTTCTTTCTCTGAAGACTCTTCTTTCTTCTTCATTCCTGTATTTATTGACTACAGGATATCGACAGTCAATAGCAAAATGTCCTGGTTGTCTGCAATTCCAACACAGGTTTTCAACGTTTTGGCCAGCTCTCTCATTTCTTGGGTTGTCAGCTCTTTGATATTCGACCTTTTGATACTCAGCTGTCTTTGGTGGCCTATCTTCCCTTGACTTGGAGGGAGCTGAATGTCTTCTGGAGGATTCACCTTTATTTCTTTTGTAGTTCTTGTTGAAGAACTTGTTGAATCTTTTAACCATCAGAGCAATCTCCTCCTGGTCCATAATTTCTTTGGTCTCGACTCTCTTCCCATCCTTGACTATAAGTGCAAATATTTTGGGTACAAATTGTCTCCTCTTGATCTTTTCTTCTCAGCTCAAATTCATAAGCTTTGAGGTCTGAGAATAGTTCATGATTGGATGTTTTTGATAGGTCCATTGAGTGCCTTAGAGCCATGGTTTTCATTTCCCACTCAGCTGGGAGGCTCCTTAGTATCTTCATACACATTTCCTTTTGTGTGTATTCCTTTCCAAGTGTTGAGAGCTCATTTGTAATTTCAGTGAATCTAGCGTCTAGTTGATCCATTGTCTCACCTGCAAGCATTTTAAAGTTTTCAAAATTTTTAACAACAACAGATAATTTGTTTTCCTTAATTTTCTCTGATCCTTCACAAATTAAAGTTAGTTTATCCCAGATTTCTTTTGTCGTTTTGCATGATTTGACTTTATTGAACATTGCTTTGTCCAGAGTCTTGTAGAGAATATCCTTGGCCACATTATCCAAGTTGTATCTCTTTCTGGTCATCATTGGTCCATTCAGTTTCTTGGTTTTTCAACTAGGGGGGTCTTGCTTCGCCACAACTTCCTCTCCTTCAGATGCAGCAGCTCTCCTTGCAGCTATGTTCACTTTCAATATTTGCGGCCCCATCCTCTATTACTAGCCACATTTCATCATGTAAAGCCGATAGATGAGCCTTCATACGAATTTTCCAGTCATCAAATTCCTCAATAGTGAACATAGGAATGCGTGTCAAATTTGCTTCCATGATAATAACTTTGTCTTTGAATAAGAATAGCTTTTGAAAGAGCAAGTGTTAAAAACTTCTTTGAAAAATTGGAGATCTAGTTCAAGAACTGGTCATGGAAGGCTCAATGAACCAACCGCCTCGATACCACTTATAGGTCCCAAGGGGTGTGAGTAAGGTTTAGAAGGGGGTTGAATAAACCTTACCAACTTTTCGATTTTAGTCCTTAAAAAATAACATAGTTAATTTCACAACTATGTCCTTGAGGACATGCTAAGTTAGCTAACCAAATAGAGTTAGCCACTCAAATGACTCGATTGAGCCGTTGATAGAATAACTCGGGCCGCTTATTTTAAACCTTAACTTGGCTGTGATGAGATTTTCATTGAAGACTTAACACCCTTGAATTTGATTAAACTTTGATTTTAACACTTGGTTTTAGCACTTTGTTGATTATCAATTGGATAGCAAATTATCACAGATATAAAATGATATGCGAGAAATAAAAATGTTGAAAGGTAAATGACACAATAATTTTTATAGAGGTTCAAGATGGGGTAATTCTTCTACTCCTCTCTTCTCCAACTCCTGGAGGAATCCACTAAGTATTGATTAGAGTACAAAGTGGTTATCACCCGTATACAAGTCTTGATCACATAGTGACTTGATCCTTTGGGACTCGATCTGAGATGCCTTGGTCACACACAAATGGCTTCTCGTCCGACACAGCTTCTTCACAGGGCAAACAACCGCTTTGCTACTTCACTCACTTGCTCAAGTTTTTGGATTTGATCACGAAGCCCTCCAATAACTTGAGACGGTTCAACCTTGAACCTTTCTACAATCCTCCTTGGAATGTAGACCCTTTTGATTCTTCAAAAGTTTCCACTTCAACATTAGAAGTAGTCTTTCCTTCACAGCTTGGTGTTGGATCAATTTCCTTTGAAATTTAGGCTTGAGGATTTGCTTGAATAACTTGATAATATTTTGCAGGTTACAGTGTGAGTTAATGCTTGAATGTTCGTGGTTCAGGTGACCTTCTCTCAATGAGATTCCTCAGCCTTTTATAGTGAACTTTCAAAAATTGGCCCGTTGAAGAGATAGGCTGATTTTTAAAAGTCACTTGTGTTCATTGGCTTGTCTTGTTGCAGTCCTTGATGTTGACATTTCCTCGTATTAAATGAATGTTCAGCTTTTCAGAGTCTAACACGAGGCGCAGTGCTTCCTATTGGTTTATTCCTTTTGCACGCTTCTGGGACTGAACACTTTCAGACATGGCAGCATGGAAGTATTACTTATTTAAGTAAGCTTCTTAACTTCTATGCAACGGGTTCTTTTCAGTTGTCTTGACTTGACTGTAGTTCTCTAACTTCCCCAGGTGACTTCGAGTTAGCTTCCAATCAATGGATGACTCATCCGTCACTTCAACTTGAGACTTGGCTTCTTGAGTTGACTTGACGACACTTCACACAGATTGTATCCCAAATGATACTCCTTCATCGAGTTCTTGACTTCTCCTCCTTGCCATACTCACTTGTTTCACAAATGAGACTTCATTTCGATTTCAATTGACTTCTTGTATATCCACCATTCTTGACTTCACTCGGCTTATACAAATTTATCTATTACAATGCAAATTACAAGAAAAATGGGGTGCCAACTTTCTAATCTAGGTTTTACATGGCATTCATCAAAATCTAAACAATAAATTTCCCAACAAAAGCAATGAACTCGGATTCCATAGTGGATCGAGCTATGCACGTTTACTTAGAAGACTTCCATGAAACCGCTCCTCCTCCTATTGTGAAAACATATCCTCTTGTGAATTGGAGTCTTTTGTGTCTGATATCCAATTGGCATCACAATATCCTTTCAATACTGTTGGATATCTCATATAAAGTATTTCATAGTTCATGGTATACTTTAAGTATCTAAGTATCCTTGTCACGGCTTTCCAGTGATTCTTATTCGAGTTACTTGTGAACCTACTTAGCTTACTTACTGAATATGCAATGTCCAGACGTGTACAATTCGTTAAGTACATCAGACTTCCAATTACCCTTGCATATTCTAGCTGAGAAACTGGTTCTCCTCTATTCTTGGCCAAGTGTAGACTTAGATCTACAGGTGTCTTAGCCGGAGGACTATCAAAAGCATTAAACTTTCTAAGTATGCTTTCGACATAATGAGATTGTGACAAGACAATTCCATCTAAAGTTCTAGAGATTTTAATCCCTAATATAACATCAGATAATCCCATATCTTTCATGTCAAAGTTCGTCTTTAACATGTTGTTAGTATTCATAATTAAATCATGACTACTACCCATAATCAACATATCATCTACATAAAGGCATACTATGACGTAGTCATTTGTAGTACCTTTAATGTAGACACACTTGTCACATTCATTGATCTTAAAACCATTTGATTTCATAGTTGAGTCAAACTTTTCATGCCATTGCTTAAGTGTTTGTTTTAGTCCATAAAGTGAGTTAACAAGTTTACACACCTTTTGATCTTGACCGGGTGCAATGAACCCCTCGGGTTGTTCAATGTAAATCTCCTCTTAAAGTTCACCATTCAAGAAGGCAGTCTTAATGTCCATTTGATATATCTCAAGGTTATGCAAAGTCATAATAGCAACGAGACACGAATGAACGTAATCCTCGTAACAGGAGAATATGTATCGAAAAAGTCATATCATTCCTTTTGTTTAAACCCTTTAGCTACCAAACGGGCTTTGTACTTTTCTATAGATTCATCTGCTTTATAATTTCTTTTTAGAATCCACTTGCATCCTAAAGGTTTGCAACTCGATGGGAGATCAACCAACTCCCAAGTGTTATTTTGCATGATGGAATATATTTTATTATTGGTAGCTTCTTTCCATAGAGGAGCTTCTGGACTAGACAAAACTTCTTGAATAGTTCTAGGTTCGTTTTCTAACATATAAGTTAGAAAATCAAGACCAAAAGACTTAGCTGTTTTTGTCCTTTTACTGCATCTTGGTTCCTCTTCATCGGCACTTTGAGGTAACCTTGCAGGTTCATAAGTTCGTTTATTTGAACTTTCTTCTTTCCTTTCTTTATTCGAAAAGATATTCTCAAAGATAAAGCATTCCTTGATTCAATGATCATACATGCATTTATATCAGGAATAGTTGACTTGTGCACTAAAATGCGATGTGCACTACTATTGTTAGCATATCCAACGAAAGCACAATCGATCACCTTCGGACCGATTCTAACTTGTTTCGGCTTAGGCATTTCGACTTTAGCCAAACACCCCCACACTTTGAGGTATTTATATGACGATTTACATCCTTTCCATAACTTTCATTTTCATTTTTACCTATATGCGGGATCTTATTAAAAATGTAGTTTGCGAAAAGTATAGCTTCCCCCCACAAGTTTTGGGGTAGGCCAGAGCTTATCAACATCGCATTCATCATCTCCTTAAGAGTACGGATTTTGGGTTCTGTTACACCATTTTATTGAGGTGAGTAGGGAGTTGTTGTTTGATGAATTATACCCGCTTCCGAGTAGAATTCTTCAAATGGAGCAACATACTCTCTGCCTCTATCACTTCGAATCATCTTAATTTTCAACTTCATTATTATAAGTTTTAAAAGTTACTAAAGTTTCATCTTTGCTTTTGAAAAGATATACATAGCAATATCTTGTGCAATTGTCAATAAATGTTTTAAAGTACTTTTTCCCACCTCGAGTTTGCACGAGTTTTAAATCACACACATCTGTATGAATTAACTCGAGTGGTTTGCTACTTCTCATTACCGAATGAAATGGTGCTTTGGCCAATTTTGCTTCAACACAAATTTCGTATTTGTCTTGTGAATCAGTTTTAAACATAGGTATTGATTCCAGATTCACTAACCTTTTAATTGTGTTGAAGTTTACGTGTCCTAATTAGAACAATCCAACAAGTAAACATAAGTAATAGTTTTATTCTTCCCCTCTTGGCGGAAAACAGACATTACAGACATCTTAAAGAGCCATTTATCAAGGTAGCCCTTACAAAGAAACTGACCATTCTTGGTCATTACAAACTTGTCAGACTCAAACACTAGTCTAAACCCGGACTTACTCCGGAAACCAAATTCTTGCGGATATCCGGGAAATGCAGCACATCCACAAGCGTAAGCTCCTTTCTGGAAGTCATCTTGAGCACAACCTTCCCAAGCCCCATGATGTTGGAAATCGAGAGTTTCCCATGAAAAGCTTTCTTCCATTTATCGGAGTGTAGGAGGAAAAAATCTCCTTGTCGGCATAAATATGACGAGTAGCCTCGGTATATATCCGCCACTCCCTTGGGTTATCCACCATATTGGCTTCAATTAAAACAACGGTGAGATCGAGCTTCGATATGTCTATTGGAACAGATTTGTCCTCGGTCACATTGGCTTGTTGGTTGCCATTTTGATTGCCCTTTTTCGGGTGTCGGCAATCCTTGGCCATGTGGTTCGGTTTGCCACATTTCTAGAAATTTCCCTTGAAATTCTTGGCCTTCCTCTTGTCTTTTTCAGAATGTATTCGCTTCTTGCTAGTGCTCAATTCAGTAAGATTGGCCTTGGCCTCCATTCCAAACTTACTGGACTTCACTTTGGATTTTTGATTGTCTTTCTCAATCCAAAGTTGTACAATCAGATCCTCAAGCCCCATTTCTTTGTGCTTGTGCTTGAGGTAGTTCTTAAAATCCTTCCACAATGGCCGGCAATTCTTCGATTATTGCAGCCACTTGGAAAAACTCGTTCAGAATCATCCCTTTAGACATTAAATCGTGAAGTATGATTTGAATCTCTTGCACTTGGATGATCACCGTCTTGGTGTCAACCATCTTGAAATCCAGAAATTTGCGGACAACAAATTTCTTTGTGCCGGCATCTTCTGTTTTGTATTTCTTCTCCAAAGAGTCCCACGACTCTTTGGATGTTTTGAACGAACTATAGACGTTATAGAGGGTTTCGTCTAGCCCGTTCAAAATATAATTCTGACACAAGAAATAGCTATTATTCGAAGCATCCACAGCGATTCTCCGTTAGTTATCGGATTCTTCATCACCAACGGTAGGGGGTCCTCCTTCAAGAAACGGGACAGACCCAAGGTTGTCAGGTAGAACAACATCTTTTGTTGCCAGCGATTAAAGTCAACGCCGGAGAACTTTGCCGGCTTTTCGCCGTGAGCGGGAGCAAAGACCATTGGAGTGAACGAACGGATGCCATTGTCTTGAAAATGGAAAACAAGATATCGTGTGCGATTGTTATTTGGGTGGTTTATTTTTACAAAAATCAAGCTAAGTGTTTGGGTATATAAAGCTAAGTCGAGGCCTCGTATTTTATACGATCTCGCAAGACGATATCTCCCCATATACGTAGTGCTTATAGTTCTGGCGATCGTCAGAAGATACAACGACTTTACTTGATTGTTTAAGGCTTCCAAGCTATGAAGGGAAGGATATCAATATACTGATGCAAATGACTCGATTTTTAGGCTTCAATTTCGTACCAGAATTCATCTTCATGGGGTTCATATATATAGGCATCAAGGTACCCGATGGAAAGGACATGTCTTTTGGCTCGAAAAGATATGTCTACAGCCAAAAAATGCACCTGGTTGCTCGAACAGGTGCAACAGTTCAGACGTGTGCGTCCGCACACACCTGCATGCGTACAATTTGGTCCATCCATCGGCCCAATGCACGCCGCAAGATCGGCTCGCAAGACAAGACGCACGCCGCGGCGTGGCGTGCGTGCGCTCTGCGCACTCCCTCAGTTGGAATTTTATTTAATTAAAAATAATTAATTAATTTTAAAGGGTTTTAAATAAATTTGGTCCAAAAAATATAAGGGCCTTGAAGCCAAGCCCAGGCCCGCGGCGCGCGCGCGGGTCTGTATTTTGAACCAAACCCACAAGTATGTATTTACTCACCCTTTTAAAAACTTTGGTGCCCTAAGGGCCCAAACCCAATTGTCCAACTTAAGATTTATTAATTGAGCAAACTTTGACTTTTCTTCCTATGTGGGATGGAGTTTTTCTCCTTCTCCACATTTTCTATTTTTCATACCATTTTCTAGTTTTAAGTGACTAACTTCTAGCATTAAATTCTCATTCACCCGGGATTGGTTTTGAGAAATTCCAAATGTCATTCTCATATGTTCACTTAGTAGAATTATTGCAAATAATTTAATTCCATCTTCACTAATGGAAACCACTTAAATATTTGGTCAAAATCGGGTCAACACCCAATTTCTTATAACCAAATTCCAACAATAATAATAAAAAAGAAAAGTACAAATAGAAATAAAACAAACAAGAGCAATCCTTGAAGAATAAACCCCTATTTTTTTTCATCCCATGCCATGAAATGATGCATTACTAGACTAATACAAAACTGAGGAACTCACTAGCTAATACATTGATTAACTAAACTAAATCATGATTAAACCTAGTTATTCTACAAAAATATATATTCTAATTCTATTGCAATTCACATGTCATATTCCATGACAGAAGTGAATATTCTTTGGCCCGGAGATAATATCATTCTTGGGTCAAACTTTAATTTTCTTTCTTGAAAAGTGTCCCATTTGGACCCAAAATGCGTCATCCAATCTTCCTTGGATTTATAAAACGGTAGATACTGTTTGATCTTGATGCCAGACTTTTCACAGAAATCAACTATTTCTTCATTTAGTTTATCAAACACATATGATTCGGTGGGCCTACTTGAGGGCAGTAGTCCTAGGGTGTAGAAGATCTCCTCATCTGGTATTACAGCAGACATTCGATCATCCCATCTGCACAATAATCAATATTGTAATAAGTTAATTAATATTTAGGTTTAATTGGAAAGTTGGTCCCCTAATTATGGGACAAGTGACATAACACGATAACATGACACGATTACAAACACTATTACAGAGAAAAATTATACGATACAGCACGACACAAAATGCAAGACACGAACACGAAATTATAAATTAAGTTAAAATTACAATTATTGTTATATTTAAGATCAAATAAAATGATAGCACGAAAACCTGATAGTACAACACAGACATGATAAGATGACACGATTTGTCACCCTACCCCTAACTATAAAATACTAGCAATTTTGGTCCTGTAAATATTTCAGATATCAATTTTGATCCCATAAAATTTTGATTCTATTCAATTTTGATCCTATAGAAGTTCTAGTTTGTGCGATTTGGTCCTACAAGTTCCAATTTTGTGTGATTTTAGTCTCAATGAGTGTTTAAATATTTTATTTGTTCCTACAATATCATTGTTCTTTAGCCAAAATACCAAAAATACTTATGACCGTTAAAAGTTACAGAACTGAAGTTGATATTTTGACTAAAGAGTAATATCGTCAAAAACCGAAACTACTATATCAAAAAATTATAGAACTAAGATTGTCAACCACTAAGAGTTAGGGTTCTAAAATTGCAATTAAGCCTAATATTTAATCCATATAAGACAATAAACTGCATAAAAGACAGCAAAAAATAAAAAAAAAAAAAAAAAAAGTTGTGTAAGAATAGTATACGTACTTTTGTCTGTGAAAAGGGTAGAAAAGAATGGGGCCTGATGTGTGGTTATGTCTCCGAATCATGTTGACAAAAACGCCATCATTGAAATCCATGATTTGAGATTTTGGTACAAAAAGATTCAGCCATGGATGAGCTTCTAATTGATCTTCTGAGTTCTGATTTTCTCTGCTTCCAACTCTATTTAGAAAGTCTAACAGGGGAACATCTTTCTTGAAAACGAAACCAGGAATGAAGTTCAAATCTTTAAGTAACAAGTCAACTTCCTGCAATATAGATATATATATATATATATGAGGGGTACGTTATGTAAATATTTTCCAAATATAAAATAGGAATAATTATAAAAACACTTTATATTATTGAGGTTTAAATTAACATGTAACTAATGCATATATAGGTGAAAATGTACGTGCCTGGTCTATGGTATCAGTATTATGATGGTCGTAGTATTTGACAACTTCTATGGAGTAGAGGAGACCTTGCTTGCTTTGCAACAAAGAATGAATTTTGGATTGATCGGACGGTGAGTAAAAGGAAGATCTCCAGTTATTTGGAGGGCTGTGATCCGTGATGAGGGAACCTTCCACGTAATTTGGGCCATTGATGTCAATTGAGATGAGATGTTCTTGGTCTCTTGTGAACATGGAGAAATCACTATAAAGCAATCTCACCCATTTTGCCTAAACAAAGGATGAATATAACAACATTGAAATCTTGGGCGAAAAATTAAAATTATGTTTTTTTTAGATCATTTGTTAAATGGATTTACTTTTTTTTTTCCTAAACTCATAATTATTCGACGTGATTCAAGCTTATTCTTACTCTTGTTGGTGCTTTCTCTAGGACAATTCTCGCTCTAGTAATGATGCCAAACTGTCCCAGTCCCCCAAGAACTGCCAAAAATAGCTCGGAATTCATATCTTTGGAGCAAGTGAGAAAGTCCCCTTTGCCTGCATGAAATACATATGAACATTAATTGCAATTATAAATATATGAAACAAAAAAAAAATTAGGATTTCGGTTATTCACGTGATATTTCAATTGATACTAATGAGTCTCAATTAAAACCTTATAATTTGTATGTACCTCATGCAATAATGTCACCTTAGACAATCTTATACTGAATATTTCAAGTACCAACAGGATCACTACTCATGTTGCCCAAAATTGCCTCCTGAATTAATATACATATATATGAAGAACTTATATGATATACTCTTTTATTAATCAAATTACAACCTGAAAAATCAATTACTAAAGTAAGTTGAAAAGTGCGCGCTGCTTGCTAAAAGTACCCAGTAAATGTAGGTCCATTAATTAATTATTGACCAAGCTACCTATATATCCTAATAAAGTGCCAAGAACCGACAAATCTATATGCTTTCAATGTTCTGTACCTGATACCTAGTATTCACAAAGATTTTCTCAAAAAATAATAATAATAATAATAATAAAAACACCGATCATATTCATATATGCATACCAGTAATAACATCAAGTTCAAGAACATTGCTAATCTGAGGACCATACAAAAACGACTGTCCACTAATTCCAGCATTAGATAATGTTCCCCCCACAGATAAGTACAAATAATCCGTCCAAGAAACGGGCGAGAGCCCATGTTCAAGCCCGGCCCGCAAAACATCGATCCACATCTGCTCTCCCCCAACATCTGCATAATACCCTATTGAAGGGCTCCAAGAAACCCTAATTCCATTCCCATTAATATTTTCACTCAAAGCCGCCATGTCCACCACCACGCCGCCACGTGCCATGGCCTGTCCTCTAACGGAATGGCCGCGGCCTCGGGCGGAGACGGTAAATGGGGTGGAACAATTGTTCGAAAACTGAATGAGGTTAATAATGTCCTGAATGGATGAAGGATAAAGAACCGCAAAAGGGTTTTCTTGAACAAGATTTCCATAGTCATTTGAGGCTGATTTAATGGATTGAGGATCTGTTTGGAGCATTTTTGTGATATGATCATGTGATGAGATTTCAGTAGGACATGTTGTGCAGATTGAATGGGTTATTATGATGAGAAAAATGATGGACTGTGAAGAAATGGGACAAGGGTTTGCCATTTGAGATGGGAGAAAGATGAAGAAGATGAGAATGGTTAAGTGTGGGTGTATTTAAAGAGAGATTTGCATGAGGTTGGAGTATGTGAATCTTGGGTGGTGGGAAAGAAATCTTTTACATATGATGCATGAATTCATGTCAAGGATATATATATATGAAGGGACAATATTTTACATGAGTTTGCCTACTTTTTTCATACAAGCGATGACATGCATGGAGAAATGTTATACATAACATTTCATTTACTTATTGGTTTGATTTGAAAGTATGAATATATTTAGCTCCTTCAAGTCAAACTTTAAACATGTATTGGGATTTCTTGTTCCACTTTTCTATTCCACTCTCTATTCTATTACATCATGTAAATGATGACATGTACACAAGACAATGTCAAATACACATGTGTTTAATTTCATCCAATATATGGAATAGAGAGTGAAATATTAAGAAAAGTGGAACAGAAGATATATAGTATTGGTTTACTTTTTTCACTTATTTTGCAAGATAATTTAAAAATTCCAAATATTGAAAATACAATGCACCCACAGGCTTTCATTCTTGTGGGCCTTGACAATATATATGGACTTGACACTTCAATGGAAAATACAAGTAAAACCAACAACATATTAATTGGTAAACACAT
Organism: Rehmannia glutinosa; assembly: GCA_016081115.2. NCBI lineage: Eukaryota > Viridiplantae > Streptophyta > Magnoliopsida > Lamiales > Orobanchaceae > Rehmannia > Rehmannia glutinosa. Next base: position 58,463,678 of record CM071931.1, on the reverse strand, counting down.
TTTGTTTTCTTTTTCCATTTAGCCATTTAGGGATTAGAAAATATGATGGTCATATATAGTTAGGTAGGTGCCTATTCAAGAATCTTTGAAATTAACTTAGATGTGAAGTATCAATTAGGCATTGTACAGGGTTGAGATCCACAGAGATATGCTGGAAATATTGAAAGGGAAACATCACTAAAGATTTTCTTCTTAATTGTGAGATCACATTTGTAGGTATAGGAGGCAACAAGTAAATCTCAAAAGTCAAGTTCTAACTATAATTTCCCAGCCCATGTTGTCCCAGGAAAATCACTTTGAGCCCTCAATTTTGTCTAAATAGCTGTCATAGAGTAGTGGTCACACAAAATTTTGCTACCCTTAATTTCTAGAATAGATTAGTATCCAAGTTTGCATAGTATGTTATATTGCTTGACTTTACATAGTCTATTGTTTGCGTAACCCTTATATGATTATAGTCTTTTATTAAATTAAGTGATTTTGTAATATTTCAACCTTGTGGATGTCAATGCTTTTAAGATTGGTGGGGCAAAAGATTTACACTAGAGAAAAACCGATCTTTGCTATTTTGCTCTACTTGAATGCCTGCAAAACAACTGTGAAAAGGGGCTCGGAGAGATTTCTCCGACGTACTCTATCCAATGCTCAAGTCAGAATAAGCTTTTAGCGAGATAAGATAAATAACTAATCAAGTGTAGTGAGTATTAAAGTATAACTCTAAACATACCTTAAAATGGAATATTTATAAGTATTTAGAATTCGGATTTCCGAGAAATCCAAGGTTTGTTAGGGGTACTTAAGGTTTCCATAACAGAATTAATGAGTCAGCCTTATCCATCTGAGTCCAGGTTCGAGTTAGGATTTTTCTATCTGAGTCCCGAACTTAAATAAGATCAAACACTTACTCGATATGTAGCAATGCTAGTTTGCTTCATTATTGGCAGTGGTCTTTGGGATAGTCTCTTCACCTAACCCAACTGACAATGCCAATCTCGGTATCTTTATCTGCCATCTGCCACGATGTCTGGACGTTAACTCGGATTAATTATTTTCTTGACCTTCAGGTCAGGATCATTCATCTTGAGGAGAGAAAACAGACGAACAGTTCAGCATTGTTTTGACTGACAAGATCGTCCTAGTTTAGTCCTTATCAAATACTTTTTCGGAAAAATAAAATTAAAAGTCTTCTTTTCCTAAGCTAAATGCTATATATTAGATATTAATTCTACCATGATAACGTGCATCATTTGTAGAGCATGTCTGAAAAATGCCGGTACCTAACTCATGGAAAATTCTTGGGGTTGGGGGGTTGGGAGACAACTCATGAACTGCGTGTCTAATGTTTTGACAATAATTTATTAAATGCAGATCATATTAGGAAGAATCTAGCTTGTATAGGAATTCCTACACCAATATCATATCTTATAAATGTTATATCAATATATGTTTTATTCTAAAAAAAAAAAAGTACTACATAAATGTATTATCAGCTTGATTTCTAATCAAACTGAATCTTTATTCTAAATGATATTTACAATATCATTAATGTATATTGTTAAGTGTATAAAATGAAATAATCAATGTATATTCAAGTTTTTAATAATATTAATATAAAAGATTGAACACCATTTAAAGTAAAATATAATAAACTATTGGTCTAGCAAAAAAAAAGGAGATCAGATTTCTTATTCTACTTTGTTGAAAAACATGTGATTTTAATTATTTAAAGTGGTAATGGTACAAAATAGCCATTTAGAAAATGTAAAGATTAAAAATAGCCATGTTTTGTAGACACATCTTTTTTAGTCATTTTGGGGTGTAAAATGACATTCATACCCTTCTAGCAAGTTAGTTTGATATTTGGGTTACTTCTCTATGTATCTTCTTACTCTTTTTTTAAGAAATCGAACCTGTAGTTTTCATTTTTAAATATGGTGTTGAATTATAAATATCGAAAAGATGATTAATTTGATATATTATACATGCAAAACGAATTTAAAATGAAAAAATTATGTGAATTCAAAGTTTTTTGGAAAAAAAAAATAACTGGGTATAATGTAACTCGAATTCGAGTCACTATGACTCAGATTCGAGTTACAGTGACTCGAATTCGAGTTACAACATGACTCGATTTCGAGTCACTCAATGTGTGATATATAACATAAATTCATTATTATAACCAAAAGGTTTGTGTGGCATAGTTGTTTGTCTAATGTTTCCTCACTATTAGGTCATGGTATCAATATTCACTGACCTCAACTTTTTTTTCTACTCCAGTACAAACCTTTTGCTACTCCAGTACAAACCTTTTGGTTATAATAACGAACTTTATGTTATATATCACACATTGAGTGAACTTTATGTTATATATCACACATTGAGTGACTCGAAATCGAGTCATGTTGTAACTCGAATTCGAGTCATAGTGACTCGATTTTTTTTTCAAAAAAAAAAAATTTTAATTTTTTTTTGTTTTCGAGTCACAGTAACTCGAATTCGAGTCCTGTGTGACTCGATTTTTTAAAAAAAAAAATTATTTTTTTCGAGTCATGTTCGAAAGTTCTTTGTGACTCGATTCGAGTCACATTGACTCAATTCGAGGAGCTCAAAGATACCCATTATATATCACACATTGAGAGAAATAACCCAAATATCAAACAAACATGGTAGAAGGGTATTGATGTCATTTTACACCCCAAAATGGCTAAAAAAGATGTGTTTGAAAAAGATGACTAAAAAACATGTTGGTTTGTTGGGAATGGCTAAAAAAAATTGCCTCTTATTTAAATGTATTTACACGTGTCATCCATCCATCCATCCATGATAGAAATGGAGTGGAATGAAAAATCCATATCCAGCAAAAATTGGAGAAGTGGAATGGGCAATGTATAATTTGTCAAAGTAAAATTATATTCAACTCAAAATCTTTGACAATTTGGCCCAAAGATCACAAGGCCAAGAAAAAAGGTGGACTTGAGAGTTGAGACCTGCATGGAAAAAATATGCGATCCTGTACTCAATTTTAATTAAAAACATGTGATGCATTTTCTGACATTATATTCTTGTCTGGTTCAGTGTGTATCTGCGTGCACGTTACTTTTGTGACTTGTTTTGTCTATGGATTCCTTGCTTTTTCTTTTTAATTACCTTTTTGTTTTAATTTCAAAGTACATATAACAGCCATTGAACTGCATTATAAAGTTAAACTGTTGAGTATTTAAACTAATTTTATCATATTAACTCTTTTAGGAATCTTTATATTCTTAAAGGCTTAACATTCTGAGAAATTATCGAAAATACCTCATTTTTTGAAAAAATACACTATTTCCGCTCTTATCATTTTTGTACTATTTTTTTCATTTTTACACTCCTGCATATTTTTTGGTTATTTTTAAGTTTTTTTTCGAATTTTTTTGTTCATGTATTACTTTATATGCTATATATGTTGTTTCAATGTTGTTTATATTTGTTTCTTGATTGTTTCGATATTTCAATACAACTTTTAATTATTTTGTACGGTTTTTTTTGTTCATGCGTTGTGTTTACATATTGTTTTTGTTGTTTTCGGTTGTTTCTGTACTGTTTTAATGTTGTTCTGATGTTTCTTTGTTGCTTCCATGTAGTTTTCGATTCAATGCAGTTTTTACCTATTTCTAAACTCTTTTTGTTCATGTGGTGTTTTCTATATTGTTTATGTTGTTTGTGGTTTGTGTCTATGTAGTTTTCAATGGTGTTTTGTTGTTTCTTGGTTGTTTCTGTGAGGCCCCGAATTTTAACAACGTGAGATACGGTGTTATGTAGTGATTATTTATTCGGCTATGTATCACAAACCTATTATTAATGAAACGCGACTCTACTTTTATTTATTTCTTCCAACGTCAATTACACATTTCGCATTTTTGGAGCTTAGCAATTTTATATTCTCCTCTAGTATTAATGCTTGATCGAATGACTACGACTTTAGAAATATTAGACCCTCGAAAATTTAGGAGTACATTTCGATCCTTATCCAAATATTTCATCTTATTCTATAATTCATCCCAACCAACTTCCAATTTATTTTTCGATTACACATTTCATATTTCACATCTTTATTTTAAATTTCTAAATATTTAATTATGGATATATATACATTTTATTTTTTTTCCCTCAATTTTATAAAGAAAAGAAACCAAATATTTTTTTCCTTTTTTTTTCTCTAATTTTCGAAATTACCACTTTAAATGGGGAAAATAACTCAATTTTTCTTCTGTCACTATTTTATCATTTTGTATCTCCCAACTAAATTATTAGTGGACAAAAAAAATAAATAAAATTTTGATAATTTTATTTCTATTTTATTTTATATCTTCCAAGCCTAACTAAAAATCTTCCTACAAATCCCACTAACCCCTTAGTCAAACAAATGAATTTTAAATTTCCCTCTAAAACCTTGTGACGCCCCGAATTTTCAGGATGTGAGATACGACGTTATACAGTGATTTATTTATTTGGTTTAGTAACACGAACCCGTTATTAATAAAACACGACCCGACTTTTAATCATTTCTTCCAACGTCAATTACGTCTTCCTCATTTGCGAGCTTAACAATTTTAGATTTTCCTCTAGTATTAATACTTGAACGGTTAATTACGGCTTTAGGAATATTAGACCCTCGAAAATTTAGGAGTACATTTCGATCCTTATCCAAATATTTCATCTTATTCTATAATTCATCCCAACCAACTTCCAATTTATTTTTCAATTACACATTTCTTATTTCACATCTTTATTTTAAATTTCTAAATATTTAATTATGGATATTTATACATTTTATTTTTTTCCCTCAATTTTATAATGAAAAGAAACAAAATATTTTTTTTCTTTTTTTTCCCTAATTTTCGAAATTACCACTTTAAATGGGGAAAATAACTCATTTTTTCTTCTACCACTATTTTATCATTTTGTATCTCCCAACAAAATTATTATTGGACAAAAAAAAAATTTGATAATTTTATTTCTACTTTATCTTATGTCTTCCAAGCCTACAATTAATAATTTTCTCTACAAATCCCACTACCCCATTAGTCAACTCAACAAATTTTAAATTTCTCCCTAAAACCTAGCTTTTGGCCAATTGTCCCTAAGAAAGTAACCTAACTATATAATTTATGTCCTAACTTCCCCAATTATTATCCTAACTCATCATTTAACCAAAACAAAACACAAATCTTCTCTCCAACTTCTCTCCAAAAATCCTCCAACATTTTCTCTAAGCATAAGTTCTTCTTCTTCTTCAAATCTTCAAACATTTCTTCATATCTTCAAACACAACTTCTTCATATCTTTAAGCATTTCTTTATATCTTCAAAACACACATTCTTCAAATCTTCAAACAAACTTCATATCTTCAAAACACACATTCTTCATATCTTCAAACAATCTTCATATCTTCAAACATTTCTTCATATCTTCAAACACAACTTCTTCATGTCTTCAAACACTTCTTCATATCTTCAAACACACTTTCTTCATAACTTCAAGTATACTTTCTTCATATCTTCAAACACTTTCTTCTTTCTTCAAACACTTAAAAAAAAAAAAAAAACTCTTCTTACTTCTTTATTTTCGAAACTATCACTACTACAAGGTAAGGAATTTCTTCTTCAATCCATTTTGATATTTCTAGCTCATCCTCTTTGTTAGATAAATGTTTTATCAAGATTTTGATGATTTTGTTTAAATGAGTTTTTATACCGAAACAATGTTTTTATATGTTGTCCAAATACTCCTAAATGATTTAAAATGTTTTTACTAATTTTTGGAGTATTTCTTAGAGTTTTTAATTTGATTAAAATTGGACAACACTTTTGATGATTTTGTTTATATTGGTTTTTACACCAAAACTATGTTTAAATATTGTCCAAATACTCCCAAATGATATAAAATGTTTTTACTAATTTTTTGGAGTATTTCTTGAAGTTTATTTTTAAAAAAAAATCGGACAATATTTCAAATTAGAGGTCGACCGGTCGCCCAAATGGTCGACCTGTACCTGAAGAAAAGAAAACACGAAACAGAACATGCAGGTCTTGAAAAAAGAGGGAGGGGGACCGGTCCAGGGGAGGGCCGACCGTCGCGGCCGCCGACCCCGGCGCAAACCCCTACCTGGATCGCACTATTTTTTTCAAACGGTCGAAATCTTCAACAGGCAACCGGTCGCCTATGATATTTTGTGACAAAGAAAATGATGTTTGTTTGAAATTCTTGACAAAGAAGATTTACTTTTCATTTTTGTACAATATTTTCTACATCTTGTGATCTTCTTTTTGTAGACAAAAGTGAAGATAGAGGAGCCTATGTTGGGAGCCTATGTTGGTGAAGACTTCCCTATAAATAGAGGATGAATTGAAGACACAAAACACAACACAAACAAGCAAAATACACAACAAGAAATCTGCAAATTGTTCAAGCTTTCATTTTTACATTCTTGTTGTAATAACCTAAGTACTATCACTTGCACATCTTTGAGGTATAGGCTTCTTGATTCTTGATTACACTTGCACTCAATCTTTGTATTGGTTTCATAGAGTTGTAATCTTGAATTTTGTCCATCATTCAACACAAGACATCCTTGTGAGTATTCTTGTGGTAAGAATACACTTGGGTGATTTAGGTGATAGGTGTTTGAAGAGTGTGGTACTCTTCAAAGGTGGTGAAGGAAGATTGTGGTAATCTCCTTGAACGTGTTGTAAGAGGATTGTGGTGATCCTCAATGTGTTGTATTAATTGTGGTAATTAATAAAATCTTTTTTTCTTTTTGAAATCCATCCCGGAGATACTGGGGTGGTAGAGGATTAGGCCCTAGGTGGGTTGAACCTCTTTAAATCAACGAGTGTTGTTTAATTTCCGCATTTATATTCTTGTCATTTACTTGTTGATTCAAAAAAGAGGGTGATTTGCAAAAAATCGGCATAATCTATTCACCCCCTCTAGATTATCGTAGCCACTTGACTAACAAGTTGGTATCGAGCCAAACTCTTTGGCTAACTCTTCCGAGTAAAGAGGAAAGATCCATGGCTATGAATGAAGCTTATCTCACCACCGGCGCCTTCACCAACAAGCCACCACTATTCGACGCCAACAACTACGCATTTTGGAAAGACCGCATGGAGTGCTTTCTACAAGGATGCAGATTTGATATTTGGAATGTGGTCATTGAAGGAGTTGCTCAACCAACAACAAAATTGGAGGATGGTACCACGATTCCCAAGCCGTTCAAGGAATACGATGAAAATGACAAGAAGGCTTTCTCTTTAAACGGTAAGGCCTTAAATATTTTACATTGCTCTCTTACCGCCACCGAATATAATCGCATAAGAGGCATACGGTCGGCACATGAAGTTTGGGAAAATTAGAAACCATCTATGAGGGCACAAAGAAAGTGAAGCAAGCAAGAAAAACAATGCTTGTGAAAGACTTTGAAAATTTCAATATGCATGATGGTGAAAGCATATCAAAAATGGTGGAAAGGCTTGACAACATTGTCAATCCTCTTGTGGCTCTTGGAAAGGTCATCTCCGAAGAAGATAAGGTGACCAAAGTCTTAAATGCCCTTCCCGGCTCATGGTCCAAAAAGGTGACGGCAATCACGGTAGCTCAAAATCTTGAAACACTCAAGTTTGATGAGCTCATTAGGAATCTCCTTATTTATGAAGTATATCTCAAGGAGAGGAAAAATTCTCAACCATCCACCTCTAAACCGGGTACGCAAAATATTATTAAAGGCTTAGCATCTTCTTCTAATAATGTTTATTATGCTTGTGATGAGGATGATGAAGAAACGGCGGCTCTTGTTAGAAAATTTGCAAAATTTGTAAACAAAAATAAAGCAAGAAAGCCAAGAGACAATTCTTGTTTCAAATGCGGAAAATCCAGGCACTACATAGCCGATTGCCCGAAATTAGCGAAAGAGGAACAAAAGAAGAAAAAGCCTTTTCCGAAAAAGAAGGCATTAAATGCGGACGTCAAAACTTGGGATGAATTACTTGAAACAACCGACGAAGAAGAAGAATCCGAACATGGTCTTATGGCCATAGACGATGAAAATACCGAGGTACGTTCTAATGCTTCATCTTCTTCCCTAGTTGATGAATTACAATGTGATTTTGATGAATTGCAAAATGAGTTTCAAAATTTGATTGTTAAATACAAGAATTTGAAAAAGGAGCATAAAGAGCTTAAACTAGAAAAAGATAAATTATATATTTCTTATGACTCTCTTGATAAGGCTCATGCTATTACTCTCACTATGGTCCGTACTCTTGAAACCGAAAAACAAACGCTCACAAATGATATTGAAAAATTGAAAAATGATGTGCATCGATTCAATTTAAGTACGGATAAAGTCACAAAAATTTTAGATGCACAAAGAGGTGAGCATTCTAAATTAGGACTTGGTTACAAACCTTTTCAAAATGTTTTTAAGAAAAAAGATCAAGGTCCAACCTTTGTGCATGCTAGTAGTCCTCGTATTATTACTTGTTTTTATTGTGGTAATAATAGACACTATGCTAGCAATTGTAAATTGAAGAATAATTTTAGCTATTATTGGAGACCTAAAGGTCTCAAGGCTAACCCCCATGGACCCCAAAATCATAGGGTACCTAAAAATAATTCCTTTGTAGGTTATAGGGGCTATAACAACAATGGAAGATTCAAAATGGCTCGTGGACAGCGGATGTTCACGCCATATGACCGGAAAGAGAGAACTTTTTACCAACATCAAGCTCCAAGAAGAGGGTATGGTCATGTTCGGCAATGGCAAAGGAAGGAAGAATTCTTGGAAATGGAGAAATTGGTAACTCTTCTTTCTCTCTTAGTAATGTTCTTTTAGTAGAAGGGCTTAAGTTCAATTTGATAAGTGTTAGCCAACTTTGTGATTCAAATTATAATGTTGTTTTTAATAAAGAAAAATGCCTTATTTCCAAAAATGATAAAATTATTTGTGAAGCAATTAGAAAAGGCAATCTTTACAAAATTTGTACAAGTGATTTGGTTAGTCAAAATGTTTCTTGTCTTGTCACCAATAATGATTTAACTAGTTTATGGCATAGGCGACTTGGACATGTTGGATACAAAAATCAAAACTATTTACAAAAACCAGCATGTAAAAGGACTACCCAAATTGAATTTTGAAAATCTTGGCTTATGTGACACTTGTCAAAAGAACAAATTAGTTAAGAGTAGTTTTAAGCCTAAAAATGAAATTTCCACTACCAAACCCCTACAAATGCTTCATCTTGATTTGTATGGGGATATTGGTACGGCAAGTCTAAGTGGAAAACATTATACTTTTGTTATAGTTGATGATTTTTCTAGATATACTTGGGCTCTATTTCTTACAAATAAAAGCGATGCCGTAAATGAGTTTGTTAAGTTGTGTAGACTCATTGAAAATTAAAAGGAAGATACTATTAAGTCTATTCGAAGTGATCGAGGTGGAGAATTTGACGGTGAATTTAGAGTCTTTTCGGACACTTCAAGAAATGAGTCGGTCCATGTTAAATGAATTTTCACTTCCAAAATATTTTTGGGCCGAAGCCGTAAGTACCGCTTGCTATGTCATTAATCGAGTTTATATTCGTCCTAAAATGAATAAAACTCCATATGAGCTTTGGAAAGGAAGAACTCCAAATATTAGTTATTTCAAAATATTTGGATGTAAATGTTTTATTTTGAATACTAAGGATCAATTAGACAAACTTGATCCTAAAGCCGATGAAGGAATTTTTATGGGGTATTCAATCAAGAGCAAAGCATATCGGGTTTACAATAAGACTAGTGGGGTTGTTGAAGAATCTATCCATGTCAAATTCAATGACGCTTCGGGTGTGAAAGGATACCCAATGATGAAAGTGATGAAGAGAATATTATTGAACCCATTGTTCAAGATGAAACTCAAAATGATCAACCTTCAAGCTCAAGTGTTCCTCAAGAAGATAAAGGTGATACTTTGAATCTTCCCGTAGCATTGAAATTTAAGGTAGATCACCCAAAAGATCTTATTATTGGTGATCCCCTTGATAAAGTAATGACTCGAGGAAAATTTGCCGAGAAAGCTCTTATATCTCAAAAAGAGCCTAAAAATGCTAAGGAAGCCATTGAAGATGAGGATTGGTTTTTAGAAATGCAAGAGGAGTTGAATCAATTTGAAAGGAATGATGTATGGGAATTAGTACCTTGTCCTCCATCTCAAACCATTATTGGAACAAAATGGGTATTTCGGAACAAGCTCGATGACCAAGGCAATATTGTTCGAAACAAAGCAAGGTTAGTAGCTCAAGGTTATTGTCAAGAAGAAGGTATTGATTATGATGAAACATTTGCACCCGTAGCACGTTTAGAAGCTATTCGTATTTTACTTGCCTATTCTTGTTTTAAGAATTTCGAGCTTTACCAAATGGATGTAAAATCCGCATTTTTAAATGGTATTATTCAAGAAGAAGTCTATGTAAAACAACCTCCGGGGTTTGAAAATTTTTCCAGGCCTAATGATGTTTATAGACTTAAAAAAGCCTTATATGGTTTGAAACAAGCACCCCGTGCATGGTATGATAGACTTAGCTCTTTTCTTTTGCAAAATGGTTTTACAAGAGGTAAAGTTGACACTACTCTCTTTGCTTTTGAAAAAGGGCAAGATTTAGAGATGGCAGTGGGGCGGGGAATCCCCGTTCCCCGCGGGGATCCGCCCCGAATGGGGCGGGAATTCCCCGAAACTTTCCCGTGGGGACGGGGATGGGAATTTTTTTCTCCCCGTTGGCGGGGACGGAGCGGGGATGGGGATCATATTCCCAGCCCCGCGGGGATCCCCGCCCCGTTCCCCGCGGGGAACTGAATATTTAATATGCAATCTAATATTTTAAATATATATAATATATTATAAATATATCCACATTAAATATAATATAATAACAAAATCTTTAATTTATTTTGTATAATGAGTGTTTTATTAATTTTTTTATATAATTTATATATTTTTTAAATATTTAAAAATGATTATTCTTTATTCTTACCATTAACAAATTTTTCATCCATATATTTTCTTTGCTGCCACAAAAGAATCTCTTAACCTCTGATTTCAAAGTAGGAAATTAAAAATACTACACAAGCTAAAAAACCAACTGATCTCAAACATGGTAGATACAACTTTGTGATTTCCAACTTAATAGAATTCAACGAACCTGGAATTCCACATTCCTTGTAATAAGCTAGTATTGATTTTCAAGTTTGTCTAGAATTTTTTTCAAAGAGGAAAACATGATCTTTGCATTACAAATTCCATGTGATCTCAGTAATCACCTTTCTTCTTCACTAAACCTCTTGCAAACAACATTAAATGACCAAAAAAAACCACTCCTGTTACCCCTCTTAATATTATAGCCACTGTCTTTCCTTTATTGGCCTATTTTTCAAAAATATTAATTTTTTGCAAAAAAAAAAAAATAAAAATGGGGGGCGGGGATCCCCGCGGGGACGGGGATGGGGGGATTTTTTCCCCGTTTGTCTCACGGGGACGGGGACGGGGATTCCCCGCGAACGCGGGGACGGGGATGGGGATTGGTCCCCCACCCCCGCCCTGCCCCGTTGACATCCCTAGCAAGATTGCTTATTAGTGCAAATTTATGTTAATGATATTATTTTTGGTGCTACTAATGAATCCTTGTGCAAGAAATTTTCTAAGTTAATGCAAGGTGAATTTGAAATGAGCATGATGGGGGAGCTCAACTTCTTCCTTGGACTTCAAATTAAGCAATGCCAAGAAGGAATTTATATTTCTCAATCAAAATATACAAAGGAGCTTTTGAAGAAATTTGGCATTGAAGAATGAAGAACCGTCTCTACCCAATGGCAACAAACGTCAAAATTGACAAAGATGAAAAAGGCAAGTCGGTTGATGAATCCAAATATCGAGGTATGATTGGTAGTTTACTTTATTTAACCGCAAGTAGACCGGACATTCTTCATGCCGTATGCCTATGTGCTCGTTTTCAAAGTAATCCCAAAGAATCTCATATGAGTGCCGTTAAATGGATTTTTCGATATTTGAAAGGCACTATTCAATATGGTTTATTCTATCCAAAGAATGAAAATTTTTCTCTTAAAGGTTATAGTGATTCGGATTATGCGGGAAATATTGATGATCGGAAAAGTACTTCCGGATCATGTCAATTTCTAGGTGATTGCCTAGTTTCTTGGTTTTCAAAGAAACAAAATTGTGTTTCACTTTCAACGGCCGGGCCAAATATATTTCCGCGCATTTTGTTGTACACAACTTCTTTGGATGAAACAAACCTTAGCGGATTATAAATGTTCTTTTGAAAGTGTTCCTATCTTTTGTGATAATATATCCGCTATAAAAATTGCTCAAAACCCGGTTCATCATAACCGTACCAAACATATTTAGATTCGACATCATTTTCTAAGGGATTGTGTTTCAAAACGAAAAATTGAGATATCTTTTGTACCATCTCAAGATCAATTAGCGGACATTTTTACAAAACCGCTATCTTCCGAGACTTTTGCATCGATACGAGCTCGGTTAGGCATAATGCATATTGAATGAGGCTTACGTTTGCATTTTGCACGTTTTTAAAACTTAGGGGCGAAAAATCGGATTTTTTGGTTGAAAATTCGGATTTTGGAAAAACTGACAGACAGTGGGCTGAAAGGGTTGAGGGCAACCGTCGCCCTCAACGTTGACCGACCGCCGCCCCTCAACCTCGACCGTCGCCTAAGCCTAAAATTGATTAAAACCGTTCTGTCTTGAAAGACTCTTCATTTTAACTTATTTTGGCCATTTTTCGTCCCTTTTTGCCAAAAATCACACAAATTTCACTTCAAATTTGTTTTCTTGCATATGTTTTATATTTTGGACTTCATTAAGCTCGATTATCATCATCATTGCTCATCTTTACCGAATAAATGGTAAGAATTCTACTCCATTTGCTCAATTGGGTTGAACCCTTGAGATTTTGACTTATTTGCAAAATTCTTGATGCTAGTTTCATATGAATGTGATGAGCTTAATATTTATGATGTATTGAATATTGTTTGAACTGAATTGGTGATGAAAATTTTTGGCTTAAATGAATTTCAAAGGCATTATATACTTCTAGTTTTATTCGACGCACGCCAAGTGTTCGACAAATGTTTCAATAAAAGATTCATCACCAACATGATTTTCTTGATTTGAAAAGTCTTATAAGTTTATAGAGATCATGTTTTATCAATCAAATGAGCTTTTGCAAGTCAATTGATCAAATTTTCCCTTTTATTTGGAATTTAAGCTTCTATTTTCAAAACGCTCGATAAATCGATATATTTGCGCACTTTGATATGAATATATGATGTTTTTATCGTGCTAACATTCTTTTTGATGATTCCAAAGGGGGAGAAACAGGAAAAACGCTCATACGCTCAAAGAAGCGAAAATAAGCTTGCAAGAAAAGCTATAAGCTAGGGCTCTTAAAAGCCATAAGTTGTGAATATTGCTTAGTCCATTTGATGTATTGTGGACTTTTATGCTTGACTAATGATGTTTTGTGACAGGGGGAGCTTATAAGCTCATGGAATTCAAGCTTAAGTTGTAAAAGCTAAGCTTTTAGCTTTTAGTTGTTGCTTGTATACTTGTTCTTGATATGCATATTGATAGGGGGAGCTTGTGCAAAAATGATTTTGAAAAATCTTTGCTCCTATCCTTGTGTGTTTGTACTTATGATGAATCTTGCTTGCAATGTTTGATGCTTTAAGACCGGAAAATTGGTTTTGTTTTAAAATCAACTTCCTAAAATTGTTTTGGTTTGTAATCATCAAAAAGGGGGAGTTTGTTAGATAAATGTTTTTATCAAGATTTTGATGATTTTGTTTAAATGAGTTTTTATACCAAAACAATGTTTTTATATGTTGTCCAAATACTCCTAAATGATTTAAAATGTTTTTACTAATTTTTGGAGTATTTCTTAGAGTTTTTAATTTGATTAAAATTGGACAACACTTTTGATGATTTTGTTTATATTGGTTTTTACACCAAAACTATGTTTAAATGTTGTCCAAATACTCCCAAATGATTTAAAATATTTTTACTAATTTTTTGGAGTATTTCTTGAAGTTTATTTTTAAAAAAAATCGGACAACATTTCAAATTAGAGGTCGACCGGTCGCCCAAATGGTCGACTGCACCAAGAAAAGAAAACACGAAATGCAACATGCAGTCTTGAAAAAGAGGGAGGGGGACCGGTCCAGGGAGGGGGCCGACCGGTCGCCCCCGGGCGACCGGTGAGACCCCCGACCGGCCGCACCCCAACAACCCCTACCGGATCGCACTATTTTTTTGAAACGGTCGAAATCTTCAACAGGGCAACCGGTCGCCTATGATATTTTGTCACAACAAAATGATGCTGTTTGAAATTCTTGACAGCAAGATTTACTTTTTATTTTTGTACAATATTTTCTACATCTTGTGATCTTCTTTTTGTAGACAAAAGTGAAGATAGAGGAGTCTATGTTCGGAGCCTATGTTGGTGAAGACTTCTCTATAAATAGAGGATGAATTGAAGACACAAAACACAACACAAACAAGCAAAATACACAACAAGAAATCTGCAAATTGTTCAAGCTTTCATTTTTACATTCTTGTTGTAATAGCCTAAGTACTTTCACTTGCACATCTTTGAGGTCTAGGCTTCTTGATTCTTGATTACACTTGCACTCAATCTTTGTATTGGTTTCATAGAGTTGTAATCTTGAATTTTGTCCATCATTCAACACAAGACATCCTTGTGAGTATTCTTGTGGTAAGAATACACTTGGGTGATTTAGGTGATAGGTGTTTGAAGAGTGTGGTACTCTTCAAAGGTGGTGAAGGACGATTGTGGTAATCTCCTTGAACGTGTTGTAAGAGGATTGTGGTGATCCTCAAGGTGTTGTATTAATTGTGGTAATTAATAAAATCTTTTTTTCTTTTTGAAATCCATCCCGGAGATACTGGGGTGGTAGAGGATTAGGCCCTAGGTGGGTTGAACCTCTTTAAATCAACGAGTTTTGTTTAATTTCCGCATTTACATTCTTGTCATTTACTTGTTGATTCGAAAAAGAGGGTGATTTACAAAAAATCGGCATAATCTATTCACCCCCCCTCTAGATTATCGTAGCCACTTGGACTAACACTCTTCACTCCTTAACCTAAGTTTGATTTTTGGTATGAGGTACACTTAGAAGACAACTTGAAGATAATAGAGACTTGGAACCATCTTGACTAGACCGAAAGAAATTGGACTATAAGGTAAGAAATGGGATTTTTAGTACATTTCTTCTTCTCTTCTAATTTCCAAAATTTTGATACTCCATTTTCATTTTTGGACTTTTAGGGGCTGACCTTAAGAGCTGTTTTAAGAGTGAGCAAAGAGACCCATTTTGAGACCTCTACTAGTCTCATTTCATCTACTACACAAGGTAAGTGTAGTTTTACCAATTTTCTTCACCTCCTTCTTCTTTCCTTAAATTTTTAACCTCATTTCCTAACTCCAACATTTTTTTGGGTATTCCTTGACCTAGGGGGTGACCTAAGTAACTTCTCCTTCAAGAGTGATTTATTTCATCTTTCACCAACAAGTTCATTTTTAATGTGGGTGGAAAAATCCTTTCAACTTCTAGGTGTTTTAAATTGAAAATATGCATGTAGTATTTTGTTATTGAGCACTTGAGATATATATTATGTATTGCATACTATTTTCTTGTATCAAGTTGGAAAAATTCTCAAGTGTTGCTCAAAAATGTGATTTATCGAAAAATAGGACATACATGCACATTTTATTGTTATACTTGATGAAATTTTGTATGAGAAGGATATGTATGCGTATGACTCTTGAAATCTATGTTTTGAATGATTTATAACCTGGACAAGTTGAGCATAATTGATTAAATTTCAATTTTTGGACTTCAAATGCAAAAATGGAAAGTTGGTGGACTTAATTGCAAGAAAATAAAACTTAAGGGACCCCTCTGTAATTTTCGATTTTTGGGACTGAACTCAGGTTCAAAAATTATGTTTTGACATTTTATTAAAGTTTTAAGAGTTTTTAGATAAATAAAATCAACCCTTAAAAGCCCAAGGACTAGATTGTAAAATTTTAGAAGTTTAAGGGCTATTTTGCAAATTTTGAAACTGTACCAGACCCTAATTTTAAAATTTGAAATTTTTACTCTTAAGGGACTGGAAATAACATATTTTAAGTGTATTACAAAAATCCAAGTGTTTAGAGCTTGGAAAGTAATTTTATAAAAATTGAGGGACCAAATTGTAAAAGATTAAACTTGAGGACCAAAATACAATTTCCAGGACTTATGCAGTCCATGCACCTGGAAATACTAATTTAACTATAACATAATTATATCTTGGACCCAAGGTTCAAATTTCATAACAATTGGACCCCTAAAAGCCTTAAAAGCAATTATTTCAAAATGGGACAAAAATGAGATTTTCAAAAGTTAAGGGACCTATACTTGCTTCTTTTAAAAACTGCTTTTGTCCCAATATCCCACTGACCTTAGTGACATTTTACAACTGGAATCACATTAAAAGCCCTTCCGGTTTGTGAGTTCCAATTATTTTAAACTTAGAGCCCGAAATGGCAATTTTAACAAATTTGGGGCCAATATGAGAATCTTATAAAAACTCGACCTCAAAACTTCAAAAACCTGAATCTCTGAACAATTTGGAGAGTTTAGGAACTGACCTTATAATTGTTCAAGTTCGGGATATTTATTTATTCAAATTTTAACCCCAAAAGTATTGGTTTTTACAAAACGGGGCTAAATTGAAAAATTTATTTTTATCAAGGACCTAACTCAAATTATTTTTCTTTTACTAAAACAGCCCTGGACCCTCTGACTTCAATTCTTAATTGAAATATTTTATTTTCTCAAAAACCCCTTGACTTATCGGACCGCCTTAACCGATTAATACCCGATCGCGGGCGACTTCCTCGTCTTGCGATTTGAATCTATAACAGGACTTATGTTCCACCTAATCTTTCAAGATATCGAAGATTGCTTATTCTCCCGATAATCATCTTCATCCAAATAACTCCACCAACGCCATAATTACCTTACGCAAATTTTCGAAAACTTTTCATGAACTGCTTCCCGTATCAATATACTCGACTGCCTGGTTGACTACCTGAACGTGTATTTAATTTCTGTGTGAGTCAACTTGATGTGTCGAGCTCACGATCGGAATGGATACATCGAGGATGGAACCGGCAGCTCACCGCTATTCCACTCTCCGTGAAGATCGTCCCTAATCCCGCAATCGAGGGACGGAGTTTGTCCAAGGGAAGCGGTCGTAGTACTTGAGGTATAATCATGATTATGACAGATCCGAGCCTTGCTAGCTCCACCGTGATTTTGTCTTTGCCTACGGAGCGATAAGGTGACAAGTCTCTGGATCATCTTACTCGGGAGTTACAAGGAAGAACGAAGGAATCCCTATCCGATCCACATGATTCCGGAGTTAATCGGACCCGTTTGGTTGGCGCTACAAATCCATACGCAACCACTACTTGTATTGCATAGGTTGGCGCTACAAATCCGTGACGCAACCGCTACTTGCCTTGCATAGGATTGGCGTTACAAATCCGCACGCAATCCTCCTCGATCGCTTGAACCATAGTTCCTGCGTGACCACGAACTATTTTCTTAAACTTTATAACTATATTACTTAATATATTTTTCACGACGCTTGTGGACTGTGTGTGAATTCATGCATCATCTCTCACGCGTTTTCATACAACTAAATTTCTCGCATTACTATATATATCGCCACCTTTGCACACATCACCCCATCCAATGAGATTTCTGTCTCACCCCTCCCCGTTTTCTAACCTTAGAAGATGACTTTGTCGAAGAAGGAACCCGCCTTGATTGAACTCTCGAGCTCCGCCCGTTGAACTCATTTTCTATCGTTATCTATGTTGCTGGACTATTTTCTTTTATTTTTATGATGTTGGACTATTTTATTTCCTTTGAAATTCTGGATTGTAATTGAAGGGCGTGGGACCCATTTGACACTTAAGTATGATGTGTACTTTATTCCTAGTTCTGGACTGTAAGCTATTAAGTTGTTGGAATGTAATTGTAATCTTGTTGTACTTGTAGTTTTTCCGCTGCTTTAGACCTTGTTTCACTTGGGATTGTGGCATCGTTTTCTAGAATGTTGGTTTTATTTATGTTTAAGTGATTGATCGCCGTCGCATCGCGTTTGGGGCGTGACAAACCTAGCTTTTGGCTTCATGTCCCTAATAAAGAAAGCTAGTTATTTTTTTTCCCCCTAAACCCCTAATTATTCCCATTAACTATCATTAATCTCCCAAGCGAAAAATCCTCTCCCTTCTCTCTAAACATTCTCCTACTTCTCTCTACAAATTTCTTCATATCTTCAAAACACACATTCCTCAAATCTTCAAACAATCTTCATATCTTCAAAACACACATTCTTCAAATCTTCAAACAATCTTCATATCTTCAAAACACACATTCTTCATATCTTCAAACAATCTTCATATCT